>KL821147.1:0-121949 GCA_000611955.2 Stegodyphus mimosarum | reverse complement strand
ATTTCCTGTGTATTTTTATGCTGGCCAGCAGAATTTGATAACTACATATAAAAATTTAATATTTTTACGGTAAAATATTTTTTTTGATGTCATCTCGGTGCATATCTGAAAATATCAATATATATAATTAGTTCTAAATGCATTATTTTTAAATAGTTGTCACCCCGGTACCATAGAGGGAAATTAAGTTGTAAGATTGCGTGTCCTCTTTATAGTGCTGAAATAAATATCCTTGGCTATATATATATATATATATATTTGATTCAGAGTATTTTCTTATGATGTCTTGTGTAAATATTCTGAACACCAGTACTCCTGCTTGGTCTTAGGGGGTGTTCGGTTTAGTTCTTTCGGTAAAACTAAACACAACGCAATTAACAGATTTGGTCTTTAATATAATTGTAGGCAAATTATTTAATTTCAGGTTTTAACTGTAACAGTTAGTAATTTTGTAGTATTTAACGTCTGGTACCATAAGGATCAGAACATTATTGATCGTTGTTTTCATTATATATTAATTTAATACTTTTTGTAAGAATGAAACAAAGAGAGATGTGAATTTAGCTTATAAAAGCAGAAGACGACTTATTTAGTATCCGACGAACTTAGTATTATTTTATTATCATTCAGCTTAAGCGAACTTTCGAATATAACAGAATTAGCATAGAATTATTTTTTCCTTATGGGTTTAAATCTTGCATCTGATTGCATACTTAATTATTTATACTTGCGTGTGATGAAGAAATAGATTTGAATTTATGTATTAAACAGAGCAAGAATATTCAGCTACCTTACTTCATCCGCACTCTTAAAAGTAAGAAATCGTGCAGAACTTAATGGTTGCAAAAATTATAATTTGCGTTTATTTTTTGCATAAATTTATCGAATGTTCCTCCGTTTCTATTGATGAAAAAATGATAAATTTTTAAATTTCCTTTTTGCCGCAGAATTAAAAAATAACCTCATAGTGCACCATTATATACGTGGAAGCGGCATTAAATTAAATACATCTTCTTGATACTCTGTACCTTTTAGATTGCTCTCTCTGATAGCGAGTGCCATTCAGATATTAAAGAAGCTTTCATATCTGAGTTCCTGTATCGAAAAACAATGATTCTGACAGAGTTGTAGTACTGACGACTGTCTGACATGCTGAAGTCTATTAATAATTTATTCTCATATTAAGAGTGCGTAAATCCTCCTGTACTCTCGATTATTTATAGTTACAGGCATCCCCATTTAATTATTTCTCTTCTCCAACAGAAAAACTTAGGTTTAAAATACTGTTATTTCATTCCGAAAAAATAATCAACATAAACTAAATGCATCAAATATGTTGCTTTCTCACACATTTTTTATTTCTTCGAAACAAATTTATAATAAGGTTTAAATGGATTCCTTTATAAACACTGAGAGTAGAAACAAGTAATAATACAAGCAGTTACATTAGTAAGGTACCCATTGTATTAGTAGCTCTAAATCTCTCTATCTATCTCTATCTGTCTGTCTATTTATTTATTTATATGTGCACCTATGTATTGTGAGGCACCAATATAGCATACAAATATTCAGCCACACTTGCTTTTAAAATTTAAGCATATCTCCACTTTAATTAACTTAATTTTGTCAAAGTCGAGAAAACTTTTCCATTTCTATAAGAAAATTAAGTATTCACTATATGCTTTTATTATTCGGAGCTGCATTAAGCGATGAATTTTAAACTTTATCTTAAGACATTGTACAAGAATTTAAAATGAAGATTATCAATCTTTAACTATGAAAAAATTTGGTTAAAAGGAAATGCATATCCATTCGATAAATGGAAATTTTGCATAAAATCTGATTGAAAATTTATTATGTTATTTCGAAAAATAATCAGCCCAAACTAAATGTATGAAATATGTTACGTTCCGATAAATATTAATAACTTCAGGAAAAGGAACATATCAGTAGAAAGAAACAGCCCTAATTACGCCATTGTCAAAAAATGAAATTTGATTTCTTAAAAAATAGCAAAATTTTGAACAGAAACACATTTTGATTTTAATAAATAAGAAGTTATTCTCCCAGTTTTCATTTTGCAAGTCCGTAGGTCTAAATATTTTATGCAAAACTTCATCAGAGAAAAGTGTTTCATGAAATTTTACTTTATATGATAATATTTTGAAATGTCAGCTTTCACTCTGCTACATAATTGTTGAATTTCAAATGTGTTTCTCAGAGTTTATTTTGAAAATATAAATGAAATGAAAATAAACTGGTTGCATTTTCTAGGTTTTCTGGATGATAATTAAGTATCCAAAACTAGAAATGCAATAGGAACCTATTTCATAATTTACAGTTACTCATTGTCAAGAAAAATAATTTTCAAAGAAATGTCTCAAGAAATGATAAAAAGCTTTCACTATATAAGCAATTGTAAGAACTAAAAATAAATATAATTTAAAAGGATGCATAAATTCTGGCCTTTAACGGAAAAGAGTGCATGAGCATGGCATAGGTATTTCCTTAAAAATGATTTCTCAGTATTACTTTTCAGTTACATTTGCTGAGAAATATCTGTTCCGTTATCGACAAAACTTATAAGATTGTTTATGAACATATATGTAGTTTTATTGTAAATATTCCTGTGCTTTTACTTAACAGAGGTTTTTTTTACTAAAAATTTAAAAAAAGGATTTTAAAATACTTGTCACAGTCAGTTGATTAATGCTGCATACAATCTCAGAAATACTAGGGCAGGAAGTATTTCTATATAGGTATTAAATAGACTCAGAAATACTTTATATTTCAGATTTCTTTTTGTTGATATCCTAAGCGTATACATTTAGCGACAGCATATCCTTCAAATACGTTTCTTTCATAAATATAGTATAATTTCTTCCATTTTGTAATTTTTAAAAACATACCGCATCTTTAATTTATCATACAGTAACTGTGCATAAGACAAGAAAGGGATATACACACTAGCCTCAAAAATTAGACAAATATTCAATGTTAGATTGCGTTGGTCTGCCAGAGTATTCTGTCCATTATGACTGAATCAGAGTGCAAAATTTTAAATTCTTCAACAAATAAAATATAAATTGATGCTAAATTTATTCCTTTTCAATTCCTTCTCTATGTTTTCTAATTTAAGAATTGTTTCATCAACATTAATAATCTATTTGTCCGCTAAATTTTCCACAGTGCTAACCAGGGAGATTTACACTGTAAAAACTTATTTGAATTTATAAATAAAGAATACTTTGCCCACAATTACATTCTGATGTATTATGAGTAATAGAAAGATATCTGTAATGAAATTAGAGGACTTACGTTTAAATGAAGTGCAGCAAGATTGTGTATAATTTAACAGACCGTACAAGGAAGTCATGTGGTGTCCACATCATATACTTATTATAATGTGTATGAGAACTATTTGGATGCAACCGAACTATTTTATCGAACGCCACCTAGTTGCAAAATATTTTAGAGCCAGCAGGCCTTTGTGTTTGTAGAAAAATAGTTACAAATGTAGAAACATCTTAATAACAGAAAACTTGCAATGACTTTGACAACGGCGAAAAACGTTTCAAAATTATATGACCTATTTAAACCATTTTCACGTGATACAAGGTAAAGGAGAAAATGTGTATTTTAGAGTTTGTTTAAAACTGAGTTTTGTTCAATGGAAGGTTTTGAGATTATAATTTTTGGAAATGAGACATAGTATAGCATGCTTATATTTTCAAGTTTTTTTTTCCATATAAAAGGCATCTTACAGAAATCTATATTCGGAAAGCTACCGGAGAACTGCATAACTATAACTGTCGTAATCTTTAAACCTATTATATTTAATTCATTTCTTTAAGTGTAATAGTGTAGTTACGTAGAGCCATTTAAGCGATAATTAATTTATAATATCTTTGAAATTTTGCATAGTTATAAAAATTTTAATTTTTGTCTTATTTAAAAATCTCTGTATTCCGAGAAAATACCAAGGAGGTCCTTCTTCTTCAAAGAGCAAGAATAACGTGACTAATTTATTACAAATAATTAGAGTAACAAACCATAATGGAGCTGATATATTCTATTTTTTCAAGTGTGAACTGGATGGTTCAGTCAACAGAATTCTGTATATCATATAGCCACCTAGTCCTATCCTCTGTATAATAATTAAAAGGTAAAAACATATAATCAATATAACAAATCCTTAATGTGATGAATTTATTGAAAACAGCTTAATGTCAAAATATTGCGTGTAAAAGTTAGCAAATACTGATTTGCGGAGGTTTCACATAACTAATTCATATATTTGGCAATAGCGATTGCTTTTAAAAACCAGTTGGGCTTCAATGAATATCTTTAAGAGAGTTACTTTTTTAAGTTTTTTAAGGTCTATTAAAGTTTCAGTTTCAACAAGAATGAAAGGAAAATTTGAGTCTGCTTTCCAGCTATCTTAGCTTTCCTTCAAATCAACCGTTCATGAAAAGAGAGTATCAGCATAAGTCACGCTTAAGAACACTATAAGTTTTTCATTTTGTCACTAGGGGGCGTTCGATAAGTAGTTCGGTTTCATCTAAATAATTCTGTTACATATTATAATAAGTATCTGATGTGGACACCACATGACTTCCTTGTACGGTCTGTTAAATTATACACGTTTTTGACGTACTTCATGTAAACTTTTTTTTTCTAATTTCATTACAGATATATTTCTAATTCAATCAGTTCAGTTCTCACCTCGCGAAAAAGCTAAAATACGTAAAAACTGAACCTTCATTAAAAATTGTAAAACAGAGAAAAACCTATACAAAAAACACCAAATACTGCTAAAAACAGTTAAAAAAACTATTTTTTACAGTTAAAATTAGAGTTTCTACGCTAAGAAAAGCAATTCGGCCAGCGAGTGCGAAGACAAAATTTTCGGTGCACAAAATTGGAAAAACGTGTTGTCACACTATGAAAAAAGCCACTGAAGTCGATGTACCAATGACTTAATTGGTTTTCTACTTAAGAGTTTGAAATGAAAACTAATGACAGTCTTGTTAAGCTTAGCCCCACTTTTAAATTTTGATAATTCTATAACTATTTCATGAAATAAAGATATAAAAACCTTAACCGGAACATAAGAATTACATGTTTCAATCACTTTTAAAGCAAAAAATGTACAATTTGCTAAAATATAAGAATAAAACCTGTCTCTGCCACCAAGGCAGTAAGAGTGGCAATATATTTATATGTGTTTGGACTGGCCGATTACAAAGAGAAGGGGTACATAACTAATTCTTATAGTTATTTCATATATAAAATTTTAACGTTCTAAGGCGGCGCATTTTAGGTATACGAGATATGTATGTTTTCGTGACATCACGAAAATAAAATCTCCTCTGAATCCATTTTAAATCCATTTTACAACACGTTTTGGAAAATGGAGTCCTTTATTTTGTCCATACGTAAAAAGGTTACCCAAAACCATCGTTCAAGTGGATTCGAGAGCGGTCTAAACGGATATTTTCGTTAAAATAGCATACCCGAAATTTTTCGCAATTACAATACTTCGAAATAAACTTATAATTATGCTTCCGTTTTAGATAGAGGCTGCTAAAATGAAAGATACGCTTAAAATACAGCTTCTGCCAAGCTCTCTGCTTGAATAGAATGATCAAGTTTCAGATTTGACTGAAGTTTTATTTAATTAAGGTGAAGACTGAGTTTATTCTTTAAAAATGTTAAAGAAAACTGAGGTTTACAATTAGAACTTAGAGAAAAATAATTCTGATTTCCATTGCATATTTAAGTTATGCTTCATGAAGCAGTCTTTGCAAATTTAAAGAAATATTTCAACTGCACTTCTGCCAATCTCTCTGTTTAAATAGAATGAACACGTTTCAAATGTGACTGGTGTTTTATTTAAAGTGAACATTGAGTTCATTCTTTAAAAATTTTAAACAAACTGAGGTTTGCAATTGGAACTTACAGAAAAATTGTTCTAAATTTCATTGCATATTTAAGTTAAATTTTATGAAGAAGTCTTTGAAAATTTAAGGAAATATTATATTAACTGATAACTTAAAGATAACTTTCAACATATTAAGATTTTTACTTCTTTTTATCAGTATTATTAAAAAAGGTTTTCTGTGTTCTCGTGTTCCCATCCTTCTTAACATTTTCAAATATTTCAAAATGCTTTTCTAAATATCGCTGAAACGTTTTACCGCAATCATTCTGACTCTATTGAAAGAGTAATGCGAAAACATTTTTAAATGCTGTCATTAGCTTTCTTAACATTGAAGTTTTATCATTAAGGTTTTTCATAAAATGAATACTGTGTTTTAGAAAATTGAGATGACTTTAACGTCTATATACATCATAAGTTTTAAAGGATTGTAAAACTTTTCTAGTGATATATATTTTTGACGTGAAAAGAAGCTTTTATCGCTTTCATAATTTTAGTACAGTGGAATGTCTCTGAAAATCTTTACAATTACATTATATTACGTTCTAATAATTAAATATTTTGAAATCTAGGCATAATACCCAAAAACAACCAAATTTGTAACGAGTCTTTGAACGATATGTTTACTACATATACCAAAATTCTTATTAATACTTTACACTGTTAGACAAAGCTCTAAATCTCCTTAGCATTCAAAATGACAATTACGATCAGAATTTCTCGTCATAAAAGAATAAAATGTTTCTTAAAATGCAATAAGAGCTATATACACATGCTCAAAATTTAAAGATGAACATTATTATACAAAATTTATTGCCGCAGAATCTAATAAGTCATTTTGATGCATTTACATATTTAAAATCTGCGCAAATAACAAGTCATAAATATGTAAATTTCCCATTTTTGTTTCGGTGGTTATATGGGAACTGAAAAGCAGGTAAAAAAGGAAATGAACATTACCGACGAACTACATTTGTCAGAAATTCTGAGAATGAATACAATATATCTGAAAATATGGAATATTTTTCATGTCTAAAAGACATCAGCTTGTTAATTTTATACGTGGATTGGTTAAAGAAAAACTTGAAGAAAGCCTCACAATTAACAGAGACGGTATTCGGTTTGTAATTGCGCGTAGTATTATTTCCAGACTCTGGGAAGCATTTAAAACGACATGAAAGTATTCCAGACATAATGTAGGAGATTGTTCTATTTTTACGATGTACCAAAAGAGTTAACTTCTAGTAATTACTAATATATATTAATAACTGATGAAAAATATTTACCAGTTATAAAATAAATTTCATACACTCCTAGGTATTCCAGAACTCTAAGAATTAAAACCCAAAACTCTCATAATACCGTAAAACTAAAATTTCCCATAAGATCTTCTCTTAAAACAGAATCCGAATACACATATCCGTTCTACAAAAATTTCTGTTCATTAAAATAATCAGTTGATTGCAAACAATCCTTAATTCTTTAACAATTCCAGTCACGAGCCTAATTCTACAAACAACATAAAGAGCACAAACTACTTTACTCTTATTTGCATAACCAAATAACCATTTACTTAACTTATGTAAGTGCACCTCATAATTACATTAAATGCAAACAGGTGCTGAATTTAAATAACACCTGAAAAGACTACAAATGCAAAATTCAGCACCACGCCATTTTTTAATCACATAATCGAAATTACGCAATTCCTGTTTAATTTTTAATCCAAATTATTTTTCCTTAATTACATATTTGTAGCAATCATTATTAGGAATAAAAATAAAAACAATAAAAATCTGATGGGACACCACATGATTTTCCTGTACGATCTGCTAAATTATATACACTTTTTGCTGCATTTCATTTAAACATATTACCTCGAATTTCATTAGAGATATATTTCTCGTTCAATTAACTCAGTTCTACAGTTAAAAATTATATTTTCAATTAAGATTAGAGTTTCCACGCAAAAACAAGCAATTCGGTCAGCGGGCAAGAAAGCAGATTTTTCGTTGCACAAAACTGAAAGTTTACTCGACAGAAAGACATTTGAAAGTGCAGAAAGTGATATAACTCACTATTCTACTGAGCTTCAAATGTAAACAAATGGCAACTTCGTTAGGCTCAGTAGCACTTAAACAACTTTTAAATCGTTGATAATTCTATAGCTACAACTCGAAGGTTAACTAAAGGCATAAAAATCTTAATCGCAACTTTAGAAGAACATAATTCAATCACATTTAAAGCAAAAAATGCGCAATTTACCATAACATAAGAATTAAAAAAATGAGCTTACAAAGCCAGGTATCTGTAAAAGTATATAAATATATATATTATATATATTTATATACTTTTGGTGCGGCCGATTGCGACTAAGAAGGGAGATGCACAATTGCATGTTACAGCAGTCCCATATACAAAATTTCAACGTTCTGAGGCTATTCGTTTCTGAGTTATAGAGATACATACATATGTACGTACGTACAGACATCTCAGAAAACCTGTTCTGAATCCGTTTTTGAAACCGTTATGGGAAATGAGTCCTTTATTCTTTCCGTATGTATAGATGTTACTCAAAAACATCGTTCAAATGGAAAGTGCAGAAACTGATATAACTCAGAAACGAATAGTCTCAGTTCTAATTGCGAAAACATTCAACCAAAATTTTTTCGCAATTAGAATACTTCTTTTATTTTAAATTCGTACAAAGAAGTGAAATATATAAAGAAATCGTGATCATTCTAACTTGCTTATGCCATTCAAAATATGTTCACTTAAGCTGACATTTAAATGGAATTCTGTAAAACTTCATTTCTTACCAATCGTCCAAATATTATTAACAAATTATTGCTGTTTCAATCTCGAACAATCTTACTGTTATTGTCTCAATTATTTCCCAGTTATCATATTTAAAACAACAACATTATTATTTCCATCACTAGTGCTTACGCATTACTAGCACCAAAATAATTTATTCTAGACAGTGTGATTTCAATTTCCATGAATACTTATTTAATGCTATTATATTACTATAATTACAATAATTATTGCATTACTGCTTCAAGTACCTACTGGTCCTCCATTTAAAAGAATGCACTTTCATAAAGGTACCTGACCCATAACTTGCTGTCACATCCTAGATGTAAGCATAAAATAATTCATCAAACAATACAAATGAGGTGTATTTGCTTTTAAAATATAACAACAGTCAGTCTCCATAATAGCAAAAAATTTTACAACATCCATTGCAAGATAACTGTATCATTGAATATCGTAAATTTCTAATCTAAACAAACGTACCTAAGTAATTAATATCTTTAAAAAACATTTTAGTCCATACAGTCCATTAGTGAGCACATTATATTTCAAATCATAAGTTAAGCTTAAAATTGATAAAAGAATCAATCGTAAATCAATACAGAAGCTTTGGATAGTCTAATCAGTAACAAATGTAAGTATTTTTCACGTAGTACCAAAATTCCGATCAGTCAATCACACAATCATCATCTATGAATTTAAATGAAGCATAAAATGCAAAAAAAAGCCAAATTACTAGATTGAACTTAATATTAGTTGTTACTGACAATTATAATTAAAATTATGATCTTAATTTGCGCTGTGGTCTTAAATGCATAATATTTCTAAACTTCATTATAAGTTAATCAAATCAAATTCTGAAGCAAATAAACCATGTTTAAATTAAATCAATACTTTGTTTTCCGCTATCTAAGCAAATAAATGTAACTGAGTTCAGGATTTTCAGATTGTTTCACATAATTTTGCACAAATTATTATCTAAGGAACGATTTTCAAACCAAGATCATACAGTATTAATTAAAATTTAGCAAGTTCAATGCTCAAAATCAATGTATACTAAAAGCCTAACCTAGCAACACGCAGTGAAGTTTTACCTAAACTCCATTTATTGAATATTAATTCTTTCAAGACGCGTTTGAGAACAAATGGTAAAATACAAATAATAATTGTTAATATGAATAATGGATACCTGGAATCATTCAAATGGTGCAAATTATGTGACAACTATTCTTTAAAAAGATATAAAGAAAGGAATTTACATCAATGGTAAAGAATACTAAAATACTTTTAATATGAAGGGTACACAATGAACTATTTCTCAGAAAAATAGTTTACATTAATGGTAGAATACTAAAATATTTTTTATATGAAGGGAACACAATGAATCATTCAAACGATGAAATAGACAGGAGCTTAGCTGCAGCTTATCAATACTTAGATAAATATACTCCTAATGAGTTCAATTCAGGTTGATTTATTTCAGCACTTTAGTTGCTAATATTATTATTCTTATTTTCGTCATAGTGAATCCATTTAATATAATTCTTCAGAATTAAATCTCATATAAAAACTAGAATTTATCAGAATTTATAATTAATTAGAGTGAGTCTAAGCAAAATACTTTAATAGTCAAAAAATTAAAATGATAATAATCCTAACTAGAACATTTACAAGAATTAATTTTACAAGCAGTACATAAGATGTAGTTGCTACTAATGTTATCACCATTTACACCAAAGTTACTTAATAGCATAACACAATTGACGCTACAGGAACCGTCAAAGTGCAAACTACCTATATAGTTAGCACAAGAACGAGTATACTGCACCTAATTCTGACTCGAACAGAAATTCAAATAGAGCTCTGTACTCGAAAACCGACCATCTGTGCACTGTTATGCTTTATACAAGTATCACAGAAAGGGCTTGAATTAACAAGAAATTGCGCAAACTTGAAAGAGGAAACTTCTTATTCTCCAACTGAAGCCTATTCCCTCTGCATTTGGATTACAATCGTGAGTTCAGGTATAAGAGAAGTAAAACGTACTACCAGGAAAAGTATGCAAAAAGAACTATGTTGAAGTGATGGATTGGGGCGATACTATAGTTGACGGACCCGCTGATTTACAAGTCTGGAACAATTTCATCCTGATAGCCACCATTGTTGTAACAAATTTTAGTTTATTGAAAAGTAAACTGCTAAAAAAAAAGCACAGTTCTATATCTCCCGTTCCACTAGGCCGATTGACGAAATCCAAGTAGTGTTTTTCATGTCATAAAAGCGCGACTTAGGCTATATATATTAGATTTATATATAGCATTGTTCTAATCTAGATATTTTGATACAAAATCGGACTTTTCTGAAATGACGGGACAATGTTTTTTCCATATTTCGATTCCACGACTCAACTTATGCCTAAATATTAAATTTTGTAAAATTTGATGCGAAATTTACTGAGAAATTTAAAATTTTATGGCGAATTTTTCTCGGTTTGCGCCAAGAATAATTCACTTGGAAAAATTCTTAATTTATGGCAACCTACTCATTTTTTTTTCGTTGATGCACGAGCGGAAAAAAGGTCCACCGTTCATTCTTTCAAATAATTTGAACAAAGTGCGTAAACCACATTATCGTTATTGTCGCTTATAATAAGTATGCCAAATTTCAAAACGCGCCAATATGTAAATTCATGTACGTCTTAGATAACTTTGAATAAAAATCTCTTATTTTTTGAAGATGTGCTTATAAATACATCTATTTCAAGATGATGTTAAAAATTTCACAGGTTATAATACAAAAATGTTTTCAAAAAATTTGGAAAAATATTTAAAAACTACAAATTTTAAAAATTAATCATTAAAAATGTGCGAATTGTATTTAGATTAAGCCTAAATTTCGAATTCTAGAACAAGAATCAAGTAAGTTTAATAAAAAGGAGATATTAGTAAATAATATCAAATTCAATTAACATTTTGAGAAGATAAAATTTTGAGAGCAAAGGTTTTAAAAACCACTCATGTGATTTTTACCAAAACTTGGCAGTTTGGCATAATTTGAGTCGTAGAATCAAAATATGGAGAAAAATTGGCATGTCATTTCGAAATATCCTCTAAATATAATAATATCCTCTAATGCATATCCTAATATACTAATCCTATACTGCGCTTTCGAGACATAAAAAACGCAATTTGGATTTCGTCAATCGGCCCAGTAAGGCTCGAGATATAAAACTTTTTTTTCAGTCCAAAGGGGCTTTGTCCCTGAAGGACTATTGTTTTCGTTTCGCGATTTCGCATTAATTCACTATAAACGGTTGGATTAATTCACTATAAACAGTGGATCAAATTGTTGCCAAATGTTATCGCTTTGTTATTTAAAGATATTAAATAATGAAGAATCTGTATAAATGTGTATATATATATATATATATATCTCGAAATGTGATAAAACAACGGTACCTAGAGCCATCCAATTTTGAATAATGTAAGTTTCTACCCGAATATGCGCATCTGGAAGCCCAAATTTGGCATTTGGAATTTGTTTTATTATCTATTTCATATTTTGTAAAACTTTAACGAGCTTTTGATGAACAAGCTCAACGATTTAAAGCGAGCAATGGCAACACTTACGGGAAAAAAAAACCTTTTTCTCTCCAGCGCGGGACTGTGTATCGGAAATTCTAAAGATATGCTCATTTTAAGATTATTTCGCGATAATGCTGTTGAACTGAATTTTATGGTTTAAGTGCGAAGAACATGATATTTAATAAATAAAGGTAACACACAAACGTTAAAACAGCCCCTTTGAACGTAATTTAAAATCTAAAGCCTTTCAGTTTATATATATGCGCAGTATACATGAAGTTCATCAACGGTGTCAAATATCGCAGCATTTCTTTTTATAGCTGATTATACTACGCTTCACTTACTTCATCGAAACTGAGCTATGGAGTTATCTTCAGCTCTCCATATTTCATCTTTTCCGATTGCATGGGGTATCATGGGAGGTAAATGGTATACCTTGCACACACACACACGCAAAATATTAAAAAATACATATAAATAAATAAATAAGTAAAATAAAATGAAAAAGTACAGTTTCTCCTTTTCTACTGCGCCGATTGTCGAAATTTAACTTGCGATTCTCATATCTGAAAAGCGTGACTTAGGGTATTTAATAGATTTATATTATAGCTTTGCTTTAATACAAGAATTCTGACCCCAAATCGGACGTTTTCTGAAACGAAATGTATATTGTTTTTCGTATTTCAAGTGTGCGAGTCAAATTACTGTAACAAGTTACGTAAAAAAGGCCCACCAGCGGCTGAGCGGTAAAAGCCGCTGAACACTGGTAGTTCGGTCCAGGTTTCGAGTCCCGCCGAACGGGCTGGCTGCATGGGCGTTTTCGTGGTTTTCCCCATGTGTAACGTGAATACGAGCCAGTTTCCCTTAAAAAGACCTCCACGGGGCATCCCTCCCTTTCCGTGTAGTGCCTTAGGGCGGAGCACGTAATATAAGAAAAAAAAGTTACGTAAAAATCGCACGAGTAGTTTTAAAAATGCTAGCTCCCAAAATTTTAGCTCCTCAATGGTAATTGAATTTAGTATATATATATATATACACTGACTACCAATAAGTATTTGGATACCTATGCAAATGACGATATCTGCGGTCCTAAGGTACGTCACGGACTCCGCCGATATATATCGTGTAGGAAACAGCATCGGCTTTAGTCGCATGCAAGATGCCTCGCAGTTCGGAGCTCTCTGATTTCGTGAAAGGTATAATTATCGAATATCACAAATATTCCTTCCAGTAGAATCCTTAAGGGACATATCTAGCGATCTGAAGTACCCAAAATCGACAGTGGCCTATGTGATTAAGAAATGGAAGGTGAGCGGTGATTGTCGGAATGTGCCCCGAGTCGGCAGACTAACGAAACTCGGAGATAGAGACCGACGAGTGCTGTCCAGAGAAATTCAGAAGAACCGCACCCAACCGATGGCCCTCATCCGCAAGGAGTTTCAACAGGCATCCGGGAGTATTGTTTCAATGAATACCATCCGTAAGGAAGCACATCTGCTTGGTTTTCATGGTCGTGCTGCTGCTCATAAGCCTTTGATCACAAAGTCCAACCGCGCTGCTCGGTTAATGTGGTGCAAAGCATATCGAAATTGAACCGTAGATCAGTGGAAACAGGTTCTGTAGACTGACGAATCAAGGTTCACCCTTTACCGTTCGGATGGCAGGGTCTGGGTCTCGCGTCTACCTGGAAAACGTCTCTTGCCAGAATGCATTGTGCCAACAGTCAAGTTCGGCGGAGGTGGAATTATGGTCTGGGAGTGTTTCTCCTGGTATGGACTGGGACCCTTGATCCCCATTCATGGTAAGCTCAACTCCGATGCCTACTGCACTATTTTGGATGACAATGTGCTTCCTACGTTGTGGCAGTTTTACGGGTTGGACCCCTGTTACTTTCAGGACGACAATGCCACTTGTCATGTTTCGACGCTAACCAAGGCTTGGTATGGTGCCAATGGAGTTCATCGAATGGACTAATCTGCCCAGAATCTAGACCTGAACCCTATCGAGAACCTCTGGGACGAGTTACATCGCCGAATTCAGGGGTGCACTACCCGTGCAAAATCGGTGAAGGAACTTCTATGTCTTCTCCAAGCCGAGTGGAAGAAAATACCACTAGTTGTCATACAAAGACTTGTGGAAAGTATGCCCCGGAGGTTCCACGCTGTAATTACCTCTCGTGGAGGCTCTACCAACTATTGATTTTGAATAAAGTTAGTTTTTCTTTTCTATCACAGGTGTCCAAATACGTATTGGTAGTCAGTGTATATATTAATAGCTCCTTTTTCATAAATCTTACGTGATTCCTTCTTTCACACTTCAAAATTCAGGTTTTCAAGCCAAACAAAATTCACAATTATTTTCTGATTTATTTTTTTAATTTGTAATTTTTAGTAATATTATAAATTTTACAAAAACGTTTGTGAATTATAAAATGTAAAACATTTATCTTTACCTTTAAGTAGAAGTATTTCTATGTCTAACTGCGGAAACTGGAGTATTTTATTCAAAGTTTTCAAAGATATAAATGAATTTATATATTTGTGCGTTTTGAAGTTTGGCATATTTGATATAAGCGATAATAACACCCAATGCGCTTTGCGCACTTTGTTAAAATTATTTCAAAGAATGAACAATGTACCTTAGCTCGTGCAGAATGAAAGAAGGGAAATAAAAACAGGTTACTATAAACTAAATATTTTACCAAGTGAATTATTCTTGGCCCAAATTTTTAAAAATGCTCCAGAATAAATTCTTAAATTTCTTGGTAGGTTTCTCACTGAATTTTATAAAATTTAATATTTGAGTCTTAGAATCGAAATATGGAAAAACATCGGTACATCATTTCAGAAAAAGTCCGATTTTGTGTTAAAATACCTATGTTAGAACAATGTTATAAATAAATCTAATATATATCCCAAGTCGTGCTTTCGAGGAATGAAAATCCCAATCTCGTCAATCGGCCGAGTAGAACGAGAGACATAGAACTGTTCCCTTTTTTTTTTTTTTTGGTGTGTGTGTGTTTATGTGCAGAGTATAGAGTTTGAGCAAAAAGGGAAGAGATGCCTCCGTGGTCTCTCCAAGGGAAACTTATTTCGTATAGACGTTACACGTAGGAAACCACGAAAGGACCAAACTCTCAGTGTTCAGTGGTTTTACTGCTCGGCTGCTGGTGGGCTTACTTTTGTAAGGTATTTCTTGTTACCAGTTCAGTAGGGGTTTTTTTTGACTTGGCAAAATAAAAAATATTGCCATATGCGGAAATTATTTTTTTCAAGCACAAACGATCCAATGAAATAAATGCTTAGATGTGCCTTAAATAGCTAAATCATATTTTATTACATAAGCGTATAAACCTCTACCTCTATAAGTTATGCTAAAATGATATCATAGAAAATTTGCCCCCTAATCTTTCGTATTCCGTATTTGAACAGCTGTTTTTAAAAATAAGATTATATGTGTCATAGCTTGAATTTGAGCAAGTCCAGAAATTATTCGGCTGATCATAACTTTTTAGTTTTAAATTCTTTTAGACATTAGACTGAAATCAGCACACGTAGAGTAATTTGATTACAGTTATTGTTATCTTAAATTTTTATAATTTTTACTATTTTAGATACTTTTTAACTTTAAGCATGCATTTCATTCTAGGCATAATCTGAAATTTTCAGATTGCAAGTTTAGTTTTATCAATTAATTTACTTATATTATTAGTTTTATCAATTACTTTGAAGACTTATTCCTACCCAACTGCGGGATTTTTGGTTTACCTGTTGAAAAATGTTAAAATAAAATCACGTTTCTCGTCTTTACAAAAGAAGAATGCTTCACTTCATTTTCATGTGTCCAGAGAAAAAAAGGAATGGAAAAGTAAAGCATATTTAAAATATTAGATCCCTCATTTTTATGTTTTGGTACAACCAACAAATAACGATGGTTATGAAGTATATTTTAGTATGGTTATGAATTTTCAAGTTTTCGTAGAAATCTAAAGATGATCCCAAACTATTAAGTTTCCTCCTTACAAATGAATAATAATCATGAATAGTGTCGCCGTTGATAAACATTGAATTCATAACTTTTCTGTTAATATGCCAGACTTTACTCAAATCTCCACCTACACTGTAATTATTAATGCATCGCGATCTCAAGTCCTGTTTCACATGCGGGTTTTATCTCGGTGTTTTCTATTGAATAACGCTAGGACTTGACATTTAGGAGTCAATAATGACAGCGAAACAAACATACGAAGAGATTCTAAGAATAGAGATAAATCAGCAACTGAAATCTTCAAAATAGTTGTTGTGGCTATTTTTAGATGCTATAGGTAGATAAGTTTAATTATTTTTATTATAAAAAATTGAATTTGAGAAGTCAAACGCTCATATTTGTACCCAAAATTAAGTTATTTAAAACTAACATTAAAAATGCATTCAAGTAAAAGAAGTTATAATGTTTTTCGAATTTTCGGTGTAAAGAAAGTCTCGGTACCAAATGTTATAAATTTTAAGCCGGTAGTAAAGCAAAAAGAAAAAATTATTAAAAATGATTAAACTTTAGTCACTGTAGCAAAACTGCCGGTTAATTACTAAAAAATAAAAATTTTAATCATCTTTCTTCGCTATTGCTACCATAACCCGAATAAAAGGGAATGTTAAGATTTTGATTATGGTATGCCTTAATAACCTAAAATTAGATAAAAGATAACCATTGCCTTACCCTAATATAGTACCAGAAAAGGACACATAATATCATCACTTGTAAACACGTAGATGGTGACTCCACACAAAATAATTCATAATTCCCGTCTACCATTTTAATGTCAGATGAAACCTGTTTTACGAGAGAAGGCACTGTCAACATGCACAATGCGCATATGTGGTCGTCCAGAAATCCCAGTTTTAAAGAAGAATATCCTCTTAAATCATTCGAGAAACAATTTTCAGCCTGCCGAACTCTAAGTGCCTCCATGTTACACAAACGCTGTAAATTTTAAACATCCTTCCTTTTCCTGGATTTGATCTTGGTCTCTTCGGTACGGCAGTTAGCGTCACTAAGCACATCACGAGGTTCTTGATCTTTAAGTCAAATTGTGTAGAGGTGTTATCTATATTAACTTCCACCTAATGGCGATAATGAGTGTCTCCGTTGCTTTCAATATTGACCGATTTTTTTTTATGTCTCAGAAATCTAACAGAGGGAGCAAGAATTTGCTTTATCCGTAAAATCTCTTTTTTGAAAAAAAATATTGATTATCAGAAATAAGTATTCATCGTAGACAAAGATATGTTTCATTTCAATGAAAATTAGTTTTCTTAATTTATCATTTGTGCCACAGAAACCAACTAGAGAGATGGAAACACTGCCAGGTTTCTCTTATAAATTTCTCCTTACGTTATGGTTACTTTTATCCCCTCTGTCGAAAATAAATGTTTCATTCTAATAAATATTCATTCAGGAACAGGCGATCTAGAAGATTGGGGTGAATGTTAAAATTATATCTCTGTTTATGCTCTGTTTCATCCGCATCCCTGTCTGGAGCTGACAGTCACTTGACTGTTGTCGATTGCACTAAGTAATTCTAAGCAGTGATAACAATAGAACACAGTCTTAAAATTCAGTATGCTTTGCCTAGCTTATCATATGTTATAACGATAGTAAGGTTTCAGGGAAAAAGGCTTTTAGTAGGAATTTGTTAAATTGTCTATTTTGTCCGAGATTATGAACACGGATGCATAAAATAATTTTTTAACCTGATATGTTAAATAAAAGACGAGGAAAAAATCCCTTAAGGAGAAGTTTTTCCTTTCCTTTCAGCATTGTTTCAAAGATGCAGCTAGAAGAAAAAGCATAATTGCTAAGGGTTACAACTTAGAAGTTAAAAAATATAAAAGGAAAAACTTTAAAAAGTAAGTTATTTCACGCATACTTATTTGCGTGATAAATCCAGTATAATTCCCATCTTCTTATATATTGCCTTAGAAAAAATAATCGTCGAGCAACAAAAAGTCTTTTCTTATTTATAATTAAGAATAAATGGCCAGGGCTTACTTTCTGCTTAACATTCCAGTAAATGAAAGGCGGATAGAATTGAATTTTTTTAAATTTCAATTTCCAACTTTCGGCAGCGCATTTGTGTCATTTCAAAAACGTAAATAAATAGCTTTTCTTCGGGGGATGAATTCGTTTTTCCACAGACTTTTCAATAAGATGAGCAGTTTGAGGATATTTAAATTTTTTTTTGCATTATTTGTATTTCCGCTATGCGTGGGAAGTCCAACAAATTAATTTAATTTCACTTTTTGTACAATAAAACATCATATGTCGAAGACACAAATTATTTCTTAACTGGGGGAAAAAGTATTCACAGTAAGCGGATTTTTTCCTGAAGCATAAGAAAATTAAATGCATTTTAGCGCCTAGTCAGGACTGTTGCATTGCCATGTTACATTATTCAATTCCAGGCAAAATGAATAATCTAATATTTTGCAAATTAGTCACATATTAGATGCAATTTTTATAAATGTGAAATGTTCCAGCAAAGATAGCGGTCAGTGCAGTGTGTTAAAAATCTCACTCAGTTCAGTGAAGTCGTTTTAAGGAGTTAAATATTTTTACACTAAAAACGCATACACAATATAAATATATTTTTTGCATTGTGGGGTCTCATGTTCTTTGGCAGCATACGCGAAAATTCTAAAACCTAAGTGAGTTATCATTATGAATGCGCAGACTGTGAAAGGGTGTAAAAGATTAGAATGCACTGCGCATAGCCAGGATTCATTGCTTAAATTAAAAATATTGAATTTGATTTAAATGTAAATTAGCTTAACGACTACACGGCCAGAGAACGCGCAAGTTGGCTCTGATCTAAATTCGGCGTGACAAGCTTAATGGCGAGAATAACGCAACGTCGCAAAATACTGCTCTTAAGATAATCAAGTAGAAAATGCAGCCTTCAGCAGACAGAGCACGCTCTGATTCTAATCTCTAAAACCTTCCTTTAGATACTATCTCCTTTAAATACACGCAAACTAGAAATTTACATTCTAGTACGAAAATGGGAAACGAGAAGGACAGTAAAGCACGTTAACTTAAAATAACTGTTTAGTAAAACTAAACGAATCCTTATCGCATTTAGTGTTATTCTTAGAATGATTGATGCCGTACCTCATGCGTTTACTTCAGATCAATAAAAAGAATCTAAAATCACGTTAAAATTATTTAAAAAGTGGCTAAATAACGCACACCTATTTACTATTAATTTGATTAATAATGGTCATAAAGGAAGGTCATATCTAAAATAAATATTCATGCATAGCATTTTTATCGCTATTACAATACGTCAGTGGATTCAAATATCGATCCTAATGAATTTTAGTTACACCGAAATAGTTTGAAGATTTTTGAATAATCATACAATTTTTATTTTATGATTGCTAATTAATTATTAACACTAGAATGATTTATGTATACTGTATTACTACAAAATGCCCTTTTCTTTCTCCAATTTGAGAACAGCAATGTATGTTAAACAGGAAATGCTACTATATTTAGAAAATAGATAGAAATCATGAAAAAATGCAAATTTTTATTAGCTAACCAAAGAATATTTTCTTTTAAATGCATCAAAAAACTGATTTTTTACCTAATTCACATTGCATTCAAATAATAATTCTCCTTTTTAATCATACATATAAAATTAGGACTAAAAATACATTTTATGTAGAGAAAGTAAATTTAAGCCTCTTTTTGTTACGAACAAAATATTTTCTACACATTTCTTATGAGACGTTTTTTATAACTAGTTTATATCTATGTACATGTTTTACAAAATAAGGGTAAAAACACGGATATGTTTTATAAATAAAAGAATATTTGTTTCCACCTAAAACGATGAAAGATAAAAATCTCTTTATGTAAGAGTATTAAAGATCATGTTAGTATTTAAGAAAGGGAACAGAATTCTTGCATATATTTACTTTCCTACTAATTTATAAAGTGACTAACGCCAGCAGTTTCTTCCTGTGCATAATCCCACTACACATATTTGAGCCATTCATTCACCCCCCTCCATATTTGAGTAAATACGATTCTGTTTCATAAAATTTCTTACACAAAAGCGATCATAGTAAGACAAGTAGGACTCTTGTTTTTCACTTTAATTATTTTTATGAAATTTTACAATTGAAAAGGCGCAATAATATCCAGTCTGTCGAAAGAAGTAATAATCTATGAGTGAGAAACATACTACCTTGTTAAAATCTGTGAAAATGTAATCTTAATTTTTGTAAACTGTCGTATTTGATTTGGAAAACTACATGACTCTACTTAACAGCCATGAAGGTTATATTTTCTAAATGTGCTTATCAAACGTCAACATTTGCAAGTAGTAATCAATTTAAACAAAATAATATGTATCAAAGATATTAACTAATTACTATGCAACGCAGATCTTGTCTTGAAATCCTATTTTTCATAAATGCTAATAAATGTAGTAGTTAGTAATAAAGAACGCATGCAAATGCCAAAATATTATATAGTGTTATATAGGAAGGAAAAAAAATGTCACTATAATCTTTTGTTTCTTAAAACACAAAAATACTTATATCTGTAAATTGCAATTTCATAAAAAAATGCTTACTTTTATTAGTCAAATATTCACAGAAGAGAAAATGTTTTTAAGAACCATGTTTCATACTTTTTATTTATAAGGATTTTAATACATCTTTGTCAGTTTTTGGAAGTCCTAAAATTCCTATGAGAGTCTCAGAAAAAATGACTGGGGAAGATTTCCGAATACTGCAATTAGTTTTTTCCTGCTAAAAGTTATACTTTGCACGTTTTAACGCGTGGACGTACCATGAAAATGCAGAACACTCTTTATTTTATGTAATACTCTTAGTTTCAGGAAGCAAAAGGAATAAGCACTGTGAAAATACGATGTCTCTAGAGACATTTTGAATACAGACATGCTCCTACTTTTTGAAATGTAATTTCTGAATTTCTCTGAGAATTAGTGTATTGCCGTTAAATAAAAACATAATAAATGAAATAAAATGACGGATCATGACGTAAAATGAGGCAATTCCGAAAGAAAAATATGTTTAAATATCTGAATGTTTCTAGGCGGAGAGCCTTTTTTTTGTATGTGTATATATAATGTATGCTTTGCATGATATAAAATGAGATAATTGTATATGGCAATGTGTTCAAACATCTAAATAATCCTAGATAGAGTTTTTTTTCTCTTCTCTTACGAACTTCTGAGTGCCTTTTGCGTTGGCTCTTTCTTTGTGTTTTTGCAGTTACGAAACATAAACAAAAATTTTCAAAATGTGTATTAATCTGAAGATCATGAAAGAATAGTTAAGGGTTCGTATCTGTAAAAAACACGAAAAATTTTAGAAATGACACAATATTTAAGTTGTAAAATCATGACTATTTCTCTGTAAGTGCCACAGAGAAGACAGGAGAGTCATACATTGTATTTGCTAATGTCATGCAGAGTTAAACACATCAGATGGGATATACATACCTATGAAAGTATAATAATAATGAATGGCTACTCTGATGTACAAAGAACTTATTGAATCAAGGGAGAGAAAAAAATAAACATTACTTCATTGCTTATCGATACAAAAATACTTATATACTGAAGATGTGAAAATATACTACAGCGGAGTAAACGAGATAGTTTATGCGACATAAAATACGACCTGTGGAGAACTACCTGTACATCGAAACGAGCTTCAGTAGAACGGACAGTCAAAAAAAATGAAGACGAGTTTTTTTGTGTTAGCTAGCCTTCCAGATAAAAGCGATACCAGTAATGTCTCACATATGATAATACAGGATAATTGGTTGCATAAGAGGTCGCAAAGCAGATGATTAATAATATAAGCCAGGCAAATCCCGCGCTTAAAGAGAATCAAACTTATGCTTATTGATCAAAGAATCACATTTTTATATTTCTCTGCGGGTAAAATTATTTAAAAAACTGTTTACATTGTCAAATAAGATATTCTGGAGCCGTTTCCTATAAAAAAATTCTTTCGGTTCTGATTAATAATCCCAATTCAAATTTCTCTCTTCGGCAGCTTTTGAAAATAATTTTCGTTTCCTTTTTGGTCACCAGATAGCGAAAGTGCTTCGATTTCTTCATTCATCTGTTTTTGTCCTTTGTTTCCTTGCAGGCATGTTGCCTCTGAAGAAAACTGAATATTAAATTTATGTCCTCGGATTGCTGTTGGTATAACTTCACGTTTTTAATATTTGTAACTTTCTAATTTTTAATTCTTATATTTTGAGTTTAAAAGAAGAGTCTTCATATTCGTAGTTAGATGTTTCGAAATATCATCTTTTAATTATTTATGTTGCAAAGAATAAAAAGAGTCTGTGTCAATACTTTGTACATTATTTAAGTTTTGAGTATTATGAATATCGATTTATAACCGAGTTCTGAAATCGGTATCCGACATCTGGTGTCCGTGGACAGGACATCTACTGTAATTTTAGTGAGTTATAATTACTGAGCTTGTTATAGTTTCGTGATGAAAAAATTAAAAATTTCTGGAAAACAGTATAGAAGACTATTTATGACTGCTTACAATGACTTTCATAAAAGTGAAATTGAGTTATCTATTCAAGATAAAATTTCGAAATTAGAATCTATTGAAGAGAAAGCAAAATTAATGTTGGAGTGTGAATACGATTTTTGAGACCATTTGTTTACATTCCAAGAAAAGGAGGAATATATCGAAGAATCAATCGATGTGTCAGAGAGCTATATTGACAAGTGGAGAGTTTTAGAGAATAAATTAAAGGATATGATTAATGGAAAAGTCAACATTCTGCTACATCTACTCTTCCGAGTAGTTGTAAGTACTGCACCTAATAATTTAGTACATTACCTTAAAATTAATTTACCCACTTTTGATAAAAATACCAAGAATTGGCTGTGCTTCTGGGGACAGTTTCAGAAAATTGATGAACATTCAAACGTTGATAACCATGATAAATATGCATATTTATTTCAAGCTACGGAAAAGAGTTCATTCGTTCATTCAAGTTAATTAAAAGTTTTCCTCCTGATGGGGAAAATTATCACAAGGCAGTGAAACAGTTGCAGTAACTCTATGGCAAGGAGGAGTTACTCATCGAAGTTTACGTTCGAAATCTGTTATCCATTATGTTGCTCAAACATAAGTCACAAAAAGTTTCACTTCCAAAATTATATGATCAGTTGGAAACGAAACTAAGACCTTTAAAGACTTTGGGAGTTACCAAAGGCAAATATGCTGCAATGCTTTACCCTCTTGTTGAATCAGCTCTTCCAGATGACCCTTTAAAAGCATGGGAACGGTTTAGAACAGCCCATCGACGAGATAAGGAAGAATACTCCGAAGAGACTTTCTCTTTGATTAAGATAACGTCTACCAATGATCTAGAATGTCTTCTTGTTTTCATCAAGATGAATTGGAAGAGGGGGAGAGAATTTTGATCGCCACTCAAAGTTTTGATCAGTGTAAAAGATAAGCAATTTTGATAACCGTCGAGAGACTACTGACAGCAAAATGAAGTCCAGAATGCCATCAGCAATAGAACGTTTGGCATTGAATATAAATAATAAGAAATTTTTCATATTTTGTCCTGAGAAGCATAAACCATGGAACTCTAAAAGAGCTTCTAAATAACCATTACAAGAAAACCAAAGTGCTATTGAAAAGAGCCGTTCTTGTTTTCTGTTTTTAAGAGACGGACATGGGGTGAAAACTTGCAGTTCGAAAATGAATTCTCAATTGTGTGGGAAAAAATACCCTTTATTTTTGTGCAGAACTTTGTAACAAGAACATTATTCTTCTAACGGTTCTGTGCGAACCAGTGGTACAGCATGATAAAGCTCTGACTAACTTTCTAAATCTTCTAATTTTTTGCTAGTAAAGGAGAAAATATCAAATGCAAAACTCGAGCGATAATAGATTCTGGCTATCAGGGATCGTATATTCTCAAAATAACGGCGGAAGAAATGAAGTACAGTTTCAAATGAAAAGGGTACCTACAGCATGCCTTGTTCGGTGGCTCCAGTTCGTCGACCTGCCAGCATGATGTGTTCACGATATACTTGTCAAGCTTAACGAAGAATTATATTTCGAAAAAAAATTTCTTGGACGCAGTTAAGATAGAAAATGAGAGGTTTTTAGTGAACTTACGTTGGATTGAAGATCATCTTCCACTTCCTGACAACTTTGAGCTTCCTGAGAAAATACTACATGCTGTGAAGTTGTAAAGAGTCTTAAAGTAGAGAGATTGTTTGAATCATGCAGAAAGGTGTTTGAAGAGTGTTTAGAGGGAAATATTATAGAAGAAGTAACCAAAGGTGAATTATGACTTCCTGCATATTATTTACTTCACCACCCTATTTTAAAGGACCAAATGCTTCGGCGAAGCAAAATGGTACACCGAGTCTCTATGATGGTTTACAGTGTGGAGTAAATTTGATTGGGCTCACACCAAATATTTTGTATCGTTCCTGGTGGAAGAAATTGGTGTTATAGCCGGTATTCACAAAGAGTTTCAATAAATTTGTATTTTACCTTCCGATAAAGCCTATTTGCGGTTTTTATGGATTGGAGAAAATGGACATGTGAAGCACTTTCAACATCGCCGTGTATTGTATGGTGTGTCATGTAGCCCTTTCTTGCTTGGAATTGTGATTTTACGTCCTTTGCAAAGTATTTTAGACCATAAAGATATAGGATATCCAAAGAATGTGTTAAAATTATTGATGAAAAGTTTCAATGTGTATAACTGTGTAACAAGTGTGCTGAAAGAAGAAAAACTAAAGCTTTTCATTAAAGTTGTAACCAATGATATGGCTGAATGAAAATTTGACTTAAGAGCCTGGAAATGTACAAATTTCACTGATGAAATCACTCCCTTCCTTAAATGTGTTGGGGAAGCAGAGGGATAACAATGCACATACGTTGGGTAGCAGAGCGACTATTTGGAGGGAGCTTTCTGTAGAAAACGTTACATAGAAAATTATACTTTCTGCTGCTCATGAAATCTTCGATCCCATTGGTGCGACTTGCCCTGTTGCATTGTTCCCGGAGCTATTGTTACAGAGAAGTTAGGAAAGGAAGTTGAGTTGTGAGAAAGAGATTGACGTTGAAACTAAAGCAGAATTTCTGAAGTGGCTGAGAAATATTTTTTATTTAGAAAAGGTGCGATATTTGAAAATCAGTGATGACAAAGAAAAAAATTCTTTACATTTCTTCTGTGATGTAAACATGAATTCCTATGCGACAGTAGCCTTGTTTCGTTCTTAAACAAGTGCTTATGTTAAAGTACAGTTGTTAAGTGCTAAATCCAGAGTTTCCCCAACGGGAAAGAAAAAATCAACTATCGCTAGACTAGAGTTATTAACAACCACAATTGTTCCTCGCCTTGCCTTTACAAATGTATGGGAGATTCCACATGGAAAAGTTTACCTTGGACGGACTCCACTACTGAACTTACTTGGATTAAAAGAGAAGAAACGTGGGGAACCTTTGTTCAAAATCGAATATCTGAAACCAGGACTTTGACTTCCAAGGAGAAATGGATAGATGTGCCAGGAATGTTAAACCCTGCTGATCTTGCAAATAGAGACTGTTCTGCGAAGGAAATGATACAGTCAAAATGGTGGGAGGACCCTGATTGGTTATATTTATCTACTGAGAAATGGCTTTCTTCAGAATTGGTTGGGTATGAACATGACGTTCTCATTATTCGACAGTGTTGTCGGAAAAAATCTGTTTTCTACCTTCAACTATCTGCTTGATGACTCAGACAAAAAATGTAGATACTGACTGGTACTTTCATTACTTTTTCCCAGTATAAAAAATTGTACTCATGATTGGCTAAAGTTTGTGATTTTGGGAAAATTGTAAAAAATCAAAAGAATTGAGAAAACAAGGAGGTATGGATATAGAGAAATTTTCAGATGCTGAGAAAATAGTAATAAAATCATTCAAAGAGAAGCATTCTTAGATGCGAAAATAAAACAGTAAGAACAACTAAAAGTTTATAAAGACGAAGATGATCTCATCAGATTAAGAAGAAAAATTTTCTATCGAGAAGATAGCCATTCTTTTACAGGACCTGTGATTCTTCCTTCTCAACACCAGGTTGTGAAACTTTAATTATTTTCTTTTCATAAAACGCATGAACATGTGAGGACTCAAATGCTACTTATTCTTCTGTGGGAATGTTTCTGAATTTTATATGGAAAAGAAGGAATCATCACACTCTTCAAACTTCGAACAGCTCATGGAGAAATATTGAGACAGATACAACGGTTGTTTCCGCTAGAGTTTACTTGTGAAATGGCTGCGAATATTCAAGCTAAATGCTATGAAAGCACGTGTCTGTTTCTGAGTAACCCTGGCACGAGTAGCAGGCCCTGAATAACCCATTACACGAAAAGTAACAACTCGATCTAGAAGAGGTGTTAAAGTACCAGAAGGACTTGATTTGTAATGCGATTGTTAGTTGATAAGTTCTGAAGTCTCTCAGCACAAGGTGAAAGATGTAGGAAACCTGATGTTAAATTTATCCACGAATATTTCTGTCAAAATAACTTAAAATGTTTAATGTTTGAAAATTTGTAATTCTGAGTCTCACAACTGAAAAGAGTATTCTCATGTTTTGAGTTTAAGGAGAGAATTGTCTTCATATTCGTAGTTGGATGTTTTAAAATGTAAGCTTTGTTATTATTAATGCTACAAAGAATAAAAAGAGTGTTGTGTCAGTACCTTGTATATTATTTAAATTTTGAATGTTAGGAATATCGATTTATATCTGAGTTTTGAAATCGGTATCCGACAGCCTCTTTTGTCTTCTCTTCTTCAGCAACTGAAGAAGTTTCTGTTTAACCTTAGGAACTATAATTCAACAAATTTGTTCATATTTAGGCCGTTTTCGTTTTTGTTTATCATTTGGTTGAGTTTGTTTAATTATGGCAAAGATCGCGAGAGTTAACGGCCTAAGGGGAGGGATGCATTCATGAAGGACTTTCTCAGGGAAACTATCTCACATACACTATTACACATGGGGAAAACCACAAAAACTCCCCTGCAGTCAGTATAGCAGTATATGTATATATTACAAAAATTTTAAAAGCAGTATAACAGTATACGTTTATAATTCCCGATGAATGACATACATTTTTCTGTTTTCTTTTCAGTCTGTAGGATTTCCCTTATTTTGCATAACAAATTTATTTTAAGTTTGATACCTTTCCTAAATCCTCAAATTCCCCTAGCATTTTCTCGCCAGAATGTCAATTTTAAAGTGAAGTGAAGTGAGTATTTGAACGGGTGAATCTCTGAATTTATTCAGAGAGTGTTTTCGCTAGCCAGCGCACGTTTCGTTGTTATCTCGCTGTTATGCTTGTAGACCTCTTGGCCATTTCGGATTATCGCCACCCCTTTTAGGTTTTTGTTGAGTCAACCTGTTAGAGTAACTTAATGTGCTAATTCAGCACTATTCTAATTTAAAATTGAATTGATTTATATTCCACGTTTAAATTTCATCGCAAGTTGACAATGCTTTTGCAACGCACGAAGATCATGACTTTCTGTTAGACTTTGAATTAATAAAAGGTTACTTTTCACCCTTCTTCTGAGCTGGTAATTCATTTACGTCTGTGCGGGAATTCGCCAGGTTCATTGTAGGATCTAATTTAGTTTATGTGGAATAGAAGAGACAGATTTTACAAGTCCTTTCTCAGTTTATCATATCAATGTTAGATTCTCTTACTAAGATGGCTTTACAAAACATTTTTTGTCTCTTTATTATTAAAGTTTTGTATTTATTTATTAAATATCACGTTCTTGGCACTTACGCCACATAAAATTCGATTCAACGGCAAAATCATAAAATGCAGCATACCTTTAGAATTTCCGCTAGACAGTCTCGCTCACTGGAGATAAAAATATTTTTTTCCGTACAGTGTTGAATGTTGAGTTTGTTAATCAAAAATTCTTTGAAGTTTTGCAAAATTTAAATAGACAATAAAAGAAATTCGAAATTCAAAATTTGGGCTTCCAGGTGCCCATGTTTGGGTGGAGGACTACATGCATATGGTCATGCAGAGCGTTCATTATTTAATTTCTTTAAATATAACACAGAGCGATAACATTTCGTGGCAACAATTTGAAAAGTGATACACCATTTATAGTGATTTAACGCAAAATGTCATTTCGAGACTAATATCTCAGTCGAGATACATCTCCCTTTGGGGCTAATAAATCATCATATTGATTTACATTGCACGGCACAACTAACAATAGTTAGCTAAGGGGTGTATGAAATTAAAATTACCTAATAGGCTTTAATGTACCGTAAATATTATAAATATGCTTGTGCTGCAACTGAATAAAGTTTCGAAAACCTAGAATTTCTGAAAGACATTAACATTAGTTTAATTAACCTCTGCGTCGTTTATTAATTTTAACTAACGGATAACTTTATGTCGATTTCTTTAGGCTCTGCTTCATCAAGGACTCTCTCAGCCCAAAGATTTAGGCAAATTTAATAGCAAACAGCATGGGTTAAAACCAGAATGAAATCGTAAGCGGCGTCTGAGTAGAATTCTAGCCTCTAGGCTGTGCTTGCCGAAGATGCTGCAGGTCCGTCAGGTAGAAGGTTTGAACTGTAGCCACTTTCGCTAAGCTTAGAATTGTGCTTTTAAGTAGTATCCGACAGTGTTGCAGCTTTTCTTAGGCTTTGGTTGGAATTTTAATCCAGCAAATGCAGTGTAGGTCAGTGAGCTCAATTTGGCTTCCCAGGGGCAGCATGCGATCCCCGAAACAATTTAATGCGCCCGACGACTGCATTTCTCGTTTATAAATTAACATTATTTAATTTAATTTATTATGGCAAATTTCGGAAATTTTGAATCCATTTTTACATTATTTTCATTATTATTAAAAATTAACGTAACTTTCCCCACAAAATCTACAAATAAGTTAATTAATTTACAATGTGCTATAAATCTTATTCAAAGACTTGGAGATACAGGTTTGAGTAACCTTTCTTAGTACGCGTCTTACGATAAGTACTGTGAGCTACGATTTCTAGCAATAACAATAATTGCTTTGTTTGGAAATACACTTATATGTGAGAAATTGCTTTTCGCAATTAAAGATTATTAAGCCGAAAATTATTAATTTTATAGAAACTGAAACGTCATGAAATGTTGCAATTGAAAACTTTATTAAGAAATTAAGGTGTTTATAATTATTCACATACCACGTATACATACGTGTATTTTTTCTGTACGCGTCGATTAAAAATTAATAAGTAAGGGAAATATAACAAAATGTCACAATTTCTTCTCAAGTTTTATCCTACTCGGAAAGTTTCCATAATTTGTTTATTTTTAATTTAAGAAAGCTGTTTAATGGATAATTTAAAACATTAGAATTACCTGAAATGACTTTCAGTGTAAAAATGTAATATTTAGCTTTCAATACTGTTACGTGAGTATGCGTTCGTAATAGATTGAATACACACGTCCGGAAAAGTTAATAAAATTTATTCTTATCATAAGAAATAAAATAAAATGATGAATGTTTCCTCATATATTAGAAGATATTCATACAATCTCACAGTATCACGCAATATAAACAGCAGCTATACTTTAAACTACTAAGACGTTAATTAGAACGCAATCCAAAGCGCAGAGAAAGCTAATCTGAACAACAAAATTACAGCAGCGAAGTAAACAACAACAGTTCACTTAAAACAACTAAGCTGAGATGTTTCTCTCCGGCTTTATAACAATTTAAATCGGCCAAGCGAGACAATTCTAGCAATTTCTGGAAAGCAAAAAGAGTAGAATTACGGTTACGGTTAACATACTAGTCAATTACATTTATTCAAATTAAATATCAATTAAAGAGATAAATTTTTATTCAATGTTAAATGCACATGCTCTTGTATTTTGACTTTTCCAGCGTAGCTATCTCTTAAAATATGTCGCGCGCTGCATTAAACGGTGGAATAAAACAATTTTAATTATAATTCTATTAAACATATCTAACTAATGCAAAATTCGTAATAATAAGTTTAAATTGCAAAATGAAATCAACAGAAAGTACTTGCAGATCCCAGCCTTCAGAATTTAGAGAAAACTATTATACATTGGAATTTTTCCTTTGTGTATTATTATTACCCTTTATGTACGTTTGCGTAAATATTTAGGAAACAAAATTTAAGATTAATTTAAAAACTGTTGTTAGGAAAATGTTTTAATTTAGAAAAACAGCTCGGCTGTCAGCTGATTTTAGATCATGCATTCAGTTCGCACGTAGTCTGAGATCGCTGCCGTAGGTTGTTGTTAATTTCCTGTCGACAAACTGCCGAAATATTTATTCTGTTGCTATTTTTGTTTTTAAATCAAAGGTTGTGGTGAATAAAGGTTTAAAGTTTTGTGTTTTGAATTATATCCATAATAAACGTTAAGAAAGGCGATAATTCGTCAATCATTTAGAGTTAAATAAGTTAGGCTATAGTTGCGTAGCATGTAGGATTTAGGCGCATAGCATATAGGTCTTAGGCGTATAGCAAGTAGTTTTCGTTAAGTAGACACCTTTAGATGTTAAGTTAGTTAACGAGTTATTTAAAATCAATTTCACATTAATGTGCTAAGAATGTAATACTATAATATAAACCATTCAACCATATAATTCTTACTTTCAAATTCAGAATTATTCTTTTTTCTATTTTGTTTCAAGGAGAGGTAAGGAAACTATAAAGGGATAAAATGCTTTTTCCTCTGCAAATCCTTCTCTTGAAACGTTAAACGCAAAGCTACCTCTTTCTTCTTTAAGGTTACCCCTTCGCTTACAGTATTTTCGAAGCCTTTTCTTCCGAACTAATTTAGAACGCTTTATGTCAATCGATGACGGCCATAGCATAGCTAGCAATTTTGGGTTTTTATCAAACCTTAAAATAACATTTAGTATAATATTAGTATAAATAATTGTGAATTGAAAATTTATTTTTGGTCAAATAATTAATTTTTACCCAATGTTTCTTAGCAATTCAACAATATTTTAATTATATGCAGAATTTAGTAAGAGCAAAAAAGCATAGAGCAAAAACACACAGAGAAACAATCTTAATATAACTAATACGAATACTAAACAATGAATTATATTAGTTATATTTTTCATAATAAACAGATTTATAAATACATAATCAGAGCGGTTGTTATAGTTCTTGTTGAGTAAAAGACGTATAGTGTAGTATTTTCAAGTCGTATAGTATTTCTCGTATAGATTCCATATGTATGGCGTTTTTTGAGTCCATTTTCCTTGATGATAGGAAGCAAAATATAGTTTTTGTGTTTGTTCAGCCGTAATTCTTCTGTAATCATTAATAATTTTTAGCTTTGAAAGCGATCTTTCGATTGTAGCAAAACTTATAAGAATAATTTAAAAAGTAAGAAAACCGTATATATTTCATAAAAATCGCGTTCCAAGTAAAGGTATTTTTAACATTAAGTTCCAAAATTCTTGAATGATCTTCTTTTCATTAAAGTCATTTTCACACAACTGCAGTGTGTTTATAAATTGTAAAAGTAACTTCCAGCGACAGTATTTCAGAATAAAAATCTATTAAATTATATAATTTTTGTGTTAATTCAATTTCAGTGGCTTGGGCTAGATAGAGAGGTTCGAAAAACCAAATCAGTGTCTCACCTTTGTCGTGCCCATAAACAGACAATTTATTTGAGCTAAAATAATGTCCAAAATGCAGTAAAATACATTGACTTTAAAATATTATTTACGAGATTGAAATTTATGATGTGTCGGAATTTCACCATAAGGACATTTTATCTTATTTTGCCTCGTACTTAGAAATTCTGAAGTAATATCTCATTTTTTGGCCATTCTGCTAAAACATGTTTAAATCCGTTTCATAGTTCATAGTAAAAAAACAACCAGCATTGAATAGTTTAGAATAACATAACCAGAGTCCTGACTCTTGTCCGTACGTCGTCATGGATGTGTCATAAGCTGTACTAAAATCTCTTTTTTCTTGTTTAGATCTTTTGGAAATGGTTCCATAAGTTTTAATTCATTTTCTTCAATATTAATTATAAATCTTCACATATCATCAGAAACATTTTTATCTACGTAATTACCTATATCTGCTTATGTGTACGTATTTGCTTTTTCTATATGCCTGTGCCTTACTAGTGCAGGCAAATTCATTCGATAATATACACTTTTGTTCAGGCTGTTCTACCTTACTGGCACAGCTGATATCTGAAGATTCTTTTTCTGGGTAGGATGTTTTAAAGAAATGTTGTCTAATCCTTTTTCTGGGTAGGATGTTTTAAAGAAATGTTCTCTAATCTTTTTTCTGGGTAGGATGTTTGAAAGAAATGTGTCTAATTTTAGATGCTTCTCCTGTCTTTGCATGTATTTACTTTTCTTTTCGTTTCTGTGCTCTACTATTTTGCTTTTACTTATCTATTTTAACTTATAACACATAGATGGTATTTTATCAAGTACTATAATTATTTTAATATTTCTCATTTTCAAGTTTTATTTTCCATCCAACAACTAATAAAACAATCCTTAAGAGTTTGTAGAGCTAAATATAAAATATAGCATACACACTACTGTAGAAAGCGGGTACTTAGCTATTCTGGTTTCCCCTTTCCTCAAATACGCAGTCTAGCCAAAAGTAGCCTATTTGCTTTGTGATAAAAATTTTTTGCTATGCTTTAATATCACCTTATGCTCAAATAAAAAAATTTTAAAACAAATGCAAAGTGATTATCATAAAAGCAGCAGGCTGGTTTGGGTTCGTTGCGCATGCGCATTTGATGGCAGTGTTACTATACACCACAAAGACCAATAATACTTGCAAACAAAATAATCCACTACACAGCATTGCAATTAACAACAAACAAGATAGGCTACGGTGGCATTCAGTTTTATTTCTAATTTTCGTGTTTTTGGAAAATAAGATACACAGTTCTTTTATAATTAGTAACATAATCTATTCAGAAATTTCAAATTAAATTTGTATATAAAATATCAAAGATGGATTTGGCATCAAATTTGTAAGTTTATGACTTTTCGAATACTCAAAAATCAAAAACTTAATGTGCCCTTAGGCATTACCTGTAATAGTTACGTCACAGAAGCTGGAAGCTTCATTAAGCATTTTTTAAGTATTAATGATAGCATTGTTAATATTGTTAAAAGAAAGATACGTCTTTAAATGATTAATAAGCTTAGTGATGTTTTCTTAATAAACATAGAGCAGTATGCTAACTATATAAGCGTAAAGCCAATACAAATTACCCAGAACGTTCTAATGAGATTTCAGCTTTCGGTTAATTTCATTTGATATCACTGATAAGATATTAGATAGTAAAATAAGTTTAGTATAGATTGTTTACTCATTTAAGCACTGCAATACTACCAGAGATAGAGTTTTACAAATGCTGCAATTCATACGAGTGAGCATGATAACGGCAGAATTAATTAAAATTTTTATATTTCATAAACTAAACACTGATTATTAGTACAATAAAATTCATTAAAAAAAACTTACCTTAGACCAGGAAGCTTCCGTAATCTTTGGGCTCTAATAAATCTCTTTAACAAAAAGTACTGAAAGTTATAAATGTTGTCTTCATATAGAATAATTTCCAAATTATGGAAAATTTTTACTTCTCAATGAAGTATAAAGACATGATTTTCCTGTTTTTCACACATTAAAGTATGCGTCATATTATATGAATAATCGAAATTATTGAACTTTGTATCTTTGAACCAGAAAAGGAAGATCTGCTTATAGTTTTTCGAAATTTTCCTGTTCGATTTCCAATAATTAAGTGTCTATATGAAATGTCACTCGTGTTGTGAGAAATAAATGTTTGGTTGACAGTGGTTTTGAAGGGTATGATTGTTCTTTCCATTTCTCACACCCCGAAACCAATCAATTGATCCGATGGCAAATTTTCCATCAAAAACCCTCATTAAGTAATAATATATTAGTTTTGGTGTTGTACATTAGATATTAAAGTAAAAACAGAAGCCCATTTATGGAAACTTCAGCTTTCATTGCTGATAATATTGTGAAAAGAAAGCAATTCCTGTATCGATTCACTGAACAAGTAATTAAAGAGCGAGTTAAATGAGCAAATAATTAGTCTTATTAATAGTATTTTTTAAGTATTAATGATAGCATTGTTAATATTGTTAAAAGAAAGCTACTTCTTTAAATGATTAATAAGCTTAGTGATGTTTTCTCATTAAACATAGAGCAATATGCTAACTATATAAGTGTAAAGCGAATACAAATTACCCAGAACGTTCTAATGAGATGCCATATTTATACAATATTTCTTGTCATCGATATGAATACACTTTGCGCAAAAAATGGGACAGTTCTCTATCTCCTGTTTGTACTGGGACGATTGAGGAAATTTAACTATCGTTTTTCATGTCTCGAAAGCGCGACTTAGGATATATATTCGATTTATATGTAACCTTGTTTTAACTCAAGGTATTCTGACACAAAACCGGACTTTTTCTGAGGTGACATACCAATGCTTTTCATAATTGGAGTTAAATTACGCCAAAGTTCCGAATCTTGTAAAAACTGAAAAAAGCGTTTTTAAAAAATTAGCTCTCAAGCTCCTCTATGTTAATTGAATTTGGTATATATTTATTAATACCTCAGACTTTATTAATTTTACCTGATTCCTTCTTTCGCAATTGAAGATTTAGGTTCAATGGAAATAAAATTGACAGCTGTTTTTAAAATTTGTAGGTTTTAGTAATTTTCGGAAATTTTTCGAAAATATTTTTGAATTATAAAATATAAAATTTTTGCCATCATCTTAAAGTAGATGTTTTTCTAAGCAAACAATTAGAAGTTTTTTTATTCAAAATTTCTTAAGGTATACGGGAATTTATACATTAAGAAGTTTTAAGTTTGTCATATTTGTTACAAGCGAAAATAAAGCCAAATGTGGTATACTCACTTAATGTTATTTAAAATTATTTGAAATAATGAACGATACACCTGTTCTTTCCCCTCGTGCACAATGAAAGTGAAAGGAAAATAGGATATCATAAATTAGGAATTTCATCAAATGAATTATTGTTGCCGCAAACTGAATAAAGAGCGCCAAGATAAATTTCTAAATTTTTTGGTTAGTTTCTTCCAATTTTACAAAATTTATAGTTTTTAGTTAGTTTCATCAAATTTTACAAAATTTATAATTTTCGATTAGTTTCATGAAATTTTGCAAAATTTATAAGCATAATTTGAGTCGTAGAATCGAAGTACGGGAAAAAAATATATGTCATTTCAGAAAAAGCCGATATTTTGTCCAAATACCTATGTTAGAACAATGCTATATACAAATCTAATATGCAGCTCAAGTTACGCTTTCGAGACAGGACATACGCAAGTTAAATTTTGTCAATCGGCCCAGTAGAATGGGAGGTATAGAACTGTCCCTTTTTTGGCGTGTGTGTGTGTAGAATATACACTACGCAAAAGAAAAAATGGGACAGTTCTATTATCTCCGGTTCTACTGAGCTAATTGACGAAATTCAACTTTCGTTTTTCATGTCTCGAAAGCGCGTCTTAGGATATACATTAGATTTATATATAGCATTGTTATAATGCAGGTGTTTTCACATTTTAAGTCATATTATTTATAGAACTGTCCTTTTTCTTAGTCCAAAGGGGCAACTTGCCAAAGGGACTATTAATTTCGTTTTGGGAATTTGAGTTGAAAACTATAAACTGCGAATTATCTTTCAAATTGTTGCCATTGTGATAAACTGACGGTACCTAGAGCGATCAAAATTTGAATAACGTAATCTTCCATAGAATATTAGTATGTGGATGTCCTAATTTGTAATTTGAAATTTGTTTTATTATCAAATTCATACTTTGTAACACTTCAGCAAATTTTTTATTAACAAACTAAAAGATTTCAAAGCGAGCAATGGCAACACTGTACTTAAAAAAAAATCTCTAGCACACGAGACTCTGTATAGGAAATTCTAAAGATGTGCTCATTTTAAAATTATTTTGCGATATTGCTATTGAACAGAATTTTATAGCTTGAGTACGTAGAAGATGATATTTAATAAATAAAGGTAACACATAAAACGTTAAAAATAAGCGCCTTTGGACGTAATTTAAAATTTGAAATCTTTCAGAATTTTTCTTCGCTGTATACAATGAATTCCCAATTAAGGAGTGGATTAACGGATTGGAGATCAATAAGGCCTCTCTAAAACTGTAAAATTTTCTTAATACGGAATGATGGAAAAATAACTGCCACCTATCACAAAGACATATAGTTTTATTATGACTGGAGAGTTTCCAGCCTGCGTTTTAAAACTACACTTTACTCGTGGTACATTTAGAGCAAATACTAGCCTCCCCTGGAAAAACAAAGAATAAAACACATTGCCCTTAAAATTGACAAAGTTATATTTAAAATACCCGCCGATCCAAGCTTGAAATTTTTGTGCAATTGTAAACAATTTTAATCATTTTTGATATCGAATTAAAAGAAATAAATAAAACTAGAGGTGCATTTAAAGGAAATGAGGAAACGTATAAGAAACAAACCCGCGTTTTAATCAGTTATGAAATTGATGAAGATTTACCTGCATTCAATATTACATTTAACGAAGGTTTAATTTTTCAGCATGAACTTCCAAAAATTATAAATACTAAGTTACAAATCAAAGTTTGAAAAATTGTGATCTTTCAAAATTTTCTTTTATTGATTTGCATATTGGAAAACTGTAAAGTGCTTTTAGTAAAATTATTAAATCATCATTTATGTCAAATATTTCTTGCTGTACAAATGTCAAATATTTCTTGCTGTTCTTGCTGTCAAATATCTCTTGCTGTTTCTTGCCAGGTATGTTGATAAGATAAAAAATTTGTTTAGTGTTTTTCAAAGTAAAAAAAAAATAATGAAAGACTATGAAAGCTGTAATTTTTACCTTACACAAAAGTGGGGAATGAGATATTAGTCGCGAAACGGCATTTTGCAAATAAATCAGTATAAACAGTGTATCACTTTTCAAACTGTTGCCACCAAATATTATCGCTCTGGGTTATACTTAAAGAAATTAAATAATGAAGGAATGTATACACGTTTTTCATATGGTGAAGAAACAACTTTAATCTACAGCTATGCAGTATTGAATACAGCCTTCTACCCGAACATTGGCACCTGGAAGCACAGATTTCGAATTTGGTTTATTATCTGTTTCATATTTTATAAAACTTTAACGAATTTTTGATCTATAAACTCGCAAATTTAAAAGCGAGCATTGGAAACACTAGGAAAAAATATTTTTATCTCCAGCGCGCGAGATTATCTCTCGAAAATTGTAAAGATATGCTGTTTTTAATATTTTGCGATTTTGTTGTCAAATCGAATTTTATGTGGCATAAGCGCTGAGAGCGTGATATTTAATAAATAAAGTAGATGCAAAAAACGTTAATTCTAAAAAGATAAAAAAAAACGTTTTGCAAAGCCATCTTAGTAATAAACTGAACACTGATATGACAGACTGAAAAAGAGTGTTAAAAAAAAATCTGAAAGATTTAAGATTTTAAATTACGTCCGAAGAGGCTTTTTATTAGGTTTTGTTTGTTACCTTTATTTATTAAATATCATGTTCTTCGCGCTTAAACTATAAAGTTCAGTTCAACAGCAATATAGCAAAATAATTTTAAAATGAGCAAGCATATCTTTAAAATTTCCGATACACAATTCCGCGCGCTGCAGATAAAAAGGTTTTTTCCCCTCGTAGAGAGTTGCTATTGGATGACTCTAGGTATCGATGTTTTATCACATTTGGAGAAATATACATACCGTTACGGATTTCACATTTATTTCGCTATTTATTTAGAATTGTAATTAAAATTGCTTTATATTTCCGGTGCAACGCAGACGATTTTTGAAGAGAAAGCTACGTCAAAAAAATAATAAAAATAGCACGTGCATTTAATGCTTAATAAATAAATATCTCGTAATTACTGTTGCCATCCAGAAAAATCGAGATTGTTCTACTGATAATTAAAAAGCTTATAAAAGCCGATTTCAAACACCTCATGTCAGTAGTTGTTGCTATTGTTGTTGTAGTTGTAGCTGTTTAAAGTGAACTGCTGTTTGTTTACTTAATGCTGTAACGATTTCGCTGTGAGATAGAATTAGTTTATCTGTTTTGAATTGAGTTTTGCTAAAAGTTTGAGATATTGTGATGTTGTTCGAATACCGCTGAAGAAGTATTTCAGCATTTTAATTTATTTCTTGTGGAAAGAATAAACTTTGTTAACTTTTTAACGATTTATGCATTCAAAACATAACGAACCCGTACGCACGGAACAATCTTTGGTGTCAGAAGTGGTATTTTTGAATGTCATTAACTAGAGCAATGGAAGAACAATTAAGACACTTTATGGCAGCCTTTGCTGCATTTAAAGAAAAAATTAAACCTGACCAAGATTCTGTTAAAGAGGAGATGAAAGCTGGTCAAGCATCTGTTAAGGATGAAATGAAGGCTTTTCAGGAATCTGTTAAAGATGAGATGAAAGCAGTTCAAGAAAAGATGAAATTTGGTCAAGAATCCGTTAAGGAAGAGATCAGAGCTGTTAAAGCAAGTCAAGAAGAAATGAGAAAAGAAGTTACTTGCATAATAGAAAATAAATTTGAGGCTATGGAAGGCAGAATAGACGAGGTTGAAAATAAAGTTTCCTCTGTCAAATAACAAATAGAAGAGAGAGTTCCTGCCGTAGAACAACAAATCAATTATAGAGTTTCTGCTGTGAAAGAACAAATTCAAGAAAGAGCTTCTGCAGTGGAACAACAAATTGATGACAAAGTTTCCGCAGTTGCAAAGAAGATGATATATTAAAGAAATTCGTAGCGACGGCAGGGAACAATACCGATGGATTTAAATTTTTACCCGTGCTTGCTGGTCCCTCTCTGAAGCTATGGACATATGATGGAAAGACCTCCTGGCAAGTATATAAGACTCAATTTTCTATAGTTTCGGAAGCAAATTGATGGGATTCCGAAGCTAAGACCCGTCACCTTGCCGCTTCTGTGAGAGCAGACGCAGAGGATATCCTTCAGACTCTTCCCGAAAACAAAAGGCTAGATTTCGAAGCTCTGTCCGGTTCTTTCGAGCTGCGTTTGGGGAAGAAGTGTTTAAAAGATTATAGCAGGCTACAGTTAAAATCCCGTCAACAGAAGCCTACGGAAACATCCAGGAGCTCGCCACGGATGTTGAAAGGCTGTCCCATCTCGCTTTTTCGGACTGCCCGACAGAAGCAAGGGAAATCCTGTCCCTGCAATACTTCATCGACGGCATCCGTGATCCTGAAATACAGATGCACTGCGAATAGCTAATGTGAAGGATATAAAAAGCGCTCTAGTGTACGCCATGAAATTCAAGGTATCTCAGCAAGCAACTCGTAGAGGCCACCACCCAGTCAGACCTGTGCGAGTCCACGAGCCAGTGGATCAGTTGATGGCTCGTTTAGATGATTTATCCAGAAAAGTGAATGCCTTGCAACGGTATATTAGGGATAAGAAAACGACCGTAAGGTGCTGGAACAGCGGTGCTGTAGGACACATGCGAAGGAACTGCCGAACACTCCGGAGCAGGGAAAATAAGACGGACGATATAAACAGACAATTAAATGCCATGAAATGTAAATGGAGTGACAATAAACCAAAGTGTTGGAACTGCGGAGCTGAAGGCCACGTACGAACGAACTGCATAACACCTCGAGGTGCGGAAAATAATATCATTTCCCAGCAATGACGCAGGAAGCAATTTAATGATCATAACGTGGAGGCGAGATTGAACAATAGAGAAAAACCTTGTTTTAAAGCTCTCAAGATTTCTGCAGCGAGTGGCAGCAGTAACGGACTATCCATTAATGGGCATGTCGACGGAGTTCCTTGCAGTATGATCATTGATACAGGAGCTAATGTTACCATCATTCGGAAGGATTTAGCTCAACAATTTAAGGACAAACTGATTTGGACGCCATCCTGTGTTACCATCCAGACTGCGTCCGGCGAGAAAATTGATATAGATGGAAAGTTAAACGTGAACATTACCTTTGGAAGTGCCAACTACTATCACACAACATATGTGGCGGATATTACAGATCCTTGCATACTCGGATTGGACTTTTTAAGGAAATACAATTTTTCCTTAGACTTCAAAAACAACAAACTGCTTTCAGCATTTGAGGACATGACTATCGATCCTCAGAAGGGATCCTCACCACGAAACGCCGACGTGTTGTCTGAAAGACCCTGCTCAGAAACCTGCCGAAATCATACTAGGGTTGAAGAGAAACCCAAGACTACCAGCAATTCTCCATCCCAGATGCTCAGCGGTAGTGATCTTCGTCTGCCTTGTGATTTCTTATTTGGCCGCCCTGCATATACGCTTTCATCGCCTAAAGAATACATCCAAGATGTCCAGACCCGGTTTGAAGTGAAGCACCGTTCTGCACGAAAGCGAGTCAACTTGGCGACGAAGAAGATGAAGACCCGCTACGACACGAAAGCTACCGGACATCGTTTCAACGAAGGAGACAAGTCGTGGTTATAGAATCCGACTCGCAGAAAAGGACTTTCTCCGAAACTACAGGCACCTTGAGATGGGTTTTACACAGTCCTAAACAGGCTGAACGACGTCGTGGTTCGGATCCGTAAGTCATCGAACTCTAAACCTAAAGTCGTTCATTACGAAAGGTTAGTTCATTACTATCGCCATAGTACGTGGTGTATATAATTGTAAAAAATAATGTAAATAAGACCATGGTCCTAGTTGTATTTAGTATTTGTATTGTATTAGTATTTGTTAAGTATTAGTATTTGATAAGTATTTGAATTGTATTTAGCGTTTGATAGTATTTAATTTGCTGAAAGCTACTTATTGCAATTATTGTTTATTTTGTTATTGTAAAGTAATGTTTATTATAGTAGCATTGATGCCTTAGTTATAAGTTTGGCTTCCTGTCCAAGGTTTGTACTGCCCGGGACGGCCAGTCCTTGAGAAGGGGGCAATGTTACGGATTTCACATTTATTTGGCTATTTATTTAGAATTGTAATTAAAATTGCTTTATATTTCCGGTGCAACGCAGACAATTTTTGAAGAGAAAGCTACGTCAAAAAAAATAATAAAAAGAGCGCGCTTAATAAATAAATATCTCGTGTTAATGCTTTATACTATATATTTAATGCTTAATGAATAAATATCTCGTAATTACTGTTGCCATCCAGAAAAATCTAGAAAAATCGAGATTGTTCTCGAGAATTCGGATTCAAACACCTCATCTCAGTAGTTGTTGCTGTTGTTGTTGTAGTTGTAGCTGTTTAAAGTGAACTGCTGTTTGTTTAATTAATGTTGTAGCGATTTCGCTGTGAGATAGAATTAGTTTATCTGAATTTTGCTAAACGTTTGAGATATTGTGATATTGTTCGAGTATCTCTGAAGACATGTTTCAGCATTTTGATTTATTTCTTGTGGAAAGAATAAACTTTGTTAACTTTTTAACGACTTGTGCATTCAATACATAACGAACCCGTATGCACGCAGCAATACATTTATGGAGACTTTTCATTATTTAATTTCTTTAAATATAATGCAGGGCTGCAAACGTTGGTGGCAACAGTTTGAAAAGTGATTCAGACTTTTAATATTTCCGCCGCAAATCGCAAAACGAAAGCAATAGTCCTTCGGGGACTGAAGCCCCTTTGGACTAAAAAAAAAGTGCCACGATATTTAACGCTGCATCAGGAATTCTAAATTTACTAAACACTTCTATTACTCTTATGCTGTTTTGAAATTTTTTGTAATTTTGTTGTTGAATTTTATGTGGCGTAAGTGCAAAGAAGATTATGTTTATTAATAAGGCTAAGAAGACGACAAAAAAGGGAGTAAGGGGAGTACGAGTAAGCGTAACAGCAGACTGGTAGAGTGCGTGCTCAACAAGAGTGTAGAAAACCTCAACAAACCTTTTTAATAAAGCTAACAAGACAAAAAGAAAAAGGTAGTTTGAGTAAGAGCAGACTGGTAACACGACCAAAAAAAGGTAGTATGAGTAAGAACAAACTGGTAGAGTTCGTGCTCAGCGAGGGCGTAACAAACCCGTTTAGACGACTGTTAAATTTGAAACATTTCATATTTTTTATCAAATTTGACAGGCACACTTCCTAACCTTTTTCATTTCATTATACCACTGATCAATACAAAAATAGGTATTTATAACAAAATATTTAGTTAAGAACACAAGTAAAGTTTTTAATTTGCAACAGCAAAAAGTATACAACATTATTTTTACTTCCTTTCACGTCAATATAAATAAACTAGGCTTTTCCTGATTACCAAAATGCAAATTACGTCATCAAAACGCTGCATTCGAAAGCGTTCTTCATATGTGCCAAAATATTTATGATGTCATATTCGCATAACTGTGTTTCGGCTTACGGAAGCAATGCCGCTAGCGTTATTTGGCATGCAAGTTCGAAGGGAACTTCGAAATTTCCATAATCCGCATATATAACAAGATTATAACCTAAGCACTGAAAACTTAGTGACGTAGATGGGCATCATGTTCTGTAAATCTCGAGTTTATAGCGTAATAGCTTGCGACTATTATATTCATATACCTTTCCAAATAAAATTATCACTAAGCTAAAAATTAAAACAAAAAGGACGTCACTGATTAATAGATATAAATTTTGCTTTCAAATATTAGGTATATTTTATTATCAACCTTTATAAATATTTTATTTCAGTGGCATGGTTTTGTTAGTTAAAAAATCATACTTGATGTAGAATGCAAAGGCTGTTCGCGGTTTTTATATGATTTTGATTTGCAATAAAAAAATCTTCATGCAATTTTTTTAAACTGCAGCTATATTTTTGAAAGTATCAATTATCATCATTTTTGTTTTCATGCAAAATTGTGGTTTTAAAGAAGCAGTGCGTGGAAGGCTATGTTTGTGCACTTTCTGAGGAAAATCATTCGTCCTAGTTATTAAAAAATGTTGTGAGATTCACTGTTGTTTGATATCTAAAGATACGACAGATGATACTGACAACAAGAAAGGGAAAAAAATTAGTTTGATTTTAAGTGGAAACATTGTTCCAAATACACAATACACATCCGAGAATGTTTCGAATATTGCAAAGGTAAGATCTTAAGCATTAAAATAAAATCCGTCAAGTTAAAGGGCAGTTCCCAAATCATTAAAATGCTCAGTGTCGGCTGTAAGCAAAGTGATTCATATCAATTTAGAAGTCAAACAACAAAAATCAGCTTTATATGTGCAAATTTTCACAGGTGTAGTTTCGATGGTTTTACCCAACCATCAACCTCAGCTGCCAAAGTGAAAATGAACGAGATAATATTTAGTGATAAGATGAGATAAGATAGGAATGGTTGGACAGGAGTTAAAAGCTACTGGCGCCGTTTATTAATGAAACAAGAAAACTAAAGCATAATTTCGGTAAAGGATGAAAGTAAAGATGGATTGGAATTAAGATCATTAACTAGAACAGAAAGCTTTTTTAATTTGAAAGCCTTTAGAAAATCTAATTCACCAACGGAAGATGTTTTTTGAATAATTTTGGCTGCAGAAAAAGGGAAAGTATGACTTTTGGACCAACAATGATGGACAACAGAGGACTTCTTTGTTTCCTTTTTTCTAACATATGCCTCATGTTCCTTAACGCGAGATTTTAAGGCTCTTTTAGTTTGACCTATGTAAATTAAACCACACTGGCATGGAATCCTGTAAATACCCTAGGGATTCATATCCGAAATGGGGTCCTTAAGTATTCAACTCGAAATTTTATTGACATGAGAATAAATGATCCGAAAGTTAAATTTCTGTAAAATACGTGCAATTTTATATCTAACTAATGGAAAGAAAGGAATAACAACAGAATTCTCATAATCTCCAGAACAAGAGTGTGCGTTTCGGCGTGTTGAGATGAGAATTTTTTAACTGTTCGAATAATAGCGTTGGGTGAAAAGCCTCTGTCAATAGCTACTGCTTTTAAACAATTCAGTTCTTGATCAAGAGCAGCTTTTGAGCTGCAAACTTAAAGTGCACGGAAAACAAATGCCATTCTTATTGCCATTCCATTCTCCAGGCATTCTTATCTTAGCTCATCACTATGTCTTATCTCGTTCGTCTGCACTTTGGCAGCTGAAGTTAATGGTTCGGTAAAACTAATCCTGTGGAAATTTGCAAATATAACGCTGATTTTTGTTGTTTGACTTCAAAAATTAATATTTTTTCAGCGTATTATTTTACCTTAAAGTCATTAATGCTGATTTGATATTTAAAAAACATAATTTAAGTCGTTTTTCTCCACGACATATCGCCGAACGCGCTACAGAATTCCTTATGAATCCGGATAAGAATGGGAAAATATTGTCACAACACATGAACAGTGTTTGCATTTAAACGAGTACAATTAAAAGAGATCCATTTATTATTATCAAAGAGGAGAAAAATCCCAAAACGTGGTTCAAAGGATCTAAAGAAATTTTCAAAGGGGTTTATGATTCTTGCTGGTTTTTCATATTATGGCAAAATAAAAATAAACAGAGTGAAGAAAAACATTTAGATGAACGCCACATATTATCAAGAACATACTGTACACCCATTTGTTTATCTATGAAATATCTTCACTTTACCCAAAGTGCCATCAATTAGTAGAACTGCATCAAGATAAAGCAAGAAGCCACGCGTTAAAATCCCCTGTTGATTTCGTGAAAAAAAAAAGGGAACCAAAAATGAGTATCAAGACTTTACTCACATCCATACTAAATCTATTGATGCTTCTATCACACATGGAGTTTTGCGATTTAGGACTTATATAAAGCGGATTGTAAAAAAGTCGACCTATAACTCTCCTTGGACTTCGGAAAGCTGTTCACTCGGAATGGGATAAAATATTTCTTCCGATTCTACAAAAGGCTTTATTATCTTGTAAATTGCGGTGATGAAAGAGAGTAAAGAGTAGGTTTTATCAATTAGATCAGTTACAACAAAAACTTTTAAGTAAAATATTTCTGTAAATAAGATGAAATTTGTCTAAAAATATTTGTCTAGACTTCGTAAGTTTTTATTTGAGAAATGCGTATTATTCCATGAATGATTAAAGTATCTTCTACGGGTAGCTCTTCAAACATTTCAAATAGAGTATTTTTTAATACTAAAACAATTATTTTTTTAATTCAGACATATTGGATTATAAAGCCAAATACTTTGGGCTGGAAGTAATGCATAGCAAACACATGAAGTCATAATAGTGTAATTAAAAGCTTTTGAATTATGTAGGTTTATCACTAGAGCTACCGTAGTAGCGTTTTTTCCTAACTTTTCAAGTATTTTTAACTCATTTTTGTTACATTGTAGAGTCATTAGTGTTGCTTTTATTCTTTTTCTTTTTTTTTAAACCAGGAGATGTGAAAAGTGTACAATGCCCTCTCGAACACTTGACCTTTCGAATACACCACGAATGTGCTTAATTACACCACAAAAGCATGTGAAAAGAGGGAAAAATAGCTTCTAATCTTTTTTAATCCACGTCTATGTAAACGCGTAATAAATATTTTCAAAAAAGAGTTTGTTGTTTAAAAAGAAGTTTACATGTTTTATGTTACAGAAAAACGTTCTAAATATTGTTATACTCTGTGACTGATTGTATTTAATTTCGAGATAGTATTAAATTTCTATAAAATTTTGAATTCTTGAAATTGCATTAAATTTACATGACACTGGAAATATTGCACTTGACATCGTTATGTTTTGAAACATTCATTGATTTTTCTACTTTTTTACTAAAACTGTTTTTGCCCACACATCTAATATATGCATTTTTAATGGAATGAACCCTAGTTGATTCTACTCATTTTATTTTCAATAATTGACAACATCATTATCAAAGAAGTAAATACATGTAACTCAGAATCTGGATTTGAAGAAAGCTATTACAATAAGTTGGTTACGACTTCAAAGAAATGAACAAGGAAAAGAATGCATCTAAAAGTGCTGACTTTAACCGTTTTCTTTTTTACGTTTATAGTCAGATGAAAGTTTTACAAGCGAAACATTTTACTGCTATTCTGGTTAAAAGATGGCAGTCTCAAATATTCTGAAAACGTTGCGAAACAAACTCTATTTTCTCCTCTAATGGGAAACTTACAGCGAACGTTATTAGAGAACTTTTTTATTTCTTTAAATTAGTATTTTTACTTCTTTGTACGAAGTAAAGGAAGTACTACAATCGCTAAAAATGTCAGGTATCATATTTCAACGAAAATATAATTTTCACCTCTATCTCTAATCAATTTGAACCATGTTTCTGCGCGACAGCTGTATGTACAGCCAGAGTAAAAGACTTTTTTTCCCCAAACGGATTATAAAATGTATATAAAATGGATTCAGAAGAGATTTTTTTCGTGGCGTCTGTACACGTTGTATGTATGTATCTTCCATAACTCAAAAGTAAGTAGTCTTAGAACGCTCAAATTTTATATATGGGTCTGCTATAACATGTAGTTTTGTATCTTTTTGTTTGCAGTCGGCCTTACCGAAAATGTAAATACATATCATTTATATAAATGTAGGAATATAGGATCGGTACTTACTCTCTAGGCATATGATGTCTGTAAATATACTTCAGAGATGGTTGGTTGTCTAGGGTCTAATAAACTAGCCAGATTTATAGATAATTTGAATATTTAATAAAAACACAAATAGTTACTACGAACTACGAAATGCATACATTCGCAGATGGAAATAGATGAGATTATTTACAAATGTAGAAAAGTTATCGTCTTTTACATGCAAGCGTCTTTCATCTTAATGCGCAATCGTCGTCTGCGTTCTCTCCAGCTGAAGGGAAAAGTTCTTTCGCACAGCTTGCAGCATCCCCATAACTGCTCGTCCATTCTGACGGAATGCGATCTCGCATTATGGTAGTATGCATCTGGGGATCTGAAAAATAAAATTAAAAAAAAACAAAAAAAAAAGAGTTTAGCTTGGATTAAATTATGCATCAGTCGTTATCGTCGTGAAATCTTTCTCTCAAAGTCATCTGGAACAGTCCGTCTGGATCCGCCTTCGTACACACGTCTTCTTAAAACATCATCTGAATCCGTCTTAGATATCCTCAAAATTCATCATTTGAATGCATCGTCTTAAAGCCGTCTTTCTTGACACATTTCATCCTTAGGCGAAATCTTCATTCTTCTTGAAATTGTTCACGTCTTTTAAAACAATAAGTCAAATCGGGAGAAATTTGTTAAGTCGGGAAAAAATCTAAATCAGGAATCATCAGAATAACTATTTCACTATCAAAGACTTTCGGTTTTCTTCCTGGATCTTCTGAATCTCTTTTTTCGTTTCTTTTTTCTCACCTTCTTTAGTTTCGTTTGTTCCGTCTTTGCTTTCTGTATCAGCATCTTTGTCACCAGGTTTTCTGATTTACTTCTGCTTTTCAACTTTTTCCTCTTCTTCGATGGTCTATTTAATTTCTTCTTTTTCAGTGGTTTCTTTTGATTGTCTCTTGCAAGATATATTTTTGAAATTTTTCTAGTGGAATTAGCATTTAATCTATCATCTTTAGCAACTGCCTCTTCTTCGAGAAAATGCTTTTTTTTGGAATCTTCTTCTGCAGTGGCGTTTCTCCTTGTTGGCTTCGAATCGAAGTGTATTGTGTTTTCTTGAGGTTTCTCTTGCACTACTTTATGGTTCACCACATCATTTCCATTTACCAATCTGTATAGCACGTCGTTTCGTAAGCAATAGTCTTCATACGGCTTTAAAATTTCCTTTATAACTTTTATATTTTCATCAGTTTCTTGAGCTTGAATTATCTTAAATGTTACACCATCTTGAATTGCCATACATATAGGGTTTCTACTCAAAGCGTCAACATGTCGCATACGGGTACCAGATCTGTGTTCGATTGTGTAATCGTAATCTTGTAACATTAACGCCCATCTAGATATTTTAGTACAAATGTCTTTCTTGCTCATAGTTTGTTTGAATGCATTACAATCTGTGACTATTTTAAACGGTATGCCCAATACGTACACTCTGAATTTTTTAAGAGCTTCTACGACTGCTTTAACCTCTAATTCGTAGCTCGAATATTTACGTTCAATGTCTGTTGTCTTCCTACTCATATAATAAACTGGATGCATCTGATTGTCAATTAAGGATTTTTGTAACAGAACAGCACCGTAACCGTCAGCACTAGCATCAGTGTGTACTTCCGTTTCTGCTTTCGGATTATAAATACACAAAACAGGTTCAGATGTCAAGATGCGTTTTAACTCGTTAAAAGCATAAAGTTCTTTACTTTCGAATTTAAATTTAGAATCTTTCTTCAATAAATCACTAAGTGGTTTTGCAATTAATGAATAATTAGGTATAAATTTTCTGAAATAACCAGTTAAACCTAAATAACTTTGAACATCTTTAACACACTTAGGTTCTGGAAAGTTAATTACTGCTTTGGTTTTAGAAGAAGAAGGATATAATTTCCCATCTTTAATTTTGTGTCCTAGAAATTCGATTTCGCGCTTCAAAAATTGACACTTCTTAATGTTTAGCTCTAATCCATATTCCGATGCAGTCTGCAACACGCGTTTTAATTTTTGGATTCCTTGAGTTTCATTTTCGGAAGGAATAATGATATCGTCCATATAGATTACTACAGTGTTATCATTTAAAAGATCACGAAATACATCGTAGATATATCTTTGGAAAACGCTTGGACTGTTAGCAAGACCAAAGGGGACTTTCAAGAACTCAAATTGTCCGTTTCGTGTTACGAAAGATGTGTATTTTCTACTCTCCTCCTCTACTTCAACATGAAAAAAACCGTTTTTCAAATCTAATGTAGTGTATACCATTGCTGTCTCTAATTTATCAATGACGTCATCAATTAATGGCAGAGGAAAACGATCTCGAATTATTTTTTTATTCAGGCGTCGATAGTCCAAACATAATCTAAATGTACCGTTTTTTTTTCTACTTAGTACAATATTACTTGAGTAATCCGAACAGCTTGGTTTTATAATTTGTTTATCTAACCATTCAGAAATCTGTTTATCAATTTCACGCTGCTCTGCGGGGGGAAAACGTCGCGGAGCGCAATAAACCGTAAGTTGATCTGTCAATACTATTCTCATCTTTAGGGCAGATGTTTTTATTTTATTCAGCTTATAATTCCTTACTAATTGTAGTATTTCATCTCGATGTACCCCGTCTCTAATATGATTTAAATCGATTTCCTCGTCGTTATAAATATCGCGAATGCACATCAAATAGTTTTCTGGTTGCAATTTTTTAATTTCGACTCCTTTTTCATTTACAGTTAATTGCCCTTGCCTTATAATATCTGTACCGATGATAGCTTGTAAAAACATTTCGTTTTCTGAGATAACAAAAATATTTGATCGAAATGAAGAACCATCAATTTCGAATTCACCTTCAAATCTCCCTATAGGTTTAATTTTCCCATTGCCAAATCCCGTTAACTGTAGATTTGCCGGCTTAAGTTCAGGAAAACCTATCTTCTTATGTATATCTTCACGAATTAATGTTACTTGGCTACCAGTATCTATTAAAGCATCAATTTTCAAGTTACCTAAATTAACAGTTTTATGCATTTCTTTCTGATGAGTCTGAGTAATTGGAGTTACAGTTTTGGCATCTTGGCTATTTTTAGGCGACGTTTTGGAACAATCTACGGCTTTGTGTCCAAATAAGTTACATTTAAAACACTTAAATCCTTTACTCTTATTATTACATGAATTCGATTTATGACCTATACTCCCACAGTTATAACACCTTAGTTCTTTACTCTTACTAGGTATAGCGCGTACTTTATTTTGTGTGTTAGTACTTGAATAACTTTTATTCTTCGTATCTGGAACGCGAATTTTCTCATATATTTTTAATTTCTCTTTAAATTCAGAAATAGTTTTACACCCGTACAAAATAATTTTGTTGCTACTTGAATCAGGTATTCCATTAATTACATAATCAAGAATGGATGAATCATCAACAGAACCACGACTGGCTATTTCTCGCATTGCAATTAAATATTCAGAAAGGGATTCACTAGGTTTTAAATGTCGTTTCTGTAACAAATTATGAAGTTGTGCACTGTTTATTTTAGAACCAAATTCAGATAAAAGATTTTCTTTTAACTTGTCCCATGACATAATACCTTTCAAAGACCGAATAAATACTTTAGCAGAACCAGTAAGCAATTTTTTAGTAAACACGATCTTTTGTAATTCAGATAACTTAAATAACTTAAAAGATTCTTCTAAATCGCCAATGAATGATTCAACCGGATATATATCAGTGCCATTGAATTCTGAAACAGTTTCTAAAATGTCACGAAAATGTAATGAAATATTAGGCGTCTCAATGGTTTGGTCTACTAAATCATTTATAGGTGGTAAATCTAACCGAACAGAATTAATACCATCATCCTTATCAGAATCGTGAACACTTTCGTTTTCGGATAACTCATCATCGTCATCACTTTCGGATTTTAAAAGCTTAAAATCACAAAGACTCTTTAATATTAAATCACAGTTTTTATCAGAATTTGACTCATAGTTAAGATGTAACAAATTACACACAGAAATAAAATCGTTTGCAGTGAAAGTTTGAAGTAATTTTTGTTTCGTTTCTTCAACGTTAAAGTCAGATGGAAAACCACAAAAGTTACGTAATCTTGCTCTATTTTTCCTATCACCTAAAGTTCCGAATACAATCTGATGTAACAGTTTAATAGATTTTGTAGGCCCAGTTCTTAAAGAATTAGCAATTCTAGGTATGGAATTTAAAGTAGCCATCTTGATTCACAATACAGTAGAACACTATTCTTAGAAGTAACAATACGGTAATAATCGAAACAAACTTACTCGTTTTCTCTTGTAATATTCATCGTTATTCTTCCTAGGCTCATCGCGGCCTGAGCCCCCAAAATCTGTAGGAATATAGGATCGGTACTTACTCTCTAGGCATATGATGTCTGTAAATATACTTCAGAGATGGTTGGTTGTCTAGGGTCTAATAAACTAGCCAGATTTATAGATAATTTGAATATTTAATGAAAACACAAATAGTTACTACGAACTACGAAATGCATACATTCGCAGATGGAAATAGATGAGATTATTTACAAATGTAGAAAAGTTATCGTCTTTTACATGCAAGCGTCTTTCATCTTAATGCGCAATCGTCGTCTGCGTTCTCTCCAGCTGAAGGGAAAAGTTCTTTCGCACAGCTTGCAGCATCATCTGATTATTATTGACGACGCCATCCCATATAAATATATATATACATACCCACTCTGTTACCCTACTCGGTGAGGTTATTTTTTTATTCTTTCCTGTTGGTAAAATGTGCATTACTTTGCTTTAAAAGTGATTGAATTATGTTGTTCTTATGTTTCGGTTAAGGCTTTTATGCCTTTATTTAATCCTCATACAATAGTTGTAGAATTATCATCAATTTAAAAGTGCTACTAAATGCTACTAAGCCTAACGAAGTCGACTTTCGTTTACATTTGAAACTTCTATTAGAAGAGTTAATTAAGTCAGTGTGTGCACTTCTTCAGTGTCTTTTTGCCGAGTCTATTTGGTATCTTATGTTTTTCTGTATTTTACAATTATTAATGAAGATGTTTTGAACTTTTATGCATTTTTGCATTGCTGCGAAGTCAGAATTGAATGGATTGAATGAGAAATATATTACTAATGAAATTCGAAAAAATAAGTTTAAATGAAATCAAAAATATGGTAGAATTTAGTAGGCTGTACAAGAAAGTCGTGTGGTGTCCACATCAGATTATTTTATATCAGTCTTTGCTTCACTTACACTGCTTCACTGATTAACATTGAAATTAACTGAGAAAAAATTCCTTATCTGGCCTTTACTTAATGTTTAATCTCCTAAGGATTACTTATTAAAGAATAACATGTATTATTTTAGTTTTTAGTCAAAAAAGTCATTTTTTATATCATTTAAAAGGCACTTGAGAGTGCTGAAGACCTTTGAAAAATAAAAGTTATTATTTGTTTACATATCAACTATTAATGTTTATCTTCTTAGAGAAGTATTTTGACTTTATCCTGTTCCCTAATTTTATTAATAATATTTTTGTATACATTAGAGTTGCAAAATATTATAAATTAAGTAATGTATTATCAGAAAAAATATCTTCCATATTTTACGTAGCATAATAATCCTTCTCTGCAAAGTTACATTTTTCTTTGATGAACAAGAGAATTATTGCTCCCACATGCTCCCACGTGCAAATAAAGATACTTTATATTCCCATAGCAATAGTTAAACGACACACTTTTCCATGAATAATGAAATTTATTTTGTGAAAGTTTTCTAATTATGGGAAATAAAGGCTCAAATTCTTAAGTAATATTTAATTCAGATAAAATTAAAACTATGGTGACAGTATTTAAAATGAATACTTTAATTTAAAATGCGGTGCACTTTAAGCCTACTGTTTTCTCCCTTAAGAAAGACTGCTTGTTGATGAGATTATTTGAGGTTTTATTTAGACGACTAAATTTCGTCAACCTTAAAAATATTCAATGAGATGCAATATTTACTACACGTTTGAGTTTATATAATAATGCAAGAATCTCCATGGGGGCGCACATAATATATACCAAAATTTCATTTACGTCTATGAATACGCACTATTTCAAGTTCTTTTAATACGTGTATTTCATTACTCATTATTAAACGTTCTTTGCTTACAAAATCGACTTCTGAAAAAAACCCGGATGCTGCAGAAACTACTAGATTTGTTTTTCATAGAAGGAAACATAGGCAGTCAATTGAGCCTTTTTAGGGTTCGAACCAAAGATCTTGTTGACAGGCTAATAACGAGCTATATTATTACATATCATTAGTTACGTATTTTGAATTATTGGAATTTTAATTGCCGTTAATTAAGCTTTGGTTTCCGTTTGCTGGCTGCTTATGCTTTGGTTTTCGTTTGCTTTGGTTCTCATCAAGTGTTGTCTTATGGAAAGAATTTTAGAATTTTTTTACTCCTAATGGCGGGTCTCAGCCGACTTCGGCTTAGCCAAAACTAAGACAAGAAGTGGTGGTCACTTTAATATGGATGCACCTAATAAGTGGGCCACCTTTGACTCCTATGAAGATACGGACAGTTACAGCCATGCCGTCTTCAGGTTTCACGCCCGGGACCTTTGATATCGCAGCCGGCTCCCCTAACCACTATACCGTCCGGGCGGCATGTCTGGGTAAGATAAATACTCGTTTATTTTTTCATGATTTAGAACGAAACAGTAAGAAAGTTATAACTGATTGTTGTATAAAAGAAGGCTTAATTAGCTCTCGCTAAGAATATCAAATTTGTGCAAAAGATATGTGTTTGGTCCAGCTTAAGGATCAATCTGATGTTTTGTAGAGACATTAGGTTTTTAGAAGCAGGAGAGATGAAAAATGAGCAACATCTTCGCCGAGACTCTAACCACGGACCTCTGGAATACACCTCCAGCGTGCTGACCACTATACCACGAAGGCATGCGAAGAATGTGAGCAAAATACCTTATATACTCCCACATTTAAAGGGCGACTGCGGATTAGTGAACCCAATCGTTAAATCTTGATGGTGGAGAATCATCATCTACCACCTTTTAGTTCGGGCCCCACTTGTAGAGACATTAGGTTATTTCGAAGGAGGAGACGTAAACAATGAGCAGCGCCTTCGCTGGGAGCATAATTCACAAGTGCACATCAGTATTGCCACTGAGGGAGGAGTTTCAAATATGGACCAATGAGCTTTTTTTGGCTCTTGTAACGCTGAATTTTTGAAACTATGCATATGATCGCATGTTGTTGTTTACATTTTATTTTGCATCTGTTTCGCAGTTATAAATGTATAACGTACAGATGCTGCTATCATTTTAATAGAAAATCTCGTAGTGCTTCCATTTTATAAGTTTATGCAATCATCATATATTTCACTTTCGTGGGCCTTATCACGCACTGATATTCAGATTAATATTCGTGGCATATTATTGCTCTTTGTATCGAGAAAATGACACAAGATACAGTTAGTCTCTTATTTACTAACAGATGCGAATTAAAATAATTCAAGTATGTAATTGTTTTTATTAAACTGATTTATAGCTGGAAGTGTTATAATGAATCTAGTATTTTCTTACCTCTATGTGTGTATTCCTTTGATTTTGAAAATGAAAAATTCAAAACATATATTGTAAATTATCTGGTTATACCTATTGTTAACATTAAATATATTCGTTATGAATAAGATAAATTCATTCTGTTTAAAGAGTGTTGCTTATGCATGCAACACATTTAAGAGTGAACAATTATTAATGTGAAATTTAACACCCTAAATGTGTAGGAGTGCAAATTAGGAAATTTCTTTTTTAATAAAAGTGTTTGATATACCTTCCCACTGAAAATTTTCACAAGAATTCCACGATGCTTTAATTATTTTGTGTAGAAAATTGCGTGGAAAAACATTTTCAAGCATCTTGCTTCAAGCGCGGCAAAGGTCACGTCAAATAACAGAAATATTACTGAAATTCCATTGGTCTATTCTAAAGGGCACTCCCTCAAACCACGGACCTCTAGAATTCGCGCTGAATGTGCTTTGCCATTACACCATTACACCAAGAAGGCATCCGAAGAAGGTGGCAGAAATACCTTATAGTTTATAAGTGGGTTTCTCGCGAGAAAGCTGCTCGAAAGTGGTGTTCATAACAAAACCTCTGAGGGCGTGTGGAGCCACATTAAGCTCGATTTTCGGAAGTGGAGTTTTAGGCAGTCGTCGGATGAAATTTTGTATTCCTACTTTGCGGAGTTTATGTGGTGTGACTAATATCGGGACATGAGCAGTAGGATCAATTCCGGGACTACATGATTTGCGTTATATTATATGCAGCATTATCCGATGATGATGATGAGACGTAGCCAAGAACACACGAGGTGTGTGTGCTTTTGTTATTTTTGTAACATACATTTTCGGCGTTGTTTTGCGTGACGGCCATCTTGGAAACACTGATTTTTGGCGCCGTTCTTTACGTCCTAAAAATTTACCAAAAATATCATAGTGTTGCACCCTGTTGTAAACTTTTATCGTCATGCTGTGTTGTTTGTTTATATATCCGATACACAGGAATATTAATATTTAGATTTCTGATTTGTGTTGAAATGACACAATTTTTACTACAAGGAACCGCTGTGGATCATCAGGTGTATGCTTCTCAAATACATTCTTACATAAAAGTCACAAAAATTGGTAGTCACATAAATTATTTGGTAAAGGGGTATGACACGAATAAAGTAACAAATGTCTTTAGGCGCTGAAATGACACCAATGGACATTCTAGTGATAAAGTTGGATTTCGAGCTTCGTAATTACACGAAAGAGTACATCAGAATTTCTTAATTTACTTATACGATTAATTTCTGATTTTTAATTAAGTGAATGTTTGGTGTCCTCTGTGTCTTAATTATAACCCCTCAGTTAATGATTACAATGATCAAGTTTTGGGTCAGAAGGATACATTCATATCACTTCTAGTGAGCTTTTATATTCTAATTAATTCTTTTACTAAACTTTGTTTAGAGCCAAGGGTAAAACTTTCTTAGTTGACAAACTACTTTTCCCTTACTTTAACAAGGTAATTCATGTTGCGACGAGGATCTTAGTCCTTCCACAAATACAGATAATTATGTGTGGTGGCAGTAACTTAATAATAAAAATGGTACAATTCTAGATATCGATTTTTTCTAATATCTCGATTTACTCAGACTAGTTTATTGACAACTGTAACAAATGCTTTAATATAAACTCTGTTGCTAATATAAACTTGTGGGGTTTTACTTATTTAATTACAATGTTCAATCTTAGAACCCCACAAACACTAACAAGCGAATAGTAGCTTTAAGTGTGTTAACAAACACGTAATACGTAAGAAGGGTTAACTACCCTTTATTTCTCAGAATACAATCAACTCCTAACTCGGAGTATACACAAAGCCTCTACTTAGGCTTGAACTTAAATAATTAAAATTTAAATTAAACTAAGCTTAACTAAAGCTATCTGAAAGATATAGCCGAAGCTATCAGGATTCTAAGTAGTTGGCCCCTAAATATTAATTAAATTGGCAAAGCTAAGCAAGGGCCTAAAGTATGGCCAAGCGTAGTAGCTAAGAGAGAACGTAACCATACGGGAAACGCGTGCTAGTCAGGGAATCATACTCTCTCTCTCGAAGTCGGCGAAACGTCGACTTAAATAGTACTCTTTCTCATGTGCATTAACTGCGTTTCTGAAATTACATTCTGGTAGGAAATTGTAAGCTGAAATTAGATAGAAAAGTTGCATAACTTAAAATAACTGTTAATAGAATTAGGATAAACCTTACAACCTGTTGGACTAACAGTAACAACGAGGGTGCCCCTGGTGAAAAGCCGGAGAAATACTCCAGTAAAAGCCAAGTGATGCACCTGATAGGTTGTATCAGACTCTTGCTCGGTAATTTTCATAAATAAAATATGATGTCCGTGTGTAAGTTAAGCCTGTTAATAAATTACTGTTACACTATAAAAGACTCTTTTATAACCCCATCTAAAACTACTCCTCATACAACTCGATTTATTTAGAAAACACAGCACGGTAAAGACACCCAGACTTATCGTTCCGTCTATGTTACAACTATGAGAATCGCAAACTCAGAGTAAAAATTTAAAATAAATTTAATTCGATAGTAAACCAGATAAAGCTCACTGTTGCACAAAATCTTTGAAATATAATAGAACACAAACTCAGCAGCTTGCGGTATAAGGTATTTTCTCAGTCCTTTCCGCATGCCTTCTTGGTGTAACTGGAAGCATACTCGATGTGTATTCGGGAGTTCCGAAGTACGAATCCCGGCAAGAGCATTGCACATTTTTCACGTTTGCAGCATCAAAAACCCTAATGAGTCCACATTGGCACCCAAACTAAAAGGTGGCGGATGATAATTCGTCAACACTAGGATCTGGAGATCGATCGCCCTTTAAAAAGGAGAATATATAAGGAATTTTCTCCCTTCTTTCCGCATACCTTCATTGTAATGTAAGTATACTCGAAGTGTATTCGAGAGTTCCGGGATGCGAGTCCCGGCGCGAGCACTGCACGTTTTCACATCTTCTGCTTTAGAATAACCTAATAACTTTACAATGTTAAATTTAGAACGAATGTTGAAGTCGTATTTGAAAGTAAAATATAAATCGACGCGTTTTAATAATCTTTTGTTCGTCCCTAAAAGGCGCGCCCTAAGAGGCTTTTTGTACTCGCTAAAAACAGCTTCTCGAAGCTATACAGTCAGTTCAAAAAACCAGGTAACATAGAAGTCAGAAATACCGAAATATGTTCTTTCGCAAAATCCAAAAACTCGGCTATTATTTATATATTAAAGTAATTTTTGTTCTAGTTAAGATCTGATGACTGTAGACGTGAAAGTACATGCAATCTGATAAGATAAATGGATCAATTAACTGGAAACATGATATTTTGAGGTATGTATTCTCTTTACGATTTTCGCTTTTCTTTTTATTGATGTAATATGTAGTAATTGTGCCTTGCCTTAAACCAGATACATTTGAGACTTACCAAACAAAAGCCACAAATATATGATACGCTAATTTTCCCATTCTATATTATCTCACGATATATTTATATTATCTTATTCTATATTTATTTGTAAAATCATTTGGCCTCTTGATGGTCTTGTTAAGTGTCTTACGGAGCTACAATATGAAACAATATTTCAAATATTTTAAGCCCCCCCCCATCCAATGAATTTCTTGACATCACTGATTGTGACGAATCATTTTCGAAATGATTACATGCTTTCTCTACAAGATATTTTTGTACTGTCGATACTGATATTGACATTCAACTAAAATTATTGAAAGAAATCGGGAAAATGTGAAGAATATTGGTTATTTTCAAAATGAGTTAATTTTGAAACCTTAAAAACTGCAATCACCACTTCAGTAAAACCTTCCTAAGAGTATGCTCGACTTTTGTTCCAAATGTGCATCGAATACTTATATTATTTCAGTTGTTTTATAAAAGTTTGCTAAGTAAACAGAAATTATTCAGTAACACGAATATTTCATTTAAAAATATTTTTTTTTAAAAAAGACTGCATCATAAAATTTCTGTGCATTTATATATGTCCTTTAATACAGGAGTCCCATTGATACATAGGAGTGAATGATGCTCTTTGTTATGTTTATTTGTGCTTCTTTGTGAATCAGTCTAACAATTTACAATTCATTTATTTAAACAAATTTGTAAAAGAAAAACTTTTAAAATAAATATATGTATTTTTGTAAAAAAATCAATTTCGGAATGCACTTGATTCCATTATTTCTTTCATGCCTTGACACATTATATGTATTTGTTTTTTCCATATCTGGATTAAGGCGATGGAGATTTATTTAATTTGAGTAACAGTTAATTTTTACTTAAAGCAACTTTCCTTTCAGTCTCTTTTTCCCCCATGTTTTCATGCCAGAATGCTAAACGGCTAGGGGCATATTAAAATTAAGGTAGAAAGAAATGGAAAGAAGAAAAAATTAAGGAAGATTTAAGAGAAAATTTGGGAAGGTGAATTTAGAGCTTGGTGTATCTGATTGAAAGCTACGTTGTTATTTTGAATTACTAGCTATTTGATTCTGTTGATTCTGTGCTTCTAGCCATTAAGCGTTTTCTGCCGGCCGAGTCAGGGCCTTCCTGCGCATTAAATTATTCTGCGAGTCGTTAGGCTAATTTAATTGCATTTTATTTCAAGTTCATCGTTACTTATTTGAGTTAAGCCAGAAGATTTGGCTTTATGTAAGCTCAAGTAAGGTCATCTGTACAATTATATTGGATTGAATAAAGTTTCTGTTGTATTAAGACCTGGACATAATTACTCATACAGTCTTTTAGAGCTGATCAATTTATGATATCAGAGGAACGAGACTTTATAAGGCGAGAAAAAATCTACCATATAGTCTATGGACATGTTGTTATTGTATTTCTACATTTTTAATCAATAATCTTGTTTTGAAGTTCTTTTCTTCACATCTTTTGTTTCATTTGAAAATTACTTTAAATGTTACGAAGCGTATCAAAAACTTAACAATGGAAGTATCTTATTATTGCCCAAACTATGTGAAAGTTAAAATGCTGATGTTTTATTCAAAATTTAGAAAACTTAAAAAATGGCATTTCGAAATAAATGTTTCTGAGATTGTGTAAGTTAGCTATTTATTAACTGAATTATTTGAGACAAAGAATGGATAACAATCAAGACAGTGATATGGATTATTAATTACATCAAACTAATTTTAAGTATTTTATCTTCATTTAAATTCACATATTTCGTAATACCCCCAAAATAATGTTTTCTTAACTTGAACTTTAAAGTATTTATGAACTTTTATTTTGTTGCAACGGATTGGATAGCAATGCTCGGTAATTTTAAATATCTAGGATTATTTTTTAGATTAGTTTTAAACTCAATGATTTTGTGCGAAACTTGTTCATGTGATATACGAACCTTCATAAAGTTATTCTTAGTCCTCTGTACGTTTTTGGACTCTTATATTATCACGATGGCACGATGAAATAACTATTTTGGGATTTAGTATAACTATTTTGGGATTCAGAGAGTCTAAATAATGTAACACATTTAAAAGCAAACTTAAATTTATTTTAATTTCAGCTTACGAAAATAGATATGGCTATTTATCAGGGCTTTACGAAAATGGAGATGGTTCAACATAAACTAAGATCCCTGGTTAGTATCACATTCCCGTAAACCTAAACAGTTAGTTAAATGAATCTTCTGCAGTGATCTTCTTAGATGTGACATGAGCCGTTTCCCTGTACGTAGCATAAGCAATAGGTTTTTAGAATCAATTTCCTTAGAACGTATTCCATAAAGGATATGCCTTAGAAAATTCATGATCCACTTGGACAGATAGCCAACAGATATCTTACATAATTACTTGAACCAATGTAAGTTATCAAACTTAAAATGTGCAAGCAGCTGCGAGAATTTTGACACTTTGTGAAATCAAAATGAGCTCTAAAGTGATTTTCAGAATAAGGGATGGAAACTTCCCTAAGTCTAATGAACTCTCCATCAGAACCGCTGGATGCTAAACATAGATAAAAATTGCTCTAGGAAGCTAAACATTTGAGAAATTCATTTAAACTGAAACTATTTAAACTGAATGTTGTTAAATTAAACAAGTATATTTTTCCCTCGGAAAAAAAGAAAGTTTCAGTTTCAGCGTTGATTAAAATTAACACCAGAACCTTACAAATATATTTATACAAGTTTAAAATAAAAACATATGAAATCTCAATCATACAAAATTTTAATGACCATTTAATAAATGCAGACAAAACGTGTAACTGCAGATCTTGCAAAAATTTACTAAACTTTGAAATTTGTTATTTATTAAATGGACCTTTTCTCCCTTTTATAAAACACAAAGTAAATGATTAATGAAAATAATAACAATGAAAACCTGATACTCACATGTATTGTTTCTACTGTTCTTTTTTTACTTATACAAATGAATATAACTAAAATTAATTTCACGTTGTCTTAAATTGATATTCTAGGGGATATAATACATAATACCAGGAGATATATTTTTAAAATTTTTAAATAAAAGCACTAATTTTCACATTCAGTGTTTTCCTGCAAGAATGTATAAACAAAATGCAAAATATTTCATGAAACTTCAAATACTAAAATAAAATTATATGTTTCTTTCAAATACCATTTTTTAAAAATACGAATCTTAAATTTCGAAATTAAAGATCAACTTTTACTTTATCTAATTTTTTTATGAATAAATCTCACAAGATACGCATATATCCGTTCAAGTCAGATAAATAAACATTCCTACGTACTTTTCCGTATTCTGTTTTGAAAACAAAATTGTTATAAAATATTCCTTTCAAAATGAGAAAATTACTTCTATTCCAGAAAATTCTATGGTAGTCTTATTTTCAAAGGTTTCACCGTATCAATAGATCACTCTTTGGGAAACCCATAAGGATACCTAAAAGACATCGATTCCATGTAAGATCCGGGCCTTATTTCTACTTCTGAAGTATAACTTACCCTCGCCAAGCAGGATATTATTATTTTCGCATCAAGCAAAGACTCTTTTCGTTTCAGAGTAATAAAAAAAATCTCGAAATACAGATCGGTAAACAGAAACTGCATAAAAAATTGTTAGGAAAGTCTAAGAATGTTATTCATCGTGGGCTTCCTGACGCTTAATCTTAGAAAACTCATAAAGTCAAAGAGATGTATATAACGGAATTATAAAGGAAGAAGAGGGGAAGCAGTAATGCGCTTAAAGGGACTAGGTTAGCAGTTTGAAATGAAGAGGTCTTGAATTTTTCTGAAACATTTTCATTCCTGAAGCTTCACCTGACAAAAATAGATAGGCTGTTTCTTCCCCCACAAGCCTTTCATTACATTATTTAATAAAAAAAAATGCATTTTCCCTTTCCTTAATTCAGAAACGTACCTTTATTTCTTATTAAAGAGGACACAGTAATATATATAGTAGAATATTATTTATTCAACTTTCGCTTGATTTCGAATTAAAAATAAAAAGAGTCCAGTATTATAATAGTAAAAAAATTTAATTTATTTTACAAATGTAGCCTACATTTTTATTTTGAATTAAGCGAAATTCAGCTGCTTCATGCTTTTTTTCTTTATTCAGAATAATGATTTCACGTCATTCATCCTCCTAGCGTAAGTGTGTGGGGGAGATGTTAACAACTCTCGTTATCATTTTCAAGTGGGCATCTGCCATTGAATTCCTCATCACAATTGTATTTCTTCATCATCATCATTTCTTCAGAAGTGCCTTCGTCGTTTCCATTTTATATAAGCTTTGTCGCCAAATGTGGTGAGCAGTCGCCAAAAGTCGCCACATTTGGCGACATTTTGGTCCGGTTCCTTGTATAACTATTTTGGGTACTGCAAATGAATAACTGTAATTAATTTATACATGCAACTGTAACCGTATCCTGTCCTTAGGTGCAATTTTTAACGCATGTGCCTTCCAGTAATTTTGAGAAATGGAATTTACCTGAGATAACTAACTGTATAAGACCAGGGTAAGTATCAGTTTCTCAGTTGTTACTTCAAATCTGAATTCGAAGTATTGAGATATCCCTGAGAGCTTCGCTTTTAGATGCGCTTTCATTGCGTTGTGATTAACGTTCTTATTTGTTTGAAGTGTAATTATTGATTGTATTCTGTTATACTGCGAAGAGCTGTACCAGTACTTTTGTGAAAAATTCCAGAATTACGAAGTAATTCGTTTGCTAAAATAAATTTTATCAAGCTTTCAATCTGCTACAAACCCCTACACACTCAACAGCAAGCATCAGTGCCGAAATATAAGGACGAATTCCATAAATTCTTGTGTTTAAATATTTACTGCGTATAGGAAGGGATTTTTCACCGTTAATGTTCGCTAAATATCTCTATTCTGCTTTATTTATATCAAGTAGAAACTTTGCATTTTGTAAGTGTAATTTACTAAAAGATTCCTTAATCAGGTTTTCCAGTTTCTATTTTTTTCCTTCCTTTACATTTGTTTTTTCATTTGGTCGCATATAATAGAAAAAATTATCACGCATCGTGAAACGAATATTAGCTTATTCGTTAAATGTTTCTCTGTGAGAAACAACATTTTCATAACTTGCATATAGTAAATATCCCTTGATTAAAAATCTTCTAATTTTGCAAATTCTCAATATTCACTTCCCTATAATTCCATTAGGCATTTAATATACAAAAGATATTTGAGCCAATGATTTTGATTATTGCAGAATAATTCATGAATATATGACGGCATATTTATTATCTTTCCTATAAAAAACAAAATCTCATTATATTTATATTTATACGCTGAATTAAACAGTCGCATTGAAATGAAATAATTATACTGAATAAAATTTGTAAAATAATCAAATTTCTGTTTGCGATTTTCGTTCAACTTTCATTGTTGTTATTGATGTATGAAATGAAAAATAATTTAGCATTGTTGTTGCATCCAGATATGAAAGTCTTGCTTTTATGTAAGTTTATTTAATTAGTTAATTTGGGCATATAAACGGAAGAAACAATGCTTTTTCTTACAAGGAAAATTCTCGCTGCTTAACTCTAGATGCATTAGAAAGATTTGGGTTTTGTTCATTCTATATCATTATCTTAATTAATAATATCGATTAAATGTTTGATGTTTGTTGTTGTTCAATCAATTGTGGCAAAGCACAGATTAAATATAACATCATTAATTACGCTGAGTTATTTATAATACTCACTTCATTTTATCCTTATCTGAAAGCAAAATTGGCTTTACAAAAAATTAAGTAAACATAGATTGTGAAATGTAATTTTTTTCTTCTAATAGTTATCTCAATAAAATCTAACAAATTTAATCTCCCTCAATTGTATTTTAGTTGCTTTCTGCTGCAGCTTGAGAACATCAGTTTCCTATTTTCTAATTGTTGAGAATCTTATTGAAAATTTAAATTAATTTTTTAAATCAACGCCGTAGACAATAAATGGTAATTGAATTGGGAAATCCAGTATCTTTGTGATAATAGGATCTGTATACAGTTTCTGAAATATAGTTAAACTTAATAATTTAAACGGACCGACAAACGGACCTTACATTATATTCATAAATTTATTACATGCTGACATTATTTTTCTATGCTTAAAAATAGTCAAGCGTTATAAATATAAATGTTGTACCCGAAAGGAATTCTTTTACAGTTTAATATTTGATTTTTTTACATTGCAATTAAAATGTAATAAAGAAGTTAAGACTGAAATTAAATCCATATTTTTGCTGTTGTTATTTTTATAGTGTTTTTCAAAAGATAAGATTACATTTCGTTAATTGTTGTTTTGTTAATTTTTAATAACGTAGTCCTCCCCTCGCATACGGGCATTTTTCTTTAATTGAAAATTTTAAAATCCTTGTGCACCACATAGTATTATACAAGGTACAGAGGTAAGTAAAAAACAAACAAATACAACAACTCAGCACAAAATAAAATAAACTTACAAATTCACAGATGACGCGTAAGAGATAAATTTAGAGAAGAAAGAGAAGCCATTTTTTTCTTAGACAAATACGTGAAGAGGGGGAGGAAGTCGAAGTCTTATAGTTCCAGTTTAAGAAACAAATCAAATCAAATAATCAGTGAAAATTTTAATCACATGATAGCCATTTAGCAAGCACATTTTAATATTTGATTTCTTTACATTACAATTAAAATGTAATAAAGAAGTTAAGACTGAAATTAAATCCATATTTTTGCTGTTGTTATTTTTACAGTGTTTCTCAAAAGATAAGATTACATTTTGTTAATTGTTAAGTCGAACTCTTATAGTTCCGATTTAAGAAACAAATCAAATCAAATAATCAAAGAAAATTTTAATCACATGATAGCCATTTAGCAAATATACTTTAATATTCGAGTTTTAGCCCAAAGGCATAATTTGCTGAGTAGGGCTTTAATTTCGCTTTTGCATCGTCCACTATAAAACGGCGTGTCACTTTTTAAATTATTACATCCAAATATTACAGTTCTGCATTATATTTAAAGAAATCAAATAATGAAGAATCTGCATGAATATGTGTATGTTTCTCACACTGTGAAAAAGCAAAGGTAACTAGAGACATCAAATTTTTAATAACATAGTCCTCCCCTCGCATATGGGCATTTTTCTTTAACTAAAAATTTTAAAATCCTTGTGCACGACATAGTATTACACAAGGTACAGTAAGTAAAAAAAAACAAATACAACACAGCACAAAATAAAATAAACTTACAAATTCACAGATGACACGTAAGAGATAAATTTACAGAAGAAAGAGAAGCCATTTTTTTCTTAGACAATTACGTGAAGAGGAGGAGGAAATTTAATATTCACAAAGAAATGAGTTCACAAAGAAATGAACCTAGAAATGAATTCTTTTCGTCCTTCCGTGAGCTTTGAACAATAGAACAGCAAATGTCCGACATTTTGCACTCCTCCGAAACTGCAGGAACACAAGTCTGTACTAGATAACCTAAATCTCTTCAAATATGAATTGAAAATACCATGTCCAGTTAGAAATTTAGTAATTTTAAAATTGCACAAAAAGTGATTATTATTCAGTCTGCGAGGAGTGGAAGGTAAAAATAATTTAGTCAATAAGACAGTGGTAGAATTCTTGTATAATTCATTCCACTTGAACATTGTATCATCCCTACTTTTTTCCTTAAAAAATAACTTAGGCAGTCTCTTGAAATATTTACTTGAAGATTTGTAGCTTGTTTTGCCAACCAGTCAGCCCTTTCATTTCCTAAATTGCCAGTGTGGCTAAAGTACATAAGAAAAGATGACATCAACACCTATATTATTAAGGTCCTTAAGAATGGCATGATAAGTGACAATTAATTTATTACATGATCAGATATTCCCAAGAGAATACAAGGATGAAAGAGAATCGGTGCGAATAAAAAATTTACCACTTAACGAACAGTTGTTAGATATCCACTTAATTGACTCACTAATGCACAGTAATTCAGCTTGAAAAACACTGCTTTCATTGGGATCAGAACTATGATGGAATAGCCATGATGGATACGTTAATCCAACTCGATTATTAATTTTACTGCCATCTGTATAGCACACAACAGGGAAATTATCATCAACGGAATTGTCATAAATGGTAGTTTGAATCGGCAAATTATCGGCAGGATGAGAAAGATCTTCAATCAACACCTTGGCATCAAACATAAATTTGCTGATGGTATCTTTAAACTTTTTATCATTTAAAACATGAAGATAAATCGGAGGAAACCCCGAAATTGCGAAACAGGCTTCATAGCTAATTGTTCTGTAGTCACGCACAACTCTTAGTAAAATTCTTCTTTGTATTCTGCAAAGTACACGGGAATTAATCTTCTTTTATAAAGCTGTTCCCCACACTCTAGAAGCATAGCAAATAAAGGAGACTATACCCTGCTGATAAATCACATCAATAACGTTAGATTTTAAACCAAAAGTATTGCAAGAGACACGATTAAGTCCTCTAAGTATATTTTCATACTTATTGTATAAATACATAATATGATTTTTCTAATAAAACTTATGATTAAGAATAATGTTTAAATATTTAATTTCATTCACCGTTTTGAGTAAGGTGTTATCCAAGTACAATTGTTGGTTTGTGTAGCTGACACGCTTTCTTTTAATCAGCATAATTTTATATTTATTAGGATTGAATTCCAATTTCTGTTCTTTGGACCAATTGGAAAAAATATTAAGGGTATTCTGAGCCGTATTAAAGAGAATATTGGGACACTTCTCTTGTAAACAAATTAGCAGATCATCAACAAAAGCAATTGTTTTACAACTCGGACAATATGAGAGTCTATTGAGCAGATCGTTCATAATTATTTTCCACAGCAAAGGTCCAGAAACCCAGCCTTGTGGGCAACCTCTTTCCAAAATGCGGGAGGAAGAAACATGGCCAAGGCAGAGCACTGCAGATCTGTCATGCAGAAAATCTTTAATAAGACGAAAAATATTACACGGAATACCAGCTTTCCTTAAAAGAACAAGTATCCCAGGTCATCAGGCGTGGTCAAAAGCCCCTTTGATATCAAGTAGCGCTAAAACTGTGTCTAGATTTCTTTTCTTAACTTCATCCATTATGTCTTTTAAGTATCAAAGAGCATCTTCGCAAGTCTTATGAGGTGTAAAACCAAATTGCGCTTTGTTTAACAGATTTTTATTATACGAGAACCAAGTAATTCTATTTACAATCAGCTTTCTAGGCACTTTCCTAAACTGGGAAGAAGACTAATGCATCTCAAGTTATCTAAATGCGGGACACGAGGACCACTATTCTTAGGGATTAAAACGACATTCGCTCTTTTCCAGCTACGAAGAAATGAATAAAGCTTCAGACAAGTATTGACAATTTTGAGGAATAAATTTGGAAACATTCTATTAACTTGCTTCAAAATTTCGTTTGAAATAGTATCAAGAGCAGGAGCTTTATTGCATTTAAGGTTTTCTATAACAGTATTAACTTCTGACATAGTGAATGGATGATCTGGATTAGCAACATAATTTATTGAAACTTCAGCTCTAATCATTCTATGAAACGAATTATCCTGCTAAAAGGTTCCGTGGGAAAGCTTCTGTTAAGAACCTCATTAATTGTTTCTTCTAACGACCAGATGGGAGACAAATTCCACTGATTTCAGTTCTTTTCATAAAATTTTGCTTTATACCATCCGTATATATTTTTGCCAAACATTCATTTATATTCATTAAGAATTCGCTCCAAGAGTTAAGCTTTGCATCCTAAAGCTTTAAGCTGTAAATATGCCTTAAGTGAAGATATTTTTGCTTATATAGCTCTCTAAGAGTAGGGTTATGATTTTGTTGAAACCTACGTCTAGCAGCGTTAACCTTTCTTCGCATACATTCGATTTCAGTAGTCAACCAAGGTACCTTATGAACTCTTCGCTTTTTTACAGACAAGGAAGCCTTAGATGCGTTATAGAGAATCGATACAAAATTTTCTAGTGAAGAGTTTAATGCATGCTTATCCGTACAGCACTCAATAAACTGTGAAAACTCATCAATCGACTGCTTACATGTATAGTAGAAATATTCCAGATATCTTTCTTTTACACTGAAGACAATCTTGCTGTTTTTTCTGTCATAAAGAGTATTATTAGAAGCTACAGATAGTTCACTCTCAATCGTACAATGATCAGAAAGGGATTCATAATCTGGTTGAAACCAACGCAAAATATCTCCAAGAAGATCAGCTCCTACAACTGTAATGTCAATATAGCTTGAACGTTGAGTACTACAGTTGAGTACTACAGACCGTAGTCTTTGCTGATAACGAACAGATTATTCATACTTAAAAATTCGCAAAGTTTAACGCCTCGGGAAACTGAAACTGGACTATGCCAAATTTCCGATTTACTGTTGGCATCCACAGCCCAGATCAATCTGTTACAATATTTTGAAGCTAGCGCTACATTAATTTTATGCAGATCGAAGTCAATATTTCTGTTAGGTTCAAAATAATAACAAAAAAGATAAAATCGTGAGTATTGAGAGTACCATGAAGAAACATCATATTATAATCAAGATTATTAATGCCAAGGCAGCGTAGACAGCTTTTGATTCCGTAATATAATAACAGCTTTAATGGTATCACTATTAGGATCAAAATAAACCCGGTAGGAGGAAAGCCAAGTTTGGAAGAGAGCATTTGTACAAGTGAGAATCTTGAAGAAGAGCGACATCAATGTTAGAATTTCAAATAAGCTACTGAGTAGCCTTTTTCGAACGATGAAGATTAAGTTGAATAATTTTAAGAACAGAAAGGGGCAAATTAGCCATAATTAATTTGAGAAATAATTCTCTTCTTCATAAAAATATGAGAAGGACAATTTTCGGAGAAAGGTTTATGCTTGACATCAACTTTCTTGCCAACATCCTTGATTTTGCTATTATAGAGGATGCAATTTACACAAGCTTGAGTTTGGCACTGCTCACTTTTACGTTCTTTTTCACATTTGATGCAAGCAATAGAATTTCTGCAGTTAGCTCCTTTGTGATTATAGCCAAGGCATTTAAAGCATCTATTTGTTATGATAAACTACTCTACTTTAAAAGCCGATCACTTAAAATGCAAATACCCAAAAGATAGGCATTTTCTGTAAAGCTTGGGTTTCATTTCGACAACAATATGCTTTGAGTTTTGGAATTTTTCAAGAGTAAAACAAAATTTCTTATTAATATATTCATTACCATGAAAAATGTCACCATTTTGATCAAAGAGAATAGTTAATACATCTTTATTTACATCTATTATCTTACATTTCATTTGGCACATTTTTAATAAGAAGAGTCTGTCTTGGAACAGAAGAAAGTAGTTCAAGTTTGTTCTTGATTTCATCTTGTAGTTTATCACGATCAGCTGAAGAAGAGCACTGCACTAAAATTCTCTTATTAGAAATCCTCCTAATATATTTTTTATCTAATTTTTTCCTCCAAAAGTTTTTTAGCATCAAGGTCATAAGGTTTTCCAAACCAGCAGCTGCCGAAACAAGCGAATTACAGTCATTTGACTGTTTGTTTACATTTTCTTCCCTGGGTGGCGATACCACCTCAGCATAAGAAGGTCACATAACAGAAGTTTTCAAACCTCCCACGCACGCTTCGCGTTCAAAATTCTTAATTATAGGAGATTTTAACTTACCCAAAGCAGTCCTAACATGTTCACGCAGCTCGCCATTCATATTACATTTAGATGCAAGTGCTGTGTTGATAGTATCGTAATGCTTTTCAAAGAGCGTGTAAAATGCGTCAAGCGCTTCATCCATAATCTTGATTATGGGCATTTGGAAGCCAAATTTGAAGGTCTGAAATTGTTTTATTATCTATTTCATATTTTGTAAAACTTAACGAATTTTTATATAACAAACTCGACGATTTCAAAACGAGCAATGGCAAAACTGTACGAAAAAGAGAACAGTTTTACGTATCGTATATTCAGCGCTTGAGACAGTACATGAGAATTCTGAAGATATGATCTTTTTAACTATTTTGGTTATTGCTGTTGCATTGAATTTTGTGGTTTAAGTGCGAAGAACATGTTGTTTAAAAAACAAAGATAACGCGCAAAACATTAAAAGACTACCTTTGGGCGTAATATAGAAATCTGAAAGCCTTCAGTTTTTTTCCATAATATAGTTAAAAAGGAATAAAAAACATTGAGAGCGAAATTAAATCCAATTTTTTCTTTTTTTTTCTGTCATTTGTGCAGAGATTTTTAAATCATACGGCTAAAGTATATTGATTGATTAGTCTTAATTTTTTAGTTCCAGTTTAAGAAATCAATCGAATTTTACAAGGCTTCAGGCAGTGAAAACATTAGTCACGTGATATCCATTTAGTAAAAATCTTCAAAAGTTTCATTTTTATAGGGGTCTCCTAATGAAAAACTGTCACTGAAAATTTTTTGTAGAATAATTGGTTAAAAAATCCTTTTTCTATATGCAATCAAAATTATAAATCACAACATTCACACCCCGCCTCCCAAAAAAAGGGACAGTTCTATAACTCCGTTGTACCGGACCGATTGATGAAATTTAACTTCCGTTTTTCATGCCTCGAAAGCGTGACTTAAGAAATATATTAGATTTATGTATATAATGGTTCTAACATAGGTGTTATGACACAAAATCGGACGTTTTTCTGAAACAACATACCAATTTTTTCTCCATATTTCGATATCAAATTGTGCCAAAGTGCCATGTTTTGTAAAACTCGCATGAGTAGTCTTTAAAAAATTAGCTTATAAAATTATATATTTAATAAAATTCTATGTTTAACAATATCGCTTTTTTAATTAAACTTACACGATTCCTTCTTTCAAAATTCAAAATTTATGTTGAATCCAAATAAAATTCTGAGGTATTTTCTGATTTGTATTTTTAGTAATTCTTATAAGTTTTCCGAAAAGAGTTTAAAATCGTAAACTGTGGAATTTTCGCTATCATCTTAAAGTAGATACACTTTAAGCGTACTTGCAAACATTTAGATCTTTTAGATCTTCCAAAATTTCATAAGATATACGTGAATTTATGTATTGGCGAATTTTGAAATTTAGCATATTTGTTATGAGCGATAAAAAAAGCCCAAAGTGCTTTACGTACGTAATGAAAATTTAAGAGAAAAAATGGACGATGCAGCCTTTTTGCCATTTTTCGCGCACAGTGAAAAAATGGAAAGAAAATGGGTAACTATAAATTAAGAATTTCGGCAAATGAATTGATCTTGGTACAAACTGAAAAAAGAGCGCCAAGGTGAATGTTTAAATTTCTGGGTACGTTTCTCACCAAATTTTACCAAATTTAATATTTGCGCATAGTTTGAGTTGTAGAATCGAAATATGGAAAAACATCTGTAGATATTTTAAAAAAGTCCTATTTGGTTTAAAAAAATACCTGTGTTAGAACATTGTTATATATAAATCTAATATATATCTTAAGTCACGCTTTCGAGACATACGAAACTTTAATTTCGGGAATCGGCCCAGTAGAGCGGAAGATATAGAACTGTCCCTTTTTTTGTGTGTGTAGCGTATACATTTTGTGGATAACTGATCTGGTTTACTCTATGTGATGAATCGTAATCACATATGCAAAAGGTATGAAAATCTCCCACAGTTAGTTCTTTCACAGGGAACCTAAAATGGGATGAAAAAATATTATTCAGTTAAGGCACACTTGGGCACTTCTAAGTTAAGGAATTTATGAAATATGTATTTTGAGGATGCGTATGAAGCAGAGATAAAAAAACTGATGTCCTTCAAAATTCACAGGTGTCCAGGTTTTTGTTTCCATTCAACGATTATTTAGTACCTTACGATTAATTTCAAATGTTCATAATTTGCAAAGACTAGGGAACTTGTGCAGCGGATACGAGAAATTCTAGGCCTTTGGCAAAGCAATGTATCTATATTTTCCTTCTCCTGAGACAAAAAGATAAGCGATCGTCCCCTATATAAAATGTAAAATTTATACGTTTACCTTTATAAGTTATTAAGATTCTGTCACGTAAAATTGTAAAAACAGAAAATAGCTTATATTATTCAAGCTCTCATTATGTAAATCTGTATTTCTAATTCATTAAATATAAAAATCATCATCTTTATCAAGTTTTGTACAGCAGAGCAAATGGTGATGACTTATAAATATAATCAAATAATACTGAACTTAATAAATTCACACTGGAACTAGTTTTGATGTTTGTCTTGCTTATAAACAAATTTATTTGAAACCATATTACATGAATAAAATCTAAGTCATGAAAAAAATATTGCATTGTATTTTTAAACCGACTAACTGACTTTAGAAGATCAGTGAAAATATAAGTTAATGAAACCATAATTTAGTGTTTAATGAAAACATAAGTTACTTGTTGAAGATACATGTAATTTTAAACGAATTCATTTATTAAAAAGATAAGTCTATTACTACACCTAACATACAAACTTTTGCCAGGAATGGTAACAGAAGATTCGTATTCACAATAAAATTAAGTCTGAACATATCTGATACATTTTGCATTGGGAATCGGCCACTCTAATAAATTTTAATTGGAAAAAATTGGCACAGTAAGAATTCAGAATTCGAAGATTCTCAAATAACTTCCTACCCTAAATATTTTCAGGCATTAATTACACAGATAATTTATTATGCATTTTTTTATAAATTTTAAATAAAGTAAATACTGTTCATACATTAAAAAATTGAATTTTTTTTCAATTCAGAGATTTATATTAATTCCTTCATATACATTTTTACAAAATTTTGAATAAAATTAATATTGCCATGAACTTCGCAGTTTCAACACTTTTACCATTGTATAAAGTTGTATAGATAGATTCCTTAATGCATATTTCTTCATAAAATTTTTAAAGAATTTAATTTCACCAATTCTTTTTAATTAAGGACAAATTTTTAATACCAGAAATAGTGTACCATACAATATTACTGATTTATATTAATTTATAAAATATTTCTCTGTTAGACCTTCATAAAATTTTATTTAAGAACATAAAATGGTTACCAGAATAAATGTTTTACAAGCTGCTCGATTTAGGTAAATTTCATACTGGACGACACGACGATACTACGCAACAGACATGGAGGTAGACAACGAAGAGACACGAATTACAAATATTGAGATATTCAGGCCTTTGGCAATTTCTCAAACCGCCTTCATGTTCCCAAGAGCTATAGTACCAGCCATTTACCATTACTCCTTTTCTTTTCAGCCGCAGAGATCTCTTTCTTTTGTTACATTCGGGTCTTATGTCTTCCGCCTGGCGATTCAAAGAAAGTTAGTGAAATTCAAAACATCCAATTCATATTTTTCGATCCGGACTTTGGATAGTATTTTGGGTAGACAACAAAAAGTCTTCTCCTTCCCAAATTGGAAACCAGAGGGGTGTGTGGTCTCAGAATCATCAGCTGTGATATTATCAGAGACTATCACAAGTGGAAACCTACAGAGGTAGGGTACTTCCTCTCCAAAGCGCGAAAATCATCAAGCCTATAGCCCTTGTAGTCGAAAGGTCCACAAATCGCAATGCATATGAAGTCATGTCCGTCCATTACAATCATCCCAAGCTCGAAATAATCAGAAACCACACTTTAATACCTCTGCATCATCCAAAAGGTCCTCCAGAAAGCCAACAGTTCAGTGCCATCTTAATTAAGGAAAACCCACCCTCTTACAAGAAAAAAGTTGGAAATTCAATTAAAATCAAGTGGTTTTAAAAATTAATTTTCTCATTAATCTTTCTCAAATAATTTAGATGCATCACAAATTGGAAAAATTTCTTCATTAAAATTACAACTTGGCTAAATTAAAATTCTTTTCATTTCAATTAAGGAACAAAGCAAATTGTAATTAAAATTCTTCTCACGTGAATAACAAAGACAATCAGGTTATATAACTGTTCATATTTTTCTCACAATGATATACCATAGTAATTTATAATATAGTTTTTTATGTTTGGAAAAAAAAACTAGATAGATATATCATAACAACTACTATTAAAAATTAACGCAATAAACAATAAAAAACAAATGATAGCTATGTTATAATATCTATCATGAAAAATAAAATAGCTATAAATATTGTAATGAAACGAATGCAGCAAATCGCAAAGAAATAGATTAATTAATAAAGAAAACATTGCATTCATTTTCTGATATCTTTATGATATTTGATAATGTACCTTAACAATAATTATCAACATCTAATTGTCTAATCAATATGCATTCTATAGACAAAATAAATACATTTGATCAGTTTTCTTCAAGAAACTAAAATTTCAGATTCGTATTTTAAATTTCTATCTTCATTTGTCTAAATTTTATCTAGGCACAACTGCAGTAAATCGTCCCACTAACATTATTTTAAAAGGCAAGATCTTTGCCTTGGTATGACTGTATTTGCCAATTATTATTAACGTTTCTAAAGTCAATTCATATGCTCTAAACGATCGAAGTACTCTAAAGCTGTAGAAGCAAGTTCTGCTATTACAAAAGTAACTACATGCAGTCGTTTCAGAACTTTCTCAACGCTTATGGTGGTAAATTGAAGAAATGAAATTCCTGTCTTGTGGTAGGCTAAATGTTTCGGTGGCAAAGTCTTAAAACAGATTAGAAGGAAAATACGTATGCGTTGCAATAATATATACACATACAACAAAAAATAAAGAAACCGAGAAGACATAACTATAAAGACGTCTCATTAAATTTTGGAGCAAAGAAATCTGAAATCTTATGTAATTTGCAGCAGGTACTCATGAATATTGTCCACTCTTTTAAAAGGAACATGCTGGTGGCATACGCTTGTTTTTTCCCTCGGTTCTACCATGTGAGGATAAAATTTTATTTTGCTTCATGCATTTCACAGATGACAAAATTGTTTTTTCTGCTGTATACTTGGGAAATGAAATCTTAAACCATGCTCTTCCAACTGCACGGTCATACAGCTTTCACAACGGGATTTCATATTAGAAACAAAACAGTTTATGAGTCACTGTAGCAGTCAGTCCTAATTCTGCGGAATGTAGTTTTCGTATCCTGGAGTGTACTGGGAAGATGAGCAATACTTGCCTTTCCAAGAGCGTCCCAGACATTTCAATACGGTTTAGGTCTGTAGATTCAGGCAGCCACTCCACCTGGTTAATATCCTTACTTTGCAGAAAAGTATTCACCACATTAGCCCTATGTAAACGAACGGTGTCGTTTATTAATATGAACCGAGCGCCAACTGCACCCCTGAAGAGGGAAATATAGGACATCCAGATCTCTTCTTTATAGATTGCAGCAAAGACATAAAAGAAGGGTCATGCTTCTCTTCCCTGCCTCTCCAGTTAAATCAGTCATTAGGCTTAATCCAAATTCACAGTGAAGGGAATGGTATTCACCTAGCGCTTGAATCAAAGTCGATGTTCTCTGTACCACAATGCTAAATGGACTCTGTTTGCGCGCAGGCGTGAGCGGACCCCCAACGCTCAGATCTTGAAAACAGACCTCTCTCATATAATTTTTGAAAACAAAACTTGATTTCTTGCGATCCCATAAATGTAATGAGAAAACTAAAAAAACAGGCTGTTGTGTTCCAGTTACGTTTCGCTGAAATGGATAAATATCGACTTTCATTTACCACTGCAGCTCATGTACGGCCATGTCTAGGTTTTCCCTGTACAAATCCAGTATATTGAAACTATTTTCGTAAGCTGCATACCACTCTAGTTGTTACATTCTATTCTCTAACGAATTTCACTTGAGACTATCCTTCTTCCAGTTTCCCGAAGATTCTCTACGTCATTCCATCATCCAAACGTTAATAGTGATTCCTTTTAACTCTCTACTTTTAAATTTCACCAAATGCTAGGGGGAAAATGAAAGATCACCTAAAAATTACAAACGCTAATACGAACATTTCTCTAAATACTCCGCTTACACGCACTTGCACGCCAGGGTATTCGGCACTAAAAATTTGCATTTTTCGTACGGAAACATAATTTTCGTCTATACAGTTTAGTTTATTGCCGGAAAATTTCCAAAGTATGCAAATGTTCTTAATTTGGAACAGAATGTGCTTTGAAATAAAATATTAAGATTAAAACATTTTCAGAAATTCGTGTCTAAATTTAAAATCTTCTACGCCTTTATGAGACATACTTTATTCGTCATTCAAATCTTGGCCTAAAAATTCATCAAAGGATTTAACTTGTTATAAGCAGAACGAAACTGCTGTTATATCGACGTTACATTGAACTCAATATCACTCCATGTGATGGCAGTGCCCAACATTTTTAGTATAATTCTGAATATAATTCTGGATAATTCTGAATATAGATAATACACCAATATGAGGTCCTAACTGTTTCAAGAAATTCATGCAATATTATGCAAACTTGAGCGAAGCACTTGTTTACTAACTGAGTTAATCAATCAGTGTTGTTGAATATTGAATTGATAACTGATATTCGAATTTTTACTCAAATATTTTCTGCCAAATTACACTGAGAAAACAGTGATCAAGATTTTTCATTATCTGCTTCATATCTGCTTCAAAATTTCCTATGTATCTTCCTAACAAATATATATAAGTATGTTTTTAATAACCGTATTCAGACTTTTTTCATTAAACACAAATACCAAATTTTGTTTTAACTATTCATTAAGTTTTCAGTGTTAATATTCTAATTAGAAGGTTCAAAACTTAAAACATTCGAGCTGTTCAAGACACATTTCAGATACGAAGAATTTTTAGGTTTCAGTCTATGTAAATTAACAAAATTTCTGTTGTGTGACGAAAAGGTTAAAGAGATTAAAGTACTGTCGTTACAATCTCAGATAACGTTATGAACAGTCAATAAAACGAAAATATTTCTTCAGAGAACAGCAACAGCCTGTCATTAAAACATAAAGAATTACTTAGAGGTGAAATTTTCATTATATTTTGAAAATAAATATGTCAAAATAAGATAAAAATATATTGATTACTTTAATGACAGCTTTTATTTGTTCATTCTTTTGTGAACCGTATTAGAGAGATTTCATGTCAACGATTACGAAATTATCACTACTTTAGAGTTATGTGGCATTTTAAATGAAAAACTTAGTGCATTGCGCTAATTCTGTTTTAAAGCATTTCGTTGTTCAAGTTAAGAGAAACTACCAGAAAATGCTTTTAAGGAAAGCCTTTGAGAAATTCATCCCACAAGGCCAGAAGTTAAAATTTTAATTGCGTTGAAAATTAACTATTGATCTCAGCAAATTAAGTAGACTTCTTTTGTAAAATAAACTTATGTTTATGTATCAATTTCGTTTTCAGTATTTGCTTTACCATCAATGTTTGAATTTTACATTAATTAATATTGTTCTTCACATATACTTTCCGATTAATGAAAAGCCAACATGTTGTGCAATATAATAAATTATATATATAATTTTATAAAAATTCGGGAGTCTAAATTTTCCCTTGTTATAATTTCAAAAATAAAGTTTTTAGATAGATTAATTAGAATTATTTTAAACACGATTTTTCGCTTGTGAAGAACACGTTTAAAGCGACTTTTAATTTTATTTCATTAATAATTTACTTTGCTAAAAATGATCTTGAAATTGCTTCATGATTTGAATCTCAGTCGGACTAACTGTTTATTACTTTTATTCATTTTTGTAACTTAAAATTAAAGAAACAATAATGCAATTCTATTTTATTTATATTTCTGGTTAATGCAATTCTATTTTATTTATATTTCTGGTTTCTTAAGGAAGTCTTGAAAATTTTAAAATTAAAAAAAAAGTATTTTAAACTCTCATATAAATGCATGTCATGAGTTCTGAAGAAGTCTTAAAAATCGGGGAACATTTTAATTCAATAAATTATTTGTCAAGTTTCTGCATTAATTCTTTAATTTCTGCCATTAAATGCGTCAGCAATAATCCATTTGTGAAACGAAAATTATATGCGCAGAGTTTAAAACGTCAAAGTTTTTGCTAAGCCTTACATCGATAACTTCAGAAGCTGAAGATATATGTTTGATTTTTAAAAGAAAATTCACCATTTTAGAATGTGTCTTTGATAAATGACTCGCTTATTTTACTATAGTACGAATTACTTCAATGGCCACTGTGAAAAAGCCTCTTATCTAAACTTAGAGATTGCATTCTGGTAATGTGACGAGGTCACAATGTAACGAGGTAATATTAAATTTAAATCTTTGGAAGTATTTACAATCGTCTGAAAAGCGGTAAAGGATTTCATCTATTCCGTTTGAAGACGAGGTTTTCGCCAACAGATTTGTTGTAACAAGACTAGGCAAATTTTCATCAGCCAAGAACTCATTTCAGGTCAGTTTGTCTGTTAAGTGAGAAAAGTATTATCATTGGTTGTTCTTTACGCTGTGAATTCATTTGCTGAATTGCTTAACTGTCGGTTTAACCGTACTAGCTTATAAATAGCGGGATTTTTTTATTCTCGTGGCTTTTGGTGTTAACTTTGTGTTAGGCCACGACGCAATTTTTTTTTTTTGCTTAGTGCTTTTGAGCTGCTAATGTCGCGTTTCGCGCGATAATTCATCTTAGGTATCAGGTATCATCACTTTATTGCTGGCATACAACCACTAATTTAATAATTGTACCACATTAACATTTGCTTACAAAAATAAGATGCACGATTCATAAAGTGCGTCATCGCGCAGAGGCGCAGAGTTTAAATACACTAAGTAATATTAAACAATAAAATACAAACACAAAGTCCTTTCAACAGAGATGATGATGAGGGTAAAATATCGCAGTTGAAACGAATTAAATTAAAATGTTGCATTTGCTAATTTAAAATTAATAGACTAGAAATAAAAATTAACGTTTGAAAAATTCCTTTTTCAAGTTTATCCATACTAGATTTGGCAGCTTTGAATTTCTCTAAGAATTCTTTGACTTTGCGTAAGCGAATGTTTACCCACTCAAAAAAGGATAATTCATTTTCTTAGGTATCTTGCTGTGTTTTCTTTCTAAACCAGGCTGAAGGGTTTTATGAGCAATTTGGTTCTTTGGTGTTTGGCAGAGAAACTGGTATCCATTGCGAAAAGAGAAAAAAATCAGGGTAATGCGATTCATCTTGGTGGAGCCTGTTTTTTTCTTGCTGCTCCTGGGTTTTTGTGCCTTTTCCTGCTGCTGACTCGTTTTCGCTCATCTTCGTGGCTACTGCTGGAAATGTTTGCATGCTGAAGCTGGAGTGATGGTCCCTGTTACAATAAACCTCATTCAATGATACTGCATTGTTCCTCTTTCTTCTGCAGTATGTATTCTCACTCGCCAATATGAAGATCTTGGCTGCTGTCACGACAGCTTTACAGTTACATTTGGAGCTGCTATATGCTGTTTTGGAGTATCTGGAATAAGGGGAAGGCGTATACAGAAGTGGATCTCGAATGATCACCAGGGAACGCATTCTAGAATCAGTAATCAATAAATAGTGCAAAATTTTGGTCAAGAGACTGTCTGTTTATTTTTTCTATTTTTTTCGAAAGCCCGCCATGACATGGTCTAGACCAGGATTCAACATGTAAGGTAAGGTATTATTTTACTAAAGTGTTCTTTTCCCCTAACACACCCCCGATACAATGAAAGGTAAGTTAATTGAAATAGCCTGATGACCAGGAAAGGTAGGAAAACTCGAAAACATTAAATGCCCTTTACAGAGCACAGCATTGATATTCTATGAAATCATAGAAAAAAAACTATTTCGAAAAATTCCAAACAAAAGTTTTAATATGATAGAGTTAAGGATGTTCTGTTCAATGAGCAAAAATAATCACACACAAATATATCAGAAACATGTTTGTTATAATATCTTGAATATTGAAGGCTGTGATAAAATTTTGTGGTAAATACTTCGAACAGCCATAAACTTTAAACCGTCTTTTAGATAATACGTTTCTTAAATTACATTATTGCGCTAATACTTTTTTGAATTTAAAGTCTTTGGAAAAAAAATTAAATATCTTACCTCCTTACTTCTAATTTTTTCAACCCCTGAAATATTACCGGTATCTCAGAGACAATCACCTGAAGATGTGCAGGAAAAAAGATGCTTACCGAATGGTATTGAATGTTCTTACTTCATTTTGTGTTTCAGAGGCAGAACTAAAATATGTATTGCGTGATGAAGCTTGTTAGACTTTCAGACCTGATTACATCGGCATTAATAACAGACTTTTGTGTTTATCTGAAATTTTGGACAACCACCTAAGAAAGTCACTCACAATATCACTGCCAAGCACTGCAAATTTATTGCTGCTAGCAGCAAAGGAGCAAAACGAAATTTTGGAATTAGTTTCAGAACATCTACTTAAATCCGTTTGAAATCTTTCACTAGAAACTAACAACTGTTGACAAAGGTTTGAAATAGTTAACCCAGTGTTTCTCAGTCTGTTGTCTGCCAACCACAATTAGTCCTTGAAGATTAGTCCTACCCTTGTGATTCATTTGGATTTAGTAAAACGACAAAAATTAAATTCAAATAACTGCTTATATCGTACTATAACTGAAAAATATCAGAAAATGTAAATTACACATTGCAATCGTGTATCACTTTCCCTCGTCGATCATTATTTTATGAAATTTATTACCTATTATAATACTTACTGACTTCTCATTCTAGTCAGTAAGTAGGATAATAATGAGAGGGCTTTAAAGTATCATGATTGTGGTATTTATTGCCAATATACATTCAAACGTAGAACAGGTATGTATTTATTATAAGCAGTTATGTATTTTAACGTAGAACAGTTAAGATAAGTCTATGAGTTTATAGGCTTATCTTCTTAATGTGAGTATCAACATTTATTTATTTAATAACGGAAACGTTATGTAACCTCTAGTAACCTTGACCTTTTAAAAACGAATATAAATTTTCCGATACTAATTTAATTACTTTATATCAAAATAAAATAAAATTAATTTTAATAAATAGTATTTTAGAAATATAAGTAAAAAATCGGTTTCGGAAGGAACAAGACTAAGGTAATCCAGAGAACATACAATTAATAAAAGTGGTTCACACTCAAAAAACGTTTGAAACTCTGTATTAACTCATTAAGTGGGAGATGTTTTAAATTTTTTCTTAAAAAAAGGCTCGTTTTACGTGATAAAAGCAAGACTGGGATATTTGTACCAAACAAAAGCAATTGTTGTTAGCAATGCTGTGATTTTGCACAAGTCCGCATTTCGGGAATACCATTGCGAACTATTTTTATGCCAATTACAAACTATTTTTAAACGGTTTATTATTATACCATTGTACAAACCCCAAATATATGGAGACCAACATTTCATGTATCACCTTGATTCTCAGCATTTGTATCATACATGGCTCATTTTCTTTGTTCACATTTTAAAAGACGAAAGAAATTGCAAACATACAAACTGAAATGTTCATTAACATATTCTGGGATGCTCTAAAATCATCCGAATTAATTAAATTCGAGTAAGAAGGTCGCATTTTAATATATCAGATGTAAGCAAACATGATCTTAACAAGCTAGCTGTGCGAAAATGCATGGATGGATATCATGAAAAGCATACTGGTTTGATTAATAGATCTTTGTTTTATGCAACGGTTTAAGCCAATTCATCGATTAGATAAATGAGTTATTTTAACTGCGTAGTTATTTTATTGGCCCAAAAATGGTTCACTCTAACAATAAGAGGTTGAAACCTTGTTGACGTGAAAAACCACAACAGGAGACAGTTATCTGTTTTCCAAACATAAATACACCACACATCGAGAATACGGCTAACGTCCATAGGCCAATGATTACCAATTATGCCATAGGATACAGAGGCTAACATAGACTGCGAAGGTCGTAATCATTTGACAAAATACCTAAAGGTACACAGAATGGAGCCCAAACGAATTCAGAACGCTCTGTAATGTCCACTGCCCTTACTTACCTTAATGTAATGTAAGCTGCACATGTCAGACTGTAAACTGGACACTAATCAATGTATTGCATATAGCAATGTATCTTCATGCAGTGTAATGTATCGTAATCTGTACTGTTTAATCATCTGCATAATTTAAATTTAATTAAGTGCAGCGCTATGTAATGTAATGTAAGGTTAAGGTAAATGCAAGTAGCCTCACCGGCACTTCTTATTTATTATAATATATACTGCATACGCCATACCACCTTTGCAGCTTTAATAACATCAGAATGCGATGTCCCCTTCCAAACGTGCACGTTATAATATCTATCAAACAATCCGCACTTAATGTTTAATATTTTGAAAACTGCATCGCATCTCATCTATAATAACTGTTTAAAGCAGAGTACACTGCCCATGTCTCATCACCTTTGCACAGCTTGGTTTCACAAGAATTCACTGCTCAATTAACTGTCCACGTCAAACTGATTTCGTCGTGACATACGACAACATTTGAAGGCGCAACCATAGATTATTTCACGATGTCTGGGATCATGTATTGTATGCAACATACATCAGCGAATTATACGCAGCATCATCATGCAGGATGTCTACTGTACTTAAAGAGACAATAGTTACCTCAGTCTAAGATACAAACATCCGGTCGGCCAGGTTCTCTCGAATTTTCCTCTGATTTGGCATTACTCCGCTTGATTTGTCCTTAAGTCGGAAGCATTCTCAGAGGGTTTACACTTTACCCTTACTTGCCTATCGGAAATGAATATCACATACGTGGGCGTTGTAGATTTCGCGTCACCGTGCAGTGCGCTGCATCTGACACGATTTTTAGTAAAACTGAAACTTAGCAGACTGAAGGCATTCTGTCTGAGAAGACAACCTATATTTACGTTATACCAATAGAAGAAAGATTCTGAATTACTGATGAGTATGCAAAACTTCGGAATCCTTTTACCAACTGAGCTCACTTCAAAAAGAGAGGTGAGAGTTGTATGCTTGATCGATTAGCTTTATTCTGGGATAAATATACTTTTTGGTGAGTCCAGGAAGTATTGCGAACATCCCAAACGGCTGTGGTTGGTCAGCTAATATTCTGTACGGATGCAACAGTTACGCAGGTGACGAGTCGTGCATCCTGCAGTATCATACATTATTCAGTGTGACGACATACGACATATACCCACACGTGGCTCGAGGAAAGCTAAGCTGTATTCCAAATATTGCATAGTTTGAGCAGTAAATTTTATGTACGCTGCGAGGATCGTAATGTAATATCGTAAGGTAACTCATATATCCTGAAACTACATACAGAGCGAAGTTATAACAATTGATGCAAAACAGTTATCGCAATAATGTAGCTTTTTTTCAGCATCTGTCAGAATCAGTGACGAAGCGCTTTGCTCCGCTCTTTAATCTTGGAACTAAGAGAAAACCTAGACGTATTTAGATAGTTGAATTTATTGTTTCAACTAATAAGTGCTAATTAGTATACTGGTGGAAACTATAAACTGTCTTATATAAGCGCAATTTATCTAGTAATATATTGCATTGTCTAGAATTTGTGATACTATGATGCGAAAGAAAATGCTGTTATGCATGCAAAGAGTTGCACTTTAAAATGATTCCTGCAAATACAACTATTGATCTCTTGCTAAAGGGAGTCTTAAAGCTTTCCACATTCGAGTAAACACACTTGTGAAGAAATGAACTCATTCTGGAACATTTCTTTAAAGTACGAGTTGTATGCTTGCAATTAATTAAGTGCTGTTTTCTTAAAACTAGGTACAGAATAGAATGACCACCTGGGCTAAGAAATCAGCATCTAAGTTTAGAAAATCAAGATTAGCTGCAAGATGTTTTCTTTTTTGAAGGTATAACTCGGTTCGAGATCTCCGTTCTTTGGATATTTGCCTTATTAGTCAGCTTATCATCCTCTTAGATTTAATTTTTGAGGGCCTGATGATGCATAAACTCATGGGCGTAGTCTGATTAGTTACCTTCAGGTTAGGTAAATAATAGCAATAATACTTATAGTAACATTTTATTATTTTTGTAGGTAATAGAGCTAAGCAAACTTAATAATAACGAAATAGTTTTATTTAATTATAATAGCATACCTAGATATTCTACTGAAATGTTTGGAAAATGTTACGCTTATGAGTTGTAATGCATGTACGTGGAGTATTCCAGAATTAACTAATAAGAAAGAAACAAAATAAAACTGCGTAAAGAAATGCAGTTATTTCTCCTGAAAAACATGCAGTTTTGGTCACATGACAACGCGACCTTACAGCGCTGGGCACAAGTTTGTATTTCAATTTAGACATATTTTCGCTGCCTATAGGTAAACAGGTAAATGTAGATTGGGCACCGTATGGTTCATCAGGCAGACTGGTAGACTGAGAAGTAAGTGAGAGCCAAAAAAGCGTTAACAAATCCTTTTGCTCGGTCGTTAAAATTTGTAACCCTTCAGTTTTTTTAACGGCATTATTCATTATGCACAAGATTATTAAAATGCAATAGTGAATCCTTACTTGAGAGAAAAGGAAGTGTTTGTTCTTTTGCATTAATAGAATGCATTTATCCAATATTTTTCTCAACCAAATAAATATTGAAATATATAAATTACAGAAACGACCTAATGGGTCAAAGAAAATTCATATTTGATAGAAAAGTTTCTTTTATGAAAACTCTAGTTGAAATTTCTAAAAGAAACTTTTTAGGAGCTGCGTATGAAACCTTTACTTTTAAATTTGGATGTTATTCTTAAATTATAAAAGAAGGCGCCACTTCTTGCAGATAACAGTGAAATGCATGACATGAATACTACATATTTTTTCCGCTTTTTCAAATAGATAATTTAATTTTATCGGCTGTTTTCAAATACCTTAAGTATAATAGATTGATGTTTGTGGATCTATTGATAAAGTTTGCTTAAAGTGCGTGGGAATGAAATATAGAAATACATGAGTTTTATCTCAAATCTGTTTTTACGGAAACAATATAGAAAACACCGTATGTATGACATGCTTCCTAGAATAGTTAGCCAGGCTGATAGACTGACAGAAATGTCTTTTACTCAGCCGTTCAAACGTTCGCAAAATGGAACAAGAAACTTTTATTTATCATGATGTATTCTTGCTCTTTTAAAACATAAAGACACACTTCAGTATTATATTAAAGTATTATAACAGATTATGTAATTTTATGGGTAAGAATAAATTTCAAGCCTATAATCTGAGATAAAGCATACAAACTTGTTTTGTAAATTTTTATTTTGTAAACGTATAGACTATTTTTCAAGGGTCTGAAAATTATTTATCCTTCTTAAAATAATCAGGATAAATAGATGTATAATGAAATGAAACAGCAGAGGCAGGTACGATGAATAAAGCAAACAAACCTTCAAACTTAAATAAGTAAACGTTTGAGATTTTATCACTCAAAAGACGATAAAAGGCGGAAAATGTTTGGGACTAAACTATTTATTTTGATACTTTTATTGGTATTTCTAATTTATTGCAACATCTTCGAGTTGCTATACTATCAAATATGTATCCGAAGAGAATCGTAAAAGTCCCCGGGTTTGACGATCCTCTCTTGAAGATCCTCGGGCTGGAAATGTCCTAGTTTCTTAAGTTTGACAAAAGAAAGTTTGGTGCTCGAACAAAATGGTGAAATTCCTTTAAATACTTTATAAATTTTATTTTCGTAATCATCAATTAATGTCCAAACTCTTGATAGATTTTAAGAAAATTAACGCTAAATCTAAAATACCAATTGAAGAAGGGTATAAAAGACACTTTTATTAAAATTAAAGAAGAACAGAAGGCACATTCGGTGCTTACAGCTAATTCAGACATTGCGAGATAACTTTTGCAGTCAAATATAAATTTAAATTCAAGTAGGTTAGCAGGAGAAGGCTGGACAAATCAACGCAAAGCTGGCTCAGAAACCTAACCGGAATAGATATTAAAATATCGATATTATAATCCAAGGCCGAAGACTACAAATCTTATCTGAGCTAGCAGCAACTTAGTAACTTGGGCTCGAGAGGCAGAACGCTCTCTGACTTGCAATCTAAAAACCTCAGTTTAAAATACAGTCGGGCTAATTTGCATTCTGGAGTGGAAACATAAAGAAAAAAATAACACTAAAGACCTAAATCGTGATAACTGGTTAAATAACATTAACGGCACGTTACAACTTTACTGCATATTAAAAGATATCTTGTACTAGTTGCTATGATTGAAAACTGAAACCAATGTTCAAATTAAAAAAGGAAAGGGATGTAAGACGTGTGAGTACCTACCCTTTTTTATGAATATAGTGCCATTTTCTAGGAAGGGTTTCATCTTTCTGTGTTTCATCTTATTAATGAATTCAACTAATAGTATGACATTTTAATTTTTATCTTTTGTATTAAAGTTCGAAAATGATTACTAAGATTAGAATGTTCTTTTTTTTTAAATTTAAGCTCTTGTATTAGAGTGACAAATTTATTACGTAATATTGGAATATGTTGATTTTGAAATTTAAGCTCTTATATTGGAGTCAAAAATTGTTTCGTGAATAAATTTAGGCTCTTGAGTTAGAGTAGCAAATTTATTGCATAATACTAGATGATTTCCTTTCTGAAATTGGAGGTCTTCTATTAGAGAGGCAGATTTATTACACAATATTAGAAGATATCTATTTTGAATTTTGAGCTTTTGTATATGAATCCCAGATCTTTTGTAGTTTTTGTCAAGTTAAAGGCTTTAATGTTTTATTCACTGTAGGATTCCTATATTAAGAGCAATCTTGGCAGATTTCTAGTGAACGTTTTTATTGTAATGTAAGGAATATGATGAGTGCTTTTTTTTAAATAAAATAGTTCGTGCCTATTTAAATATCTAATTTTACAACAACAACAAAAATAAATAAATTTGCTAGATTTATTTAGCTGAATAATATACTGAGCTGAATATTTGAATATTGGCTAAAAGCTTGTAGAGACATTAGGTTATTTCGAAGCAGGAGACGTGGAAAAATGAGCAACGCCAATCTCGTCAGGACTCGAACCATGGACTTTTCGAATACGCGCCCAGCGTGCTGACCACTACACCAAGAAGGCAAGCAAAGAAGGAGAGAGAAATACCTTATAAACTTCTTTAAGTTAATTTCAATACGCTGTTCCAGACGATACTTTTCTTGTCAAGGGTAGAAAACAAGATTGTGTAGAAGTTGCCGAAAAATTAGTTGAGGATATGATGCTTACTCTTAAGTCTCAGAAATTAGACAATCACTGGAAATCATTTGCACCATGAGAAAGGGTTAATTCTAAATCGAGTAACTGATGATCGAGATACTGAGGAAGAACGCTTGGTACAGGAAGCGAAATCAGGGAAAGAAGGCATTCACTTACCTCAGGAAGCATATCAAGGAATCATAGCCTACCTTAATGGCTCAGGAAGCGAAAAAACAACTGGCGCTACAATTAAGGACACTTGATTTAGAAATAAAGCGGCTTGATTTCGAAATCAAGAAATACGAGCCAGCAAATATAGCAGAATAGAGCAATAAAATCAATTTGGCAAAAAGTACTCCAAAATTTGATGGAGAAAAGGATGAAAAGTGACTATATGTGATAAATTTGGAGAGAAGAGCTGCAATGGCTCATGCCCCCAAGAAAGATTGGGTAGCTTATCCTTTGAGTGTTTACCTGTCAAAATATTTAGCATGTTAGCCAGCCATGTCAGCCATAAGATAGAGTACAGCCTAGATAGTCTCAAGATGCAACTAAGCCCGATTATGCGGAAAACTAATCTTAAAACGATATAAACCTTATAGAGAAAAACTAAAACGATGCTTTTATAGATATCAAAAGACTCATGAAAAGACTTGTATAAATTACGCTAATGAACATTACAGTTATTTTGTTAAGTGCTCAAAGTTAAAATATTTAAGAATATGAAAGGCTAAATAGCTACCGAACAAATTAAATTAGGGTTCCATTAAGTAAGGGGGCATTTTGTTAATAAATAGATGAAATTAAAAAACTTCGTATTGCCTAGTAGAAAGCTAGACGAATGTGAGAGTATTAAATAAATTTTTAAGAAGAAAAATCCTACAAAACAAGTTTTAAAACCAGAAAAGGCTCACCAAAATAGGAACCGAATGCAAGGTAGATATCAAGGTAAATATAATCCTAAAGAAAGCTCAAAAGAGTCATAAGAAAAACAATAACCACAAAATTTACTAATAATAAAATTCATGAAAAGAAATTTGAAAACAAAGACAGCCTATCACACTCTCATCTTCGACATCAAGCCAGTGTGATAAATAAATAAAAGAGAATTTGAAAACTATGGCCTCAAATGGAATTTCCGAAATTAGTTTTAACGGTATTAGGGCTTCATACACCAGCCTAGATAGAGTAAATGGCCATAGAATGTCCAGACGTAGAAGATACTGAGCAGACGTAGAGACACTGTTGCAACTTTGGTCTTAATTTTCGGAAAGTGCGCAAAACTTTCCATGTGTATGAATGAAACTGTGTGGAAATGAACATGTCTATAAAACCATTCAGAGTGACCTTTGCCTGAAGTACACTTGAATGGAAATATGGCCATATAACAACAAAGGCTGCAACTTAAGAGTTTCATTATATCATGGATGGTACGTTTTAGGTAACAAAACAGCTACATTATTTAAAGAAGCAAACCGAGAATAAGAAGTTTAAATTCATATGATAAATTACGTTCAAACTCGTGCTCTACGACGAGTTTCAGAAGAAACAAAAAATTTGGCTCGAGAGATTAGCAAATTCTGAAACTGAACGTAGGAACAAAGACGCATTGACTGGAAATGAAATTTTGCCTCCTTGGAATATTAAGGTTTTGAGTTAGATCTGATAAAGGCCTCTCCAGAAATATTTATACAAGAGCAGAAGAGAAACATACAAGAGCAAAAGTGGAACCCTACTATATGAAGAAGCTAGAAGAAAATCATATAAATATACTCGATATATGTTGAAAGGCGAAATGTTAATTTTCAAAAATGAAGATCGTGATGGAACATCGAGACTATTGATTGTTGTTGAGAAACATCGGAAATAATTGATAACTATTTGTTACGAAGAAACAGAAGCTCATGTTATTGCAACGAGGACCCAAGGTTGCATTATTCGAAACTTTTTACTGGCTAAATTGTTACAAAGATATGAAGAATTTTGCTAAAACATACGACAGCGGTTGAAGCTATAAAGAAAGCGTTTATGAAAATTGTCTCTATTATCGCAGAAATAATTTCAGACGTAAAATTTGAAGCTTGTAGGTCTTTGGCCTTGACGCATTCAGGAAATAAGGTCTTGTAGAACTGAATTTGTACGAAGTTCTGTTTCCCAATTGCAAAGCAACCCCTTAGAGACTATTTTCTATAAAATGTATAGAAATTCAAAAGGATTCTTCGAATTCTTTACTTAGAATGTAGGCCAGACTGTGAGAAAATCTTACCTTAGGCTTCATTTGCTTTTTTAACCGCTATTCATGATAATACATAGGTCTTCCTAGCCGAATTAGTAGCTTTAGTTTCGTTTATTTAATTACTGCAAAGCGAAGGGCTATTTGCGTAAGGGGAGAGATGCCTTCGTGGCCTTAATTCCGGGCTCCTTCGAAGCTAAACAAATTAAAATTATCAGTTAAGTGGGTTGGCCATGGGAAAGTAGTTCAAAAATTATCAGAAGCAAATTATGTAATCGAATTTTCTTAGAAAATTAAAATTCAGGTGTACCACATTAATATGTTGAATTAATATGCCGCATTTTCGACGAGCCTAAAATATAAACTTGCTAAGGAAAGGATTAAACGACTATGAAGATGAAATACCAAGTCTCATAAGCAAAACTTTATCAGATGTTTGCCACATAAACCAAGTTTTGAAAAAGTGAAGTGGGCCAGAAGATAAAACTCAAAGTTATAGAACCAGGTGAATTGAATTTTAGCTCTCCACTCAGACTGGTGTAAGTTCTCGGAAAAGAGGCAAGATCATGTATTGACTGTGGTAGCTGGAACAAGGCAATTAGAACACAGTACTTTCTCTTGCCAAACATTGAATAATTCGTAGAAAAATTATGGTTGCGTCATAAAATACTATTTAATTAAAAATTAGATTGAGTTAAATAGGAATAATTTTTGTCTAAAAGAGAAGAGAGGCTTTGCTTTTGGCTTCCTTTCTTTGAGTTAGATCAGAGAATAATAGCAGCATGAGGAAAACAAAGGGGGGAATTTCAATGAAATTTCAGTGGAGATAACTTAGAAAGACAAAGATGTAAAGATTCTTATACTATACTGATAAAAGTTTCCAGTTAGCAGACAATTAATAAATGATTACTTCACAGCTGAAATTGGGGCTGATCACTAGAAGAACGGTGTGATAATAGAGGAAAGGTTGGATAGACTGTGGTGATGAAACTCAAGCATATGAGAAGGAAAAAAAAACTGTTTTGGTCTCGACGTGTTTATCGCAATAATATACTGAATTTATAACTCCAAAAGTGATGATCTACCGAAAATCTGTTTTCGAGAATATTATTTTATGAGACATGAAAAGGTGCATGAAGATCCAAATGGACTGACTGAGGAACTGGTCGTTTTAATTAGCTCTTCGTCCTCGAAGAGCTAATTAAAACGACCAGTTTCTCAGTTAACATTGAACTTAACTGGGTCAAAGCACACACAGGCGAGCTAAGCAATGAAACAGAAAATACAGAAAAGAAAAGGGCCACACAGCGAGCACAAGTCAACACAGAGGTTCCTTCTCCAAACTCTCCATTAAACACTTGCTGGCATAATTGACCAGATCACTCCCTGCCTAATATAGGAGCTTCACCGCTGGGGCTTCAGCCCATGCGGTTGCATTAAGTTGCAGAAACGCGTCCAATATTTTTTTGTTCTTATCTTGGCAAGTTAAATTCTTACCAGCACATAAATTAATACAGAATTACTGCTAGTCTATACTGTCATGTGCGCTATGCAAAACTCAACATCTGAAGTGCATCTGTATTTTAACACATTTGTTTTCTATAGGAGTTTGATGAAAGCAGAGTAAAGACAAAGTAATTACGTTAATTAAAATGGCATTTTTCATCAGTGACTACGGACAAACTGACTAGAAGAAACTTGCGTCTTCTGTGCTTCAAATCAAAGACTACCCTAATAATTTGAGCATGTTATAATTAAGTTACAAATAGATTTTATTCACCACTTTCAAGTGTTAATTGAACATGCTAATTTTGGTTCAGACTTTCTGTTTTTCAAATATGTTCTTCCTTTTCTTTCTTTGTGCAGCATAAGTCTGGAAATGAGTAATATACATTGAACCGCAGTTTCCTCATATTTTGTTCCATTAAATAATTTCTCTGTTTCCATTTTCTATTATTATGTGTCTAAAACATTTTGGATTCCAGTTTAATGTTTTGAGCCAAAGGATAACGATGATCTGTACACTTACAAATTATATTTCTGACTTTGCGGCGAAGTAGGTTTTCCAATTTTTAAAATTTATTTTATGGCAATTGGATATTAGCCCAATTCAGCAAACCAATTTAAATAAAGGAAATAAAAGACCCGAGAAAAATAATACTTCTAACATCTCGACTACGAAAGTCTTATCAAGCAACTATTCTTTTGGTGCTGGGTGAATTACACACATTTAACGCTCTATTACCCTATTACCCTAAATGCGTCTACAACTTTCTTTCTGCTTTTTCATTAAACACAGTCCCATTCATTCGGCATGTAATTGAAATTGGCAATTCCAGGAGGATTTATTTCTCTTCCCCGATCACTTTGCTCAGACCAGAGAAAAAGAATCCATGAAAAGCAAACGAAATTGGCACTTCGCTTATTAGACTCGGTCGACACTTCGTAATTTAGACGTTTCGTTAATTGGCTGTTAATTGCTGAAGCACTTTTTGAAGCTTTTTATAACTCACAAATGGTAGATGACGCACGTTTCCAATTTAAGTTTATAATTTGCTGACTAATAACCTAATTATCGAACGCGAACGAGTTGACTTTATGCAAGAACAGAATAACTATACCCGTGAAATTGGATTTGAAAGTTTTGTTTATGCTTAATTCCTACAATTATCACAGTTTTCTCAGCTCTGTTTCAAAATGTAGTTAAGTTAATGATTATAAAGCAATACTGAAGAACAATAGTTATAATGCTGTGCATGGAAGTGATAGCCATTGTTAAACGTACATATAAAAGAAATAAACATTGAACAAGTGACAAATATAACAAAACCGATGTTGCGAAATGGATGATCTTAATTTTTCTTGGCACAGAATTAATGCCTTTCTAAAATCTTTTGATGAAATAAATATGTTCTTTTTCGTGTAATAGCAATAGCACGCCCTTAATATTTTAAACGCATTCTTTTGTGTTCTTATAGTTAGCATGCAGAGACATTAGGTTATTTCGGAAGCAGGAGTGATGAAAAATGAGCAACGCCTTCGCTGGGAATCGAAGCACGGTTACGCGTCGAGCGTGCTGACCACTACACCACGAAGGCACGCGAAGAAGGGGAAGAAATACCTTATAGCGCCCCCTTTTAAAGGGCAACTGGGGATTAAGGGACCCAATGGCCAAATTCTGGTGCACTCCTGCTTCCGAAATAACCTAATGTCTCTACAAGTGGCGCCCGAACTAAAAAGGTGGTGGAATGAGCAACGCCTTCGCAAGGAATCGAACAATGGACCTCTCGGTTACGCGTCGAGTGTTTTGACCACTACACCACGAAAGCATACGAAGACGGCGGGAGTTATACCTTATAAGCATATTAACTGTAATTGTAAACTGAACACCAATAAATGCGAATAACTTTCTTATATTAAAAAGATTTAAGTTATTATTTTTTCTCATGTTCATAATAGTGTGTTCTAAAAATGCTAAGCATAATAGTTTACAGTCTCTGCTTTGCCTTTTGATTAATTTTTCCCCACGTATTACAGCTATGATATGTACTACAGCTATGATAAATACAGCTTATATGTGCATCTTCTTTTTAGCCTGTTGGAAATTAGTGTTTAGATAGAGTTTAATATGATGCAAATTCTGTTCTGAATGTAATGTTTTACAACTTGTAATGTATTTCTAAAACTGCTAAAAAATGTTTAATAATATTTTTTCCTTAGTAAATATAATTCTTATATACGCTTTCTGAAAACTATGGTGTAATCATTTTGTTCATATTTTTTCACTTTAGTTTTCGTAATTAGTATAAAATTCATTGAGAGGAGACAAGGGGTTATAAAAATAATTCACCGTTTGTTTTTGCTTTTCTATACTCATTAAATTGGAAAATGATTCATTCATAAAATAATCAAATTATGACAATTGTTATCATCGTAATTGTGCATAAACTTCAGTTCGTGTACAGACGAGTCACTTTTAATAACAAATTGGCAATTAGAATAACATTGATAACGTGTTTCAATAATGGAAGAAGTTACGTTCTGATTATTTTCCCCTCGAAAATAGGCCTCTTAAAGGCAAAAGTAATAGAGGGTTGAACCCAAATATTTTTTCTTATGGATTAATATGATATAATCATATGTTTACTTATGAATTAATTTAATGATATGCATTAAATTTTAAAATAGGCAAGCGGAAATGAATTTCGTCTGGAAACGACTACAGTCGAACCTCGCTGGAACCAGTTGCAAAGGATCAGAATTTGGTTCTCTATATTCGGTATTTTGCTATATCTGCCCCGATAAGGAAAATGGATTACTTCACAAAAGCGTGTCAAATTTGAAGATCAATAAAGAAAATTGTTGATTAACATTGTCACGTCTACCAAAGGAAACTTATGACCAATCCAACTAAAAAATCATATTTATATTAAACTGCCATTATTATAATGCGCAGTTATATTAAACTGCTATCCGGTTTCTTTTCAGGTTCTTCAAAGTGCCTGACAAATGCATTGGCTATTGTTTCGCTGCATCAATTCTGCATTTTTTAATAATCACAGAATCTTCAAAGGAGAAGCTTTACCTTAACAGCTTGCCATGTGAATTAATTTTCGACATAGAATCAGAGGTCAGAATGCACAGCGTTTGATCAAAGAACTTGTAAGAAGTTTCCTCTGCTTAAAGATAAACAAGGAAAATAATTTCGTCACCTTCGTGTCTTATCGAACGTCCAGTGACAATGCAGTCATTTCCCTTAAGATATGTACGGTTTCAACACAAAGATTTAATAATACTTATGAAAAATACTTTATATCTTACGGAAAAACTACAGAATACAAAACTCCTACTAGGAGGACAGAACTTGCAGAGCATTTATACTCAAACAAAACAAACTGATATGGATAAAACATTTTCATTCTTTAAAAGAAAAATCAACTGTAGAGCCTCAAGCTCATGAGATTCTTTATTTTCTCTTTCCCGTTGTGTTTGGCAGCACAAGAATTTGAATGGAATCAGAGATTCCATCCACGTTTTTACCCTTCAGTAGTCATATACGTATTTTTGAGATTTATTTGCATAGATATTGTATTAGATATTGAGACATAAATTCCAGATATTTTCCTAATATATTATTTTTTCTCTGTTTTAAGATCTGCTTGTTACAAAATAAATATTACCAAAAATTCTTTGCAAGAAAATAATTTATTCAAAAGTACTCATTAGTAACTGCCGTAATAATTCCTACACTCTCAAGTTCTGTTGAGATGTTTTGGAAGATGATGTCATACTTTTATTTTAAATAAAAATACATCTCAAGAATTATATTCTGCGTTAGAAAATGTTTCTTATTTGGGAAAATATTTTAACAGTTCCATATCTGAAGCGAATATGACAAGGCGCTACAAATTAACGATAAGTTCTATTCGAAATTTAACTATACACGATTTCAGTATAAATAAATGGAAACTAGACAGTTTCCAGTATTTGCTTATAAAGAGAAGATTTCTCATAAAGAGTAGTATATCCGGTTGCCATTGCAAAACTAAAAGTTAAAACTAAGACAATCAGAATATTAAATTATCTACATTGTTCAGTTTAATTTTCTTTGGAAACATAAACTATTATGCTACTCCTAACAGATGCTAAGCGAATTACTGGTGTGTCTGGAATGAACTACAAAGTCTTGACAAGATTAAATTCGTCTATTTTTTAAATTCAAACTTGAATATAAACACGTGTTTCATGCTGCTTATATCACCCACCACTTGTGGCGATATTGTGAGTTACAATGAATTTGCAGAATTTAAACTAAGCCTAATGTTCAAAGACCACACTATTAACTTTAATTCTAAGTTGGCTCATAACTTTTCATCATCTTTTCAAAACGTTTCACTGGCGTAACAATTTAAATGACGGCGGCTATAACGCAAAGCCGAATAATTTCAATCTGATCAAAGCTAGCGAAACCTAGTAAAGTGGCCTCGAGAGGCAGAAACACGATCTCTCTTATTATTCAGAAACCTCAGCTTAAATACTCTCTAAGTAATTTTGCATTTTGGTGAGGTAACGAAAAGAGAAGTTATAATAAAGGTCCAAATCCTAATAACTGTTTAATTAAAATAATAATAACCCTAAAACTTGAACAAAACACGGTAATGCTTAAAAAATTTGATTATTTGGTTTGAAATTGCATAAAAGACTGGTTAATCGATTGTTACAAATCACGAAACTGTCTTAAGAGAGATGACTTCCTAAAGAACTTTATAAAGAAATCCTCTTCATTTTGACGTCATACATGATCAAAATTTCGAAAATCCACTGCAGCCAATACTTTTGCCAGAAAACGAATCCTGGTGGAATTGTAAATTTCCATTGATATTATCAACTTGAGCTCTGACTGCTTTTTTAAGAAAAAGATAAAAAAGGGAACTTTAAGATTTATATAGTTACAGCTTCAGATTTTAAATAAATTTAAACGCACTTAGATGAAATCTTTCCATCCCGTTTGATTAACATAGTTAATTAATATCACCGTGCCGTTCTGTTGATTGAAACGATCACAAAATGGCTGAACTTGCAATTCATCCACAACATCGAGCCTGAAAATGTTAAAGAATTTATTTTACTAGAACTTACGTTTCTATGAAAAGTATAATAATTCTAAAGAATAATTTATATTAAATATGTTTAGCAAAGATTATTTTAAAAAAATTTTACCAAATGCAACAAAATTATCTGCGGTCAGTTAAATAATATTCATATTTTATGATTCGAAAAAAGTTATCTGAATACGGTAAAGCCAAAATGTCATATTCTGCTCAAGTGATTCTAACCCAGCACGTGGTAAGCTATTGAATTTAAGGTTAATTTTATTTCATACAATTTTTATCTTAACGAATTTCTTTGCTAACTCTTCTTCGCAAGGTCTAGAACTTTCCGCCGCAGCCGTTTCGTCGATAGGGTAGTCCGCGGGCAGCTGATTCGCCATGAACCATTTCGCCGTCAAGTAGTAGAAATGAATTACGTATTAAAGATTCACTTAATGAAAAATGACCTAATGCTTTTACTGCCTAATGCTACTTCATTATACGTATACAATACATCTAATTATCACACTGAGAAAACTCCTCCAAATACACTCTCTGCTTGAAAAAAAATCTTTAGTTTTAGGTAATATTTAATAATTCCACAAGATGTCTTTAATTGTAAAAGCTTTTTCCTTTTTAAATGTAAGACAGTCAGATGCATATAGTAATAGGTAAACAAAACTGGCGAGCTATGATATAAGCATTAACAAAAAATATATGTTAACGGGCGGCGAATAATCTCACTCGATCTTCTAACAGGGGTTGTTCATGGATTTAAAAAAGATGGTTATCACTCAGGTGTTATGGAATTAATAATTTCATTTCCTTTAGCAATGTTCTCATCGAGGACCTTATCATAATAACTATTTCTTCTTATAATTTTATCCTAAGAATGTTTAAAGACCCTTCGAAAACATTACTACATTCAAACGGTGTTCTTGCAGGTGTAAATCGAATTGAATATTAGGATTTTTTTTTCAAGTATCATTAAATATTTTCGATTGCATGTATGATACTGATTACTTTCTTAAGAAGCGTAAAAGTATGAAATTTCTCGGCTAAAAATTCTTCTTTGCAAATAGACCTTAAAAGCTTGAAAGTTGCATTTGGTTAATAGTTTGTAAGAAAATGTATATTTTTACTGATGAAATAATAACCTGAATATTACTTTATAAATCTTTTAAGTAAATGTTTTCTCAAGTTGTAAAAGAATTTTTTAACTATAAACAGACATTTTTATGGTATTCATTTTTAACTGCTGTAATAAATTAGAACTTTAATAAGCCTTCAGATGCACTAAGGTAAGCTCAACCATTTTTATTAGATCACCAAATAACTGAAGGAGACTATTTATTCCATTCTCTTAAAACTTGAGGGTATGGGATTGAATAACAACTAGAGGCTATAATTTAAAGTCCGCCTCAGCATTACTTTCCTAGTAAAATATTATTCAATCGTTGATGCTTTATACCGAGGTTATGATTCTTCGCCTCTTTCTAAAATTTCGAAAAATAATAAATAATAAGCTCTAAAAAGTCATATCTTTATAGCATAAATTTCATTTTCATCCAATTTTAATATATTTAATTATTTCTTCTATAACGTTCTGTAATAGATTTTTGATATTCATCTGCATTTACGTTTCTGGCGGAAGAAAGAAAAGTACTTAATTGAACGTGTGACGCGTCTAATATTAGTCGAAACAATAGACTGTCTTCGTATATATCTCTAACATAATACTTGTATTGATTAACTTGTAAATATTGTGTAAATATATTTCATATGTTAATAATAAGTTTGTAAAAAATATATTTGAGTTCGGCAGTGAATGGAATTCAGTATAGACTAAAATAAATGGCCATTGAAAAGAAAAATATACCAGGGCATATACCAGGGCAGCCCTTTAGATAATAAAAGAATTTTGACTTTTCCTATTAGAGAACAAAATTTTAGCACGTAAAAATTTGATAAAAAGTTAATACACTCCCTGAATTTCTCTCCTATCCCACTAAATCTGAAATTAAAACCATAACAACGAAGTTTCTTCAATCAAGAGAAATTGCAATAGTGTCACCTTCACACCCCAAAACCCAGAAAATTGAGAAACAATCCATAAGAACATTTGAAAACCTCCAATGCGTTACCATTATGTTCACACCACCAGAAAGCAAATACACAGCTTATACCGATGGTTCAAAAATTTAGAAAAAAGTCAGATGTGGTGTCATCATAATATCAATTTCAGGCCATGAATAAACATGACAAAGCCATCTTCATGAAAATAGTAGCTTATACCAAGCCAAGTAAGCAGCAATCTTTTCCAGCATGACATCTTCCGTAAAATGCCTTATGGACACTATTTCACATCATCACGGACAGTCAATCCTGAATTTATTCAATCACGAACCAAAACCCCAATAGAGAAACAAATCTGAAACATCTTTCAGACTAACAACAACACATTCATCATTAACCGGATCAGAGGGAAAGCAACTGCAAAGCAAATGAACGAGTCGGCGCCCTAGATACAAAAGAATCCATAAAGCAATGTGGCAACAAAATAAAAATCGCATGGACTAGATTTTCCCTGAAACTAAGCACTTCCATACAATAAATGGCAACATCGATGGAAGCAAAAATACCAAGAACATCGAACCTTCAGCTTCCTACCCAAAACTGATAAAAATATAGCCATAACTTCTCACTACTTCTTCCGATACATCTCTAGACATGACCGTTCTACACCTTCTTACATTAAAGAAACATAACACTGTAGGGTTTCCCTTATTTATCATAATAAATTGTTTTAAGCACGATATCTTTCCTAAACTCCTCAACTTCTCCTCGCATATCCTCGCCAGGATGTAAATTTAAGGTTAAGTGAAGTGAGTATTTAAACGGGTAAATCTCTGAGTTTATTCAGAGCGTGTTTTCGCTAGCCAGCGCACGTTTAGTTGTTATCTTGCTGTTACGGTAGTACTCCCCTTAGCCATTCCGGAAAATTGGCACTCCTGTTAGGTTTTGTTCAGTCAATCTAAATTAACCGCACTTTAGCGTGCTAATCCAGCACTATTCTAATTAGACTTTGAATTGATTTATATTCTACGTTTAAGTTTCATCGCAAGTTCACGGTGTTATAAAGCACGAATATCGTGCCTTTCTGTTATTTGTTGGAATTAATAAAGAGTTATTTTCACTCTTCTTCTGTGCTGGTATTTTTTGTTCACGCCTGTGCAAGAATTCGCCAGGTTCATTACAGGATCTAGTTGAGTTAATGTGGAATAGTATCTCCCATTCGCCCCTTTTTTTCTTTCTTTCTTTTTAATTCAATAAACTACCGCCGCAGCAAAATGCAGCTGTAATTTTACTGTGCTAGGATTATACGAGTTTTGCCTCCGACGCTCTGATGCTACGGCATACACTTGTTCCTGCACTTACTTGTTAGCTGCAAAGTCGTTTTCAGTCAATATATCAGATATATGTTAAAAATAATAACTGAAACTACAGACGCATATTCAAAAATTCCATATAACTTAGTGATTTTTATAATGCAAGCAAGAGGACTTTTATTTTCTCATTTATGGGGTTTTATTTCACCGAAAATAACCAGTTAAAAGACATAATTTTTCTCTTTCGAAACGTACTTGTGAACACTTAAAAAATACTAAAAATGACACAATAAAATTAATTTTTCTAAGCAGGCACCAAAACTAAACAAAGAGGTGCACAAAACAAGAAGCAGCTTTTACATTAATGTTGGTAAAGTAATTATTTAACGAATGTTGTGCTTCTGTTTTCATGTCCAACTCATTCATTTACTTAAGACCTTCTTAATGTTTGTGTTGTGCTATATTGTCTTACTTGCGTTTTTTTAAATCACCGAAACGAAATTAAAAGCACGTAAATAAACGAAGCTGAATTTTAACTAGCTGAGAAGAAAACAGTAAGTGACACGGATAAGTGTGTTTTGAAAGTGGAGTCTGTGCAAATAGAGTTTCATTTTGTCTTAGTAAAGAATAAAATGTAAACATAAATTTAAAAAAAAAAATCAAAGAACATTTTTGATATTTTATAATATGTTGCTGCTAAAATAGACACATCCTTTGATTTAAATTTCTTAACAGTAGTTCTAATTATGTTTCAAAGTATTACTGCTGTTAGTAATTTATATTTTTACTGTTGAGCACCGTATACTCGAAACAACTAAAGGTTTCAATTTCTTACTTTCAGAATAAACTTGCAACACCGTATACTGACCGCTTCTTTTACTTTCATAGAGCAAATTTTAATACTTGATGCCTCACGGCAAAAGTGCTTGAAAATTTTATTACGCATAAGTAAGTGCTTTTTGTAAAAATATTCGTCAGGCAAATTTTATATTCTAGATAACGAAGTAGAGACTTAATGCCTCTACTTGGAACTAACATCGAGTTTCCCGCCTTCCGATTTGCTTGAAAGTCGAGTGTTTCACAAAACGGATTACAGAAGCTTAATTTTCCTTCTTTCTGGATTTCCTTTTTATGGACAGAAAACCGGGTAACGTAATAATAAAAAATTTTAAAAAATTTTCTTTTGCAACAGGTTTTGACTAGGTACAAGAAAATGCAAGCATCTACTAGTCTTTACCGCAATATGTGACATATTTTTAAAAAGTAAACTAGCAAAGGGCCGCACCAGGCAACTTTTACCGAGAAGATGACTGAAACAACTTCTGCATTTAAGAAATAAAACTTTTAAAAATCTCCAGATTGTTACACAAATGAATAAGTAGTTAAATTATGAAATAAAACATTGTTATGCTCTCCCAGGTTCTTTTTTATCTCTTAAATATCAAGTATTAGGAAGAATTGAGTTATACTACGCTAAACAGTAATGTACAAAGTTATCATAACAACACAATCCTGAAAAGTTTTCTTGAAGGAAAACCATATAACCTAATTTTCTCTTCATAAACACGCGCTACTTGCTACTTTCCTTTGTACTTCGTTTCGGCACATATTCTCTCTGTCAACAAAATTATTCAGATGTGATTGGCAAGCGGTTTAGTATAAAATTAAGGAAATGATTCATAACTGTATGTGTAGTATATTTAAATGTTTCACTGTACTCATGGCTCAGAGCTTTTGCCTACTATTTAGAAAACGCCACTGTTGTAGTGAATTAGAATTACTAGATATTAATCTTTTAAAGACCGTATTTTGTACTAATCAATTATTTTTTATTTTAAGAAAATTTCCTTTCCTTTCTGATTTCAATTTCCTGCCAGAATGCATATCTAAATGAGTTCGGAAATAATATTTAAGTAGCAAAATTTAAGAGTTCGAGGTAGAAGATTCAGTTACGATCTTATGCTGCGAGTTTGCAAATTACTCTGTTGCTGATATTTGGTGCTAGTCACTCACTTTTATCCACTCACTTCAATTTATCTTAATTTATATTGATCAGCTTTGCTATATGCAGCCGATAAAAAGGATTTAGATTGAAGTAGGAGCCAGTCGTGTAGTTAAAATTTAATTCATTCTTTGGGTGTATATACTATTTTGTGTTACGTTTCTTAGCCACAAGTGATGGTTATATTGTAAGCACCGATTGAGTGCATATACTCTTCAGTTTAGTTAAAATAATAAAGGTTGTTATAACCTTCGTCGGTAATCTTCTGTTCTTTCAAGACATAGCAAGAATTTGCTATTTCGTCTTCAGTAGGATCTACATTTTATGTTTCTACCCACCAGTGGCAGAGCGGTAAAGTCACTGAACACTAGTCCGAGTTCGAATCCGGCGAACGGGCTGGCTGCACGTGAGTTTTCGTGGTTTTCTCCATGTGTAACGTATATAAAAAAAAAACTCACGAAAACTGACGTGCAGCCAGCCCGTTCGCCGGATTCGAACATGTATCACCACGGCATATCCACAACAGCACAATGTGTATGCGGAGATGAAGGTTTCCCAGACCATTATATCTTTCACTGTCCTCTGACGGACAACTATCACATTCCTTTGCCTACTGGAGAATTTGCAGCATTTCGCAAATTTCTTGTCAAAAACAGAGCGGCAGTCAGCATAATTAACAAAATCATTAACATTATAGCAGCCTATGGCCAGGACATCTGCCAGCCCCAATAATGGTGCAGATTTAGTCGACAAGCACAGTAATACAGTAGTATTTATGTACACTGTATGTAGTGTATTTAATGTCCCATGTATTCCATAATGTGTTTCCCATATATTTTGTGTTTAATTATATGTCGAAGCAATCTCAATGTGCATCGCAAGGTATCCACTTATAAAATGTATAATGTGTATTTAGTGTAATAAGAAATATCGAAAGTAATTATAATATATGATATGTAACCCAAGGTATCTATCACAAGCGTCTATCCCCTCTATCTATGTATCTGCATCTATGTTCCCCCCCCATTAAATGCATTGGAGCATTTCTGTGTAAATTATGACAATAAGTGCACATTACTATTTTTAAGTACCGTGTCTACATCTAAGAGCACAATGTTGTATCATGTTTCATACTGTAAATAACACACCTTTTTAGCACTGAGCATATAACAAGTATTAAGCATTTCATATTTAGCATTTTGTATTCCTGTTCTCGTATGTACCTTGTGCTGTATTCATGTGATTATATAACTTAGGCAAGTTAGATCTAATGTCTGTAATTGAATTAATGTGTTTTATTCAAGTGCTGTACTTATTTATGTGTTATACATGTCATATTTGTATTTGTGTGTATCTTATTGTATCAGTGTTGCATTCATGTGCATTTTATTGTATCAGCGTCTGCATCTGTAATTGTATCTATGTGTTATATTTATTTATGCGTTGTACATGTCGTATGTGTCACATTTGAGAGTCATATTTGTACTTAATGTATTATATTGTATCAATGTAACCAATCAACCACCACTGTAAGCCACAATTATCTGTAAAGCAATTAACTCTTTTGCATGGCAAGGTAACCCAGTTATTAATATGAGATCTGAATAAACTGCCGCTAAATAGTGGAGGGCGTTGGACACATGCCTGCTTACCTCTGGTAGTCATCAGGCGTCCTCGTCCTCCGTCACCTGTCCGCTTGTGTAACGTGTATCGTTTAATAGCATCGTTTAATACAGGGAACAGTTATGTACTGTTGAAATGTTTTACTTTGTCGGCGCTGCTGTTCCTTCGAGCCACAGCCAATAATGCCATTACGACGTTGTCGAAGATTTTATAGGCAACTGGAGGACTTCGAATGCACTGAAAAACTAGGGACGCATGAAGCGGGCTGGTCATAGCAAGCAAGAGGCTTCCATCTGCATCGTATGGACACGGTTGACTAAAGGTGCTGGTAAGAATGGTTAGTGCAATATAATCATCGACGGAATCAAAGCTTTGGAAAGCTAAGGTGCACGAATGCGAGGCAAGATCGGTTAATTAGTCGACAGGCCCAAAGTGCCCCAACCGCTTCATGTCCGCTATTCAACGTGCTACAGTCTCTTCCATACCACCCGTGCCACTTTCAACCATCTCATAATGTATGACTGAGGCGGCGTTGCGCTCCCAGCAGCCTGCAAGAAGTCTGCCTTTTGCTCCAAAACAGAGTTGTCTGAAATGGAACCGTAGCGAATATACATGGCGGCCAGCATAATTCTTTGAGCAAGTATGTGCGTTTTGTGATTTAAATCTTGATGGTTTTCATATTTTGTACAATATACTTTATAGGTACTTCTTACCTGGATACAAATAGTTTGATGAATTCATCTAGATGCACATATTAATTGACTTCTATGTACAATCCCACGATGCATTATTATTTTTTAATTAATATTATCGATAACGAAGCTACACTTTATACAATTGTATGAATAGTTTCAGTGCGTAAACATATTCAGAGAATGAGTCTGAAATAAAATTAAAAAGACTTTTGTGCTTATATTTTATTCCAGACAAGGTTAATCTAAATCAGGAGTAATCAACCTCTTTACAGCTATTGCCTATTTTGTAGATAGTAAATTTTCCTTACCGCCCAACGGTTCCACGGCAATTGTAAAGAAGTTTTTCGAGTAGAGATGTAGTAAAACTATATAGTTATATTTATCCGTTTATTTATACTTTATATATATTTATTCACCCTCTTTGGTAACATAAACTACTGAAGACTCTGGAAGTCGTCAGCGAATTATCGCTATATCTTGGAAAGCAGGACATAGATGGGAAAGGTGTAAAACACCCTTTATTTAACTCAGTAATTTAGCACAAAGTACTGCTCGTGCTTACAGAATCAGCCAGCTTTTATGGCGTAAATGAAAGGTAATGAATTGAAATTAACTAAGTAAACTGTAAGTTAGCCTAACGGCTCCACAGAGAGAATGCGCGCAAGTTGGCTCAAACCTAAAATCTGCGTGACGAGCTTAATGGCGAGAATTATACAACGCTGAAAATAAACCACTATTAAGAGATTCAGCAGGCACAACATGCTCTGATTCTACAAATCACGAAACCTTCCTTTAAATACTCTCTCCCTTTTTTACTTCATTTGAAACATACGAATTAGAAATTATCATTCTGGGGGGAAACGGAAAGCAAGAAAGGCAGTAAAAATAATTAACATAAAATAACTGTTTAGTGAAATTAAATAAATCTGTATATGTTCATAATATGATTAACAGCTTTATAACCTGATTTTACGTGAAATAAGAAAGGGAAAGATATCAAAAGTAAATAAAATTTTCCACATATTTTTGAAGTTATGCAGGAATTTTTTAGTTTGCCAAAGATTTCGTATCCATCATTATTAAAATTATATTTACTTTCTTCATCACATTTGAGTTCTAATAGTTCTTCTCAGCAAATAAAATCAGCAGCAACATTATTTGCAGTACGAGGATTTTTCATCCAGTCATACACCTTCATGTTCAAAATAGTTTTAAAACTTCAAGTTGTTTTTCCATATATATTCAATATGATGAACATTTCTCGGCAAAATTTCTTTTAGTCTCACGTGTTTTTAGATATGATAATCCCCATATACGGCGGGAAACGGTCAAGTAGACAACAAAACTTTCACATGTGTATATATGTATACATGCATGATTGTGTTTCGATCTTCCTCGTTCTTCAACAACGGATAAAAGACTCTATCGCCCTTTATGAAATCTCAAAACGCCCTCTTATACAAAGCAGACACCAGATTGACTATCTCTGATTTAAACAGTATATGAGTGAGAATAAAAGCCTACTTTTCCCGTGCACTTAACAATTAAAAATTATGGTAGAGTTATTCGTAACACTATAATTAGGAGCTGACTTATCGCAGGGCGCTACATTTATCTCCTAATCATACGGTACGGTTCTTTTCAAAAATGCTTGATACTCGGGTGAAAGTTATCTTTAAAGTTTCCAGTTTAACAATAAAGGATGCTATTCTTTCACTCCTCATCCAGTGCTTTGGAACTTTTATAGGTGTTGAATTAATCTGTCTGGAGAAGAAATTAGTGAGCTAGGCATTATTTAATTCACTCCCATTTTTTATTTCCCTCTCTTGCACTTCTCGGTTTAAGAAATGACATATGATTTTAACATTATGCGATTAAATTATTTCTAAATGTTTTCTGATAGTGGACGGGAAAGAAATCTCTTATTCTCTATGACAAGGGTACTGTTATTTCATCGAAATTAAAGAACCTGCAGACTTCTTCACATCTTCTATCTTATGTCCTCAAAACATTTCCGCATTTTATGAAATTTATCTGTTACACGAAATGTTCAAAACTAAAGCTTATATGACATTATTTTATAGGGTCCTAACTTCTGTAATTCTAATTTAAAAGTTTTCAAACCCTGCTAGCCTGCCGAGCGAATTATTCCTACCTCTAAGGAAAGTACTAGAAAGTACTATGAAGGTTATAAATAATATTTTTATTTAAATCTTAAGAAGGGCCCAGATTGTATGTACAAATCAAACAACGCAAGTTATGGGTATGAAGTTAGGAAACTGAATTTATTAACTACAGTGTATTCGTAGTCAGGGACTACACAAATTTGCCTAACTAAGCACTGGCTCAAGAGTTTTAATGGCACGAATTAACTTCGGCTAGTAAAACGGCTACTTCCGGAATACTAAATTTGTAGGTTTCATTTTAGTTTTCTTTCCCGCTGTTTTAAGTTAGACGACTTTCCTGTTAAGCCTTATTTCATTTCCCCACCAGACTGCAAATTTCTAGTACGCGCGATATTCAAATTTAGTAGAAGAAGGAATTATTTAAAGGAAGGTTTTGGAGGACGAAATCAGAGCTTGTACTGCCCGCTTGAAGGCCACGTTGCTAACCTTGATTCTCTAGCTTTAGAATTACTCCTGATGTTAGGTTCTTATTCTTATTCTTTTTTAAGGCGTCTTCGGTCAGAGCCAACTTGCGCGACAGTTAAACTGTGAACTTTATTAATTTTAAGTTTATCCATTACCTTTTGATTTAAACTAAAATTGTTAGCTTCTATAAGTACGTGTTGGTGCCGTCTATTAAATTTTATTTGAGTTAATAAGAGTCCTCTATATACTTCTCTTGATTTTGTAGTACTTTTAAAGACACAGTGATAGTTCACTAAACAATCTTTCAACGTCGCGTACATCTCATATTATCAAAGAATACAGCACGTTACAGCTTAGCATAGCTGGGTGAAAGGAGGCAAAACTGCGAGCGTAGATGCCAAAATCTCTACAACTAATATATTCAAAACTCTCGCCTTATATAGCAATACTTCATTCGCGGCCTGTAAGGGCTAAAGAAAATAAGAATTTTGTATTATTATGACGCACGTAACTTCTATAAAATAATCTCCATACTTTGAGAGCCTTTAAAATTTGATCAGTTTATCATATGATAGTTTTCGGAATGATAGAGAAACTACGTTTCTTTCTTCCAGCATGAGTTTTAGTTCGACAAAAATTTCAGTTTTTTATTCCATAACATATGTGAAGAATTATGGGTGTAATTCTTGTTTTTTTCATTTTTTATTTCGTTGATAATAAACATATCATACGAAAGTAGTTTTCAGAGCAAATTCAATGCTATGGAATACATCTGGATTAGGAAGATCTAGGTTTTTTAGATAAAATTTACTTCTATCGCAAATTTTACAGCAAAAAAACATTCTCGAATTTCGAAGTCTTAGATGTAATGTGATGAACTCAATAAAGAATACTTTGAACATTATATTTGAGGAATGGCATCGAGATATTGGAAGCCATCCTCGCTCCTCCCCAAATAATTCTAAACGAGCAGGCTCCATGGATGTTTTAGTGGTTTCCGCCGCGCGTAACATGTATAGGAACCACTTTCCCTTAAAAAGTCAAAAGTCTTCCACGAAGGCCTTTCTTCACCTTAAGTTAGATAGCCCTATTGTGCTTTATGCCGTAATACCCTATCGCATAAGCCATAATGCACTAAACCAAACCAAACCTAACAGCACAGATTAATTTACTTTTTAATGTTTAATTTGCATTTTGAACGCAATAACATCCTTCATACGAATAACAGGAAATAGTTCGCAATTTTCCATTAATTAATTTTAAGAAAGCATATTTTTTATTTTTCTTTTTTAATAGCAACAAGCAAAGTTTTAGTTCAAGTAGGAAAGAAAGCGGGCAAGGAAATATATTAAACATGCCGTAATAGCTAAAGTTAAGCTATATTACTACTATATAAATACATCCTAGAATATTTTACTACTTCTTATGTTTGGAAAAATACTCCTTAACATGTGCAGTGATTTCTTTTCCTACGTTGCATCATCCTCTCGACATACAATATTTTTTTCATCTTCCATTATTCGTTTTCAAGTAGTGGATAGCAGGTGCTGAAAACTGTTTACGAAGCTTTCGTGCTGGTTTTGGCTGATAGGGGCATTTGCAGCTTCTGAGGAAAAGTGAATTAGTTTTATACATGGACAAACCTCAATGAACAAAAAAGCGTATAACTTGAAGCTTAAAGCGCGCTTTTAATGCAGAAAATAATATCAAAATGTACGGGTTGCGCACTATCGCTGGATATAAAAATGACAGATTTAAAAATAAAGGAAAAAATTAACGCGCAAAAATTAGATTTTAACATGTAAGCAAAAATTATCATTCTCGGATAATATAAATAGTTCGTTATATCCTCAGGTACATCACCAAATTTTGTTTTGTCTTCACTATCACTCTTTCTCCGATTCCTAAATAAATAATCATCTTCCGTTCCTTCTAGATTATTAGAAATACTACATTTTTTTAAAATGATTTTTGAATTGCGTCCGGTTTAATTTCATTCCATTCTTTTATTATCCATTCACACACTATTACTAAACTGGCTTAAAGCTTTTGCTTTCTTTTGTAAATGTTTTTCACCTTCTAATACCCAGGTCTTTAACTGTCGTTTTAAATTTTCTTTGAATGTTTTATTGTACACACATCTAAAGGCTGAACTAATGACGTTCATCCGCCAACAATAACTGAAGAATCTCACTCTTTCAATAATTTATTTGTATTACCTGTTAGATAGGATTTGAACATGTCCCAAACTAAATGACTTCTGCATTCCTTAAGGCAACAGGATGGTTTTTTAACATTTCTTACTCATAATTTCATACCGTTTTCGTCCAGCCATCCCTTCTCATGAATATTAATGGAAACACCATTTGTGAAATTACGTTTTGGCACTGTCTTTTTACTTCCTTGTACGGAGTAAAGGAAGTATTCTAATCACGAAAAATTCCGGGTATCATATTTCAACGAAAATATCCATTTTGGCCGCTATCGAACTCAACAACGTTTTGTTTGCGACATCCGTACGAAAGGGCAGAATAAAGGGATTCTTTTTCTCCAGACGAATTATAAATCTCATTTAAAATGGATTCAGAACAGACTTTTTCGTGGTGTCTGTACGTACGTACGTACGTATGTAGGTATTTATCTGGCATAACTCAAAAACCAGTAGTCAAAGAATGTTGAAATTTTGTATATAGGACTGCTATAATAAGTAGTTGTGCATCTTCGTTTTTGGTTGCAATCGGCCTCACAAAAGTGTATAAATATGTATATATACCCACTCTGTTACTCGGCTATGTGAGCTCAGTTTTTTTATTTCTATTTGTTGGTAAATTGCGCACTTTTTGCTTAAAAAATCATCGAAATATGTTCTTCCTACCTTCCGGTTAAGGTTTTTATGCCTTTAGTAATTCTGCATACAACAGTTGTAGAATTATCAACAATTTAAAAGTTGTTTAAGGGCGGCTAACCTAATTCTTGTTTAACATAGAAGCCATATTTGTTTACATTTGAAACTTAGCAGAATAGTGATTTCCTTTTCTGCACCTGCAGTGTCTTTTTGCCGAGTGGGACCAAAATTAAACTTACATTTTTGTGTACCGACAAATCTGCCTTGTTGCCTGCTGGCCGAATTGCTAGTTTTTGCGTAGAAATTCTACTTTAAATTGTAAAAAAAAATCTTGTATTTAATTGTATTTCGAGTTATATACATATGTTTTTTTCTATGAAGATATTTTGAGATTTTATGTATTTTTCCCTTGCCGCGAACTGAGAACTGAATTAATTGAATGAGAAATCTATCTCTAATGAAATTCGAGTAAATAAGTTTAAATGAAATGCAGCAAAAAAGCGTATAATTTAATATTCACTACAATGACATCATGTTGTATACACATTAGACATTTTTTAAAAGTAACCATTCGTTATTTCGTGACCTGTTGTTGTATATAAACCATTTTTATTCCTTTCACATCAATTACACACATATTGTTTGTTCCCTAAGCACTTTTCAGTTTAGTATACCATTGTTCGAAAGTCTGGTAAAGTCTTCAAATGAATGACTTGAAAGAATAAGAGCATCCACGTGTACTTTTCCTGTTTCTTTGTAAAGAGAATGGTGAGTGTTATATGGCGAATATACCTAAAAATTTAAAAATGTTGTTGGAAATTAAAGGTGCGTGTTATACATCGGAATATATGGTAACTTAGATTTGTGAATTTCATAGGAAAAAAAGCACAAAATTATTTTTTTCAAATGTAAAAGAAGTGGTTTAAAACTTCTTTTCGGTCTTGAATTAATTTAGATCACATGAACAAAGAGCCACTGTAGTTAAGTATTACAGAAAAATGTGGTAAATATGTAAAGCAGCTGGTAGTTCCTTCTTTTAATTTATGAAAAAGTGATGTGCAGCAAATGGTATGTAATTTTTAAAACGAGTTATATAGTTAAGTTAGTAGTACTCTATTTGGAACGAATTTTACTAAATTTTACAGTGAACAAATACATTTATTATTTTAAGAGAAAATCTGTATATTGTGCATCATGGATAGAGTGAGCAAACTTGTGAGTGAACTTTTCAAGGGTGAAAAAACAAAAGTTTATTTTTTTAATTTTAACTAATGTGGAAATATATATATATATATATATATATAATACGTATATTATTTTTAATAATAGTTAGTTTAATTTGTTACAGTTTTTTCTCATATCTTGTTCTCTCGCTTTTCCTCGCCAGGATGTAAATGAATTAGGGTGAACTAGAGTGTATCTAAACTCTAGTTCCCCTAATTCCAAAAAGGTTAATCAGAGCGTGTTTCGCTTCTGATTGCGCACGTTGTTGTTTCTACCAGCTCTTTCAATTCTGAAACCTTGTTTCGCATTCTTACAGCTGATGTTGAATATCACAACGATATAAGTTTCTGAGTACCCCTGCTAGTTTAAATTAATTTCTGTAGTCTTGAACTACCAGCTTATCTTTAAATTCAGTTTAGTTTATCATCATTACTACCGTTATAATCACGCAAATTCTTCATTATTTAATTTCTTTAAATATAATACAGAGAGATAATATTCGGTGGCAACAATTTGAAAAGTGATACGCCGCTTATAGTGATTCAGTGTAAAATGCCGTTTCGAGATGAATGTGCCATTCGGAATTAACGTTCCTTTTGGGCTAACAATCTGTTAAGTTGGTTGGTCATTTTAATTTACAATATTATTCGATTTATTTCTTTTCTCTTGATCTTATTCTTTCGAGGGCTTGCCAATTTGTTAATAAACGAGTAAATTTTCGTTTTTGGGAATGGTGTACGTACGGAAGAAAATAAGGTATAAATTTGAACATTATGATGTCGCTTTTGCTCGAAATATCTGGCTTGCAAAAATTCCTTTACGGCGTACTCACAGATATGTATTCGACTATAGGAGAGCTGTAGTTGAATGTAAATATTCTTGAGCAAAATTCCAGTTTATTTCTGATATGCTGTTTCAAATACTAGAAAAATATGAAAGTTTGCAATAACAAGTAGGATAAATATATTGCAAAATTGGTTTTCTGACAATAAAAAAATTGAATGAATTGCCATAAATTTTAGAATAAAAATACTTATTGATATAAAAATAAAAAGGAATTAAATTAAATGAGCATGGGTAAGGTAAGAATCACTAATGCTACATATCATCATTACTAGAAACGTAGCAAAATTTATCTCCCATCTTTCTATTAATGCAAAGAATTGGATAAAACTTTCAAATTAAATAGCTATCAAGTCTGTAAATTCCCTTACATACTATTATTATCAAAGAGGAATTGAGAATTATTTTATTAAACAGGAGATTTCTATTCATTTTATCAGTATTCAATACATTCCCTTCAAAATAATACCCTGCAACTGCAGTGTGCTTATGCTATTTTTTCTGCTTTACTTCAATGCGTTTTTCTACTTTTCATTCTACACCTTTCAAGAGAATATGAAAGTAATCTTTCATAATTAATCTTAACATATTAAACTGTTCAAAAGCAATAGATGCAGCTCTTAAAAATAATATTTCTTTACGTTTTGAATCTGACTGATTTAAATAAAAATGCATTTAATTCATGACATATGTAGTTAAAAACATTATACATATTTATAGAATTACATTACATAATTTTTCACTTAAGATAAAGATAAGATAAATAAGAAGATACATAGGCTGCCATATTATCTAAATGCATAATTCATCTAATATCCTATAAAATGTTTCGCTATTATACCTGGGCCAGGTCTATTGATAATCTCTACAGATAAACCTTTTTAAACTTGGTTTATCTAATAATATCTGTAATCTATAACCTATAACCTCTACAGATATAGCATATTAAACTTGATTTATCTAATAATATCTGTAATCTATAATCTATAACCTATAATCTCTACAGATATACCATTTTAAACTTGGTTTATCTAATAATATCTATAATCTATAATCTATAACCTATCTTCTCTGCAGATATACCATTTTAAACTTGGTTTATCTAATAATATCTGTAATCTATAATCTATAACCTATAATCTCTACAGATATATCTTTCCCTTTCAAATTTGATAGCGCATTTTTGTTCACAGTATCCCTTTAACTTTTTTAGCCTAAAAGGGACCAAATGCTTTCGATTTATACCAAAAGAGATACAAAAAAAGAAAGTAGGGAGCCAGAAATATGTCTGAGACAGCGTTTAGTAAATATGTTTGAAAAATAAAATACAAGACCAACTATGTTGAAATAATATTTTTAAATATTAATAAATATAATTTAAATAAGAATATTCAATGAAATTTCAATACGAGATTTCAATACACTTTTCAATACGAGAAGGGGGAAAAGGAATTTTCAAATTATTTATTCCATTATTACCCAAAAGGGACGTTAGTCCCAAATAGGTATTAGTCTTGAAATGGCACTTGTGCTGAATCACTAAAAGCGGAGTATGATGTTTAAAATTGTTGTCACCAACTACTATCGCCCTGTATTATATTTAAAGAAATTAAATAATGAAGAATATGTATGAATGTACGCCAGTTTCTCGCAGTGTGAGAAAACAGAGGTACTTAGAACCATCAAATTTTGAATAATGTAGTCTTCCACCCGAACATGGGCACTTGGAAGCCCGAATTTTGAATTTGAAATTTGTTTTATAATCTATTTCCCATTTTGTAGAACTTTAATGGATTTTAGTTTAACAAACTCAGAAATTTCAAAGCGAGCAGTGTATGTACACGACAAAAAAATTATCTCAAACGCGCGAGAGTGTCGATTGGAAATTCTAAAGGTATGCTGTTTTTAAATATTCTGCGATTTTGTTGTTGAATCGAATTTCATGTGGCATAAGTGCCAAGAATGTGATATTTTATAAGTAAACGCACGAAACATTAGTAATAGGAAGACAGAGAAACGTTTTGTAAAGCCCTCTTAGGAAGAAAATTGTATATCGATATGATGAACTGAGAAACGATTGAAGGGAACAGAAAAATGTATGTCAACACTTAGATCTGCATCGGGAATTCTAAACGTATACTGCTATGCTGCTTTTAAAACTTTTGTAATATTCCTATTGAATTGCACATGGCGAAAGTTAAAAAAATATGCTTAATAACAAAACTAAAGAACAAAAAGTGTGTTCGTAAAAGTGAGTGTAAAAACAGAGTGGTAGACTGCGAGCTCAGGGAAAGGGTAAAAAACCTTAACAAACCTTTTTGGGGGCTATGGTTAAAATCTAAAACCTCTCAGTTTTTTTTGGTTTATTATTATTATTATTATTATTATTATTATTTTACTAAGGAAAACTAATTTGTATTAGCTAGAATTATAAAGCTTTTAATATTTTATATTGATTATAATAAAAGAAACATACGAGTATATTTTTCTCCATCGGAAAATATATATTATTAACGAAACTATAATTTTTGCCTCTTCTGTCACCTAAAAAGGTGTTCTAAGATGCTGATTATTAGTTAATGACACCACTGTTTGGATGGCAGGGTACCAGTATGCAGGACATGCTTTGAATTTTATCTGACTTTGATGTGTGATCAGCTATTAATTTGTGTATCATGTTACTAGGTTGCAACAAGATTATTAAGCTATATAACGTTGTAAATAATTGTATCAGTCTTGACCTCGTAAAGCCTAATCATGAGATAAATTAAGAGATGATCTTGAAGTAATGGAAAATAATGCAGCAGTAGACATTTTAACTGAGCATTTGAAATTATTTACTCTTGTTTAGGCTTCAAAATTTTATTATTTTGTGGTTATTTGTATGTGCAGCACACTTATCTCTTAAGATGAAAGACAAAAAATCAAATTCTATATAATTTTCCAACAGAGTGTTATCCTCTCTTAGAAAACTAATGAAATGTTTTGAAATTTCCAACCTGAACTGCTCAAACTTTGACAAAATGTCAAAAATAGGTTTATAGCGTGATTGGTCAAATATTGAAGAAATGGAAACTTCCAAACTTACAGAAATCTATGCGAACTGTTCTTAGTTTTCTGTTTCTGTATGCACATGTGTACAAAAATGTAACTTAGTAAATTATATAAATGTTAAAAACAATTTCGGCAACTCAAAATGCTATAACAATAGGGCATGTAATAATGAGTTAATTTTATACTTCTTGTTTCGCACAAAGAGATACATAAATTTAAAATGGGAAACATTTCTTCTTAAAAGTATATAACATGCATATAAAAAATCCTTACTTGGAGTTTATTTTCTCAATCGTTGGTTACAGACTAAAACATTTCCGACTAAAAAAAAGCATTTTAAATGAGATAAATATTCCTGTTTTCACATTTGCCAATTCTGAAAAAATTACGAAATCTTATTTTTATATGGTTTCTATATTTTATTGTTATACTTAGTTTTAATGTTTAGAATATAGACATCGAGGAATTTGTGTATGAAATATAAGTTATGTGCAAGCGCTTATTTTGCGTGTAAAGCACATTCACAAGGTATCCAAATGTAGCTGACTCCTTTTCAAGAATTAATTGCAAGTAAACGGATGAACGTCCGCAAATTAAAATAAACCGGAAAATACTTTCTGAGAGATGACTGAAGTAATTGCCAATTGTTGTAATCAGACCTTTTAACTTCGAAAAATAGCGATATTTCTAGACAGTGAGAAATCTAATTGTTATTGTTATAATCTGAAGGTATGGGCCTCACAAGGTTCTCGCTTAATATTGCAGCATATAATGAAATTTCATAATGTTTATATTTGTTATACAATGTCTAGATTAGGATTTTTATTTTTGGAGGAGAATACAGAAAAAGAATTAAAATGATTGAGTTAATATGAGATATGGCTAACGCTAAAATCAGAGAAACAAGCGATTACTTTCATCTTTCAACAAGATGGATCTCTTGCTTTCATCTTAAATTTTTGTTTTCTAGTGCTTCCTAAATAATTACTCAGATGGTTTCGGAATAATGATGTATTTCTCAATATGAATAATGGTCATAAATATAACATATATATGATACCTAGAAAGACCAAAATCTGGAGAAAGTCGGCATTCTCCGGCGAATGTCAACTTTCACATAGCCGCTTGGTGTATGTCCGAAATATTTGCAAAATGGCCTTATTTTTCATTTACACCGGCAAATGTTAAGGTTCACATTCACCATGCGCTGACAGTTGATGTTGAATAAATATATTTTTTACGTTTCTAAATCATACTTTATTATTAACACATATTATGATACTAGGAGAAAGCTTACTAACATCTTACGTAAATAAACTGTTGAACTGAAAACGAACATTACATTCTCAATGAGAAAGGAGAATAAAACCATTAATAAACTTACTTAATTGTGTTTGACATAATGCAATCCTCTTTATTGCAAAACTTAAACTGTTTACGACATTTTGATTTCCACGAGAGTCCCTTGCTGCTACAACTGTGTTTAGTCGTGGAACACTCTGTCTTCTCGGCTTCTCGTTTCGACTTTCACCAGAGCGTATCTGAGTTTGTCAGCGAACGCCGGTAATGGTTCGAATGTATAAGAATATTACCAGATATCCTGTCTTTCATCAATGGATTTGGTATTGTGTTGACATTCACCGGAGAATAACGGCATTCTCCAATATCGGTCTTCAGGATAACATATACATATTAATAAGATACTAGGCTTCTTACTTAGAAATAATTATCGCTTATTCTCTTATCGTCATTAGCATCATATTATCAGATTTCTTACATTGTGTATTGCTGGCAAATCTTAACTTAATATATTTCTTATATTTCGCATCTTACAGATATCTGTATAATCAAAACAAGCATTTTACATTTAACAATACTTATCTTAGAGGTACCAGAAAAAAAATTTATTTAACAATGTTCCGCCCTCAGTTCTTCAATTTCATGAAAATTTCGCTTTATTTTCTGTAATATAACTTGTCTGGTGCAAACTTGCTTCGTAGAATTTCACAAATTAAAAGATAATGAGGTAGTTATATAAATTAGAGTCTGTGCGTAAATGTGCATAAATATTCAGCGATGCAAAGTACATAACTGATAGCATATATGACAAAGGAATTTGCTACGGTACAAAGTGCAAAATATACACAAAAGATAGTTCTCCGTCACAAACATATTCATAAATACAATTAATTATGCAAAACAAACACAGATAAGCTATGGAATCAATTGCAGCAAACTAGATCGTTGTATACATACTCATAATCATAGCCTTTCTAAGAACTTTGAAACACTGAATCAACTCTTAAGAGAACATAGGCAAATATTATCACAAAGGGTACCTAATTTATCGTAACGTGCTCGTTTAGATTCATACGCATTGCAACCGTCTAAAGTAATCAAAAAATCAAAACCTTTATTTTTGATTAGCTCCTAAATACAAGACAGATGTGTAACTTTTTTTCACTTTGAATAAGCTAAAGCTATCAGCTTAGATCAAATAAACATACATGTTCTTGACTACAAAAAATAACGCGAATTATTTTATTTACACTCATTCATAGTATTTGAATTCCCTATTCTTGGTCGCAGCCAAAACTCAACTTTTCTTTTCTTTTTTTTCTCTGATCTTGCTTAACTGGCGCCATTACAGGTGAAAAATAGTAATGCGGTTTTAATCTATTGGTGGTCATTAACGAACTCAGATCGCATTCCATTTACGCACTGCAATGGTCGCAAACGAATACAGCTCGCATTACAAATTTACAACTGACAGATATTTCCTGTATTTGAGAAGAAATAATTGCTTCACCTCGCAACCGCCAAAGGGTTAACAATATGATTAAACTCTTCAGATACTGATTAAGTTGTCATTCAGTCCTATGATCACATGCAGAAATCTTCCCAAAAGGCTACCATTATTTTTCATAGCATCTTGGGTTCTACGAATATTATTGGTTTCGTTCCTTGAACTTTTTTTCTAACGCTTTATCATGGTACGACGTCTATAGCTCGTCACTATTTTTGTATTATCTTGCCGATAAACTGATGTTTGCTCAGTGCGTATAACTTTCATTCTTAAATTTTGCTTATAGATTATGTTAATTAATACAGCGATAGCCTTAAAAATAGATATGATGGAAGATGAATAGTAAAGCTAAATATAATATATAATGATGTAAATAGAATACGATCGTGAAAGGCACTAATTTATGCTGAAAGAATATAAACAGCTTTTGATTTTAATATTAATTAATCTAAGACCAAAGTAATTAAGCATATTCTAGGATCACATAATTAAACTCATCTGATATATCGACTGAATGTGGATTTAAAAGGGGAAATATTTGAACTTTCTGCATACCAGATTAACTTTATGGAAACAGAATTGAAATTTATCTCCTCATTCCAATGAAGTAGCTGCATGCTCCAAATTCACTACATCTAGTCCTCTTCAAGACATTCGGTGATAGTCGAAGTTACTTGATTAGAAATTAATAAATTATGAATATTACTGCAAACTTTTAGCACTGCACTCTCTTCGTTATTTGTGGATGACCCTTTCTTTGTTTTATGACACACAGCAAAGTTTAAGTCATATCTGCACACATTCATTTACCTTTCTAGAGAAAAATGTTTGCCCAATAAGTGTTTCGCTACACTAAAGTGGGTTTGGGGTAGAAATGCAAAGATTATGTAATAAATGTTTTTTTCAAAACCATTACTTGAGTTTCTTTCATGCTGAGAACACTCCATATTCTTCCTTAATATGAAACGACCTTACACTTCTTTTTACTGTCCCAAACAAAATGTTTTCATACTTTATAGAACATCTTCGTTATACTGGGGTGACAAAAATACTTTACAAAATTCCCTCAAGGCTCCAGGGCCCGAACTCCTGGTTATAAGAATTTCTTCCCCGTTGCTTGTTTCTCAATGGTTTTCAGGAGATTCATTTACCGTGTACTGTAAATCCCATAGAGTACATAGTCCTTCCGTTGGCTGATTGCAAGTTTTTCAATTTTGAAAGGCAATTATTTCACTGGACACTTTTGAGTGTTCTCTTAATTTTCTCAAGTCTATATCTTAAGTTTTGATGCTGTACATATATATTTATTAATTCTTACATTTACTCTCCCATGCAAAGGTCAATTGGTCTGTCAAAGTCTCATTCTGCAGTCACTGAATCATGGCTACTTGAACTTAGGAATATTCAAAATTTTGGAATATTCAAAGTTTTGATTGAGAACGAATTTACGTCATAGAAACATCCCATAGCTTAATATCGCTAACTTTTCTCTGACTGAGTTATCTTAAGGAATTTATGGCAACTGAATATATAAATATAGTCATATTCGACTTCAAGATAAGCAAATATATATATGATATTAGATTACCATTTAATGCTCTGAGAAAGTGCATATCTTCTTACACATATGTTGTGTCGATAGCTCAATGATCACCACACTTATAATAACTACGCTGGTTCGTTACTTTATTAATACACATATTTAAATTACAATTACTCCTCATTAACTCATGGCTGTAACCAGCCTTCACACACCGTCGATGGCAGTTCTCAAACTCGTCTGATCAAGACATTACAGATGCGCATGTGCAGATTACCTTACAGATGCGCAGACGCGAACATGCCGCCCCGCGTTGCAATGCGTAGCATTCAACTATTGTAATTAGGATATATTATAAAGAAATTTAAACAAGTATATTACAAACAATTTTGAACAAGTACTACTACATAAAATAATAGTAAGTACATTAATAATTAAGAGATAAAATACATAATTTAAAATTTTTTAAACAATAAAATTAACAGATTGTACCATAAACTTCACAATGATAATGAATGCCATACACACATAGTAACTACATAATAATAGTAATTACATAAAAAAATAAAATTACTTATCAATAGGTAAAATACAAATCTTTGAAATGGGTCTTTTGTAAACTCCAGATTGAGTTTTGACTTTAACCACTCTGACCCGATTATCTTCACCAAAATAAAGTTTTATTATTCTGCCTAATACCCATTTTTGAGGCGGTAGATTTTCATCTTTCAGAAGTACTAACTCATTTATTTTTACATTATCCTTTTCTACCATCCACTTGGACCTCTGTTGCAAATTATTCAGATATTGTATATGCCATTTCTTCCAAAAAGCTTGAATTAATTTTGTCAGTCTTTTCCAATTAGATAATCGATTATATTTAACTTCAGTTAAACTTGGCTCTATAATAGTATTTAAGGGTCTGCCAATTAAAAAATGGGCAGGTGTTAATACATCATAGACATCACTATCGGACGACAGAGGTACAAGCGGTCTTGAATTTAGAATTCCTTCTATTTGGGTAACGGCTGTTAGGAATTCTTCATAACTCAATCTGGAATTACCCAAAACTCTCTTAAAATGATACTTAAACGCTTTAACTCCACTTTCCCAGAGCCCACCAAAGTTAGGTGCTCTCGGTGGAAGAAAGTTCCACATAATTCCCTCAGTTGACATATAACTAGCAAGGCCATTGTCTGGTTTTAAAACTAAATTGCGTAACCTAGAAATCTCCTTATTTGCTCCTATGAAATTTGTGGCATTGTCTGAAAATAGTTTTGAACATAAGCCTCTACGAGCCACAAATCTCTTTAAACACGCTACAAAGGCCTCTGATGTTAAATCGGTGACAATTTCGAGATGAACGGCTTTCGTGACTAAGCATATAAAAATGCATACATATAATTTATGGTAAATTCCCTTCCTTTGATGTTTATACTTAACAAGGAATGGGCCACAAAAATCCACACCTGAGCAGTTAAATGGGAAGTCAGGCGTCACTCTTTCTTTTGGTAAATCACCCATTAATTGTTCAACTCCAATGGGCTTAGCTCTAAAACACTTAATGCAATCGTGCACAACTTTTCTACAAGTAGCCTTACCCTGAACTGGCCAAAACTTTTGTCTCACATAATGAAGCAAAGCAGTAGGCCCTAAATGAAAATATCGTTTGTGATAGAATTCTAAAATGAGTTTAGTTAATTTATGACCTTTAGGCAGTATAATTGGGAATTTACTGTTGAAGCTTATATTAGCATGCTGTATTCTGCCGCTCACTCTTAGTACTCCCTCCTGGTCTAAAAAAGGATTTAAACATTTTATCTTACTTTTGCCAGGAACATTTGTTTTTAGGCGTAAACATTTTATTTCCTCTGAAAATTCTTTACTTTGAATCTCCTTAATTAAGAAAATTTCCCCATTGTTGGTTTCTTCCGTTGTCAAGGGCCCAAGTCTCCTGTTTGAACTCTTCAGGTTGTAGATAAATCTGAAAAGATAACTTATAACATGTAATATTTTAGTATAATTATTACTAATATTAAGTAACTCTTCAATAAAGGTGCTAACAGCAACAGTAAGAACAAGTAAGTCATTATTTTCTGATTGTTTAAGTTCACTAGTAAACTCGTCTCTTATGACAGACACAGGAATTTCACGATTAGGATACTCTCGATCAGTTAGAAAAGTAGGTCCCTCGAACCATAATTTATTCTTAACCAATTTCTCAGGATTCATCCCTCTTGAGATAAGATCTGCCGGATTGTTCTCAGAAGATACGTGTCGCCATTGCTGAACTTTTGTCAAGTTCTGGATTGTTGAGACACGATTCGCAACAAAAGTTTTTAGAAAGTAAGGCTCTTTTCGTAACCAGGAAAGAACAATCATCGAATCACTCCACAGGAAGATGTCAACCGTCTTTAGTTGCAATGCACTCCTCACTTTTGTCATCAATTTTGCTAAAAGAACAGCCGCACACAGTTCTAATCTCGGTATTGTAGTTTGCTTAAGGGGTGATACACGTGATTTACTACAAACCAGATTCACTTCGAAGGCACCTTTTTCTGATGTGGATTTGCAGTAGATGACACATCCATAAGCAGATTCGGAAGCATCTGCGAATCCGTGAAGTTCAATATGCACTGCATTTTCTATTAGTATGCATCTTTTAACACTGACCTTATTTATTGCTGGCAAGGACTTGATGAAATTTTCCCATTCTTGCGCCTCCGTCTCAGGAAGCGGATCTCTCCAGTCCAACTTCAAACACCACAGTTTTTGCAGAAAGATTTTAGCTTTTGTTACCACAGGTCCCAAAAGTCCTAGGGGGTCAAATATACGTGCAATTGTTGAAAGCACTGATCTCTTTGTAGGTTGAGCTATGCTTTCCACCTGAATTTGGAAAGCGAATTGGTCGATGGTAGGTTTCCAAATAACACCCAATGCTTTAGATTCTTCTGATTCACCAAGGGAATATATTTTGTCGTTTGTTTGGCAGAGTTCAGTAGCATTACTGCACCACTTATGGATTAACATACCTCCACTCTTCAAAATGTCTATTAACTGATTCTGGAGTTCTAATGCAGAACTTAA
>KK120565.1:600401-612601 GCA_000611955.2 Stegodyphus mimosarum | reverse complement strand
CCCTCTATAAATTATGCGACAAAAAGTGGACCGTTTTTGGGAAAAGCGGTAATATGAGTTTCACCTCCTTCATTATACTCCGTGAGTTGAACCTTCCCTCCTTCTATTCTCACCTCCTTACGTCTGTCTACTTTGTCTGTCTGTCTCTAGGGTAGAAAGCTTCGCAGTGGTGCACCAAGAAGCGTTGTTTGTTTATATAAGTGTGGAGATGTCGCTAATAATATTTAAGTGTTCTTTATCGAGCCGCGGCCTTCCTGAGCTTGCATTTGCTCTCAACAAAGCGAATGTAAACCTTAATTTGAATAGAACTATCTCCATAAGTTGTACTGTGTATGGCAAAAGGAATTTTAGGAAATTTTTGTATCACAGGAGGGGCACCCATTTGGATCATAAGTATTTTAAGGAAAATCCAGAATTAGTTGATCGTAAGAATTATTTGATTGTTATTATATGTATTTTCAAAAATCCATTAATCATTTTGAAAAGAATTCAAATAAACATTATTGCTTTTAACATCATTTTGTTCCATGATGTCTTACATTACTAATTTTAATTGCTGTGTGAAAGAAATGTTTAAGTTTCTAATTTTATGTTAATTTTTTTCCGAAATATAATTGATATAAATCTGGGTATTGAGAAGGTATGTTGATTATTTCAAGACTGTTAAACAGAGGGTAATGTCTCTCGACTTGTTAGAATTTAGAAATACTTATATTATATTCCTTATTATTTATTTGGGTGCTTCCTTATTATAACGGCCCCCGACCTTACGCAGCTATGATTTCTCTTAAACTTGTGAAGCACAAAACTAAAACAACACAATATATAATGTAACAACAAAGTACCTAGATGCTGCTTATTAAAAATATATTTAATAATCGTTAAAGTGACTGTTACCAGCTTCTTCAAGTTGGTCCATTTTTTATCGCTTCTATCAACCTGAATAGATTATTGATCCATCTTGCACATGTTAAATAATGTTCTCCATTAGTGTACTAGCATCTGTATTCAAGGTTGGAACTACAAAGCACTCCCATCTGCTTGCCATATTCCAAAAATCCACTATTGTGGGAGTAATCTGCCACAGATGTCAGATGAACAAACTGTCATTGATTTCAGCTAGTTTATTCGAACTGTGTATTCATCCATTGTTCTTTGCATCACCTAGGGAACATTTCCCACATGTAATTGTTTCAATCAGTTGCAGAATTTTCCCACTTATTAAGTTGTTTGTTGTAGCATTTGATGCACATCAGCTTCTTTGCCCCCAAACACATAAATCTAACAGCAGTGACCAACAATATTCTAGAACCATTAAACCAATTTCCAACATCTGTGCCTTCTCCTTTTCATGATTTTTAAATTGGATCTCCTAATGGTTTTTGTGATTGACATATAGTTTCTGTTGTGGCTATTTTGGCATATTCATATAGCATTCACCTCCTTATTTGGTAAATTAAAAGCTTGTTAAACATGTATTGACAAATAAAGCAAGGAATATTTTTTAAAAAAACAATGTGAATGTGAAAATCTTAACAAAAATGAAATGGTGCTGATATAAGAACATGGTGAGATATCTTAGTTTATTAGCAATTCAATCTTGGGAGCCACTATAATAAGAAAGTACCCACATTTGTCTATTCAAGGCAAGATTTATTATTAACTTTGCGAAATGTTATGAAAATATTGTTTAACCATTTTATTACTTTTGACATCATTTTACTCATCAATGTCTTATATTGCTGTTCGAAAGAAATGTTTAAATTTCTAAATTTTATGTTCCGTTTTTTACCAGATATAATTGATATGGTATTGAGAAGATGTTTTGATTATTTCAGTTATTTAGTTGTATTATTGTTATTGAGATACTGAGTTACAGATTATTTCTAAGTTAAATGAAGGGTAATATCTCTTGACATAATAGAATTTAAGATTGTTTCAAGGGTTATTTTTGTGTGTGTGTATGTGTGTGCACTGATAACTTCTAATTTCATTTAAAATATTAAAGTGTACCATTAGATGAACTGAACCATTACATCATCAATGACTGTGTTTAAATGCTTTATATGCAGCTCTATATCACAAATCCTTCTGTACAGTATTATGCTATTAGAACTAAATCTACTTCTGAAGTTCTTTAGGTCTTCTGTGAAGTATAAATTGACTGTCCTCATTGAAGGTGTCAAATTAGCTTATATCAACAAATATTTTCTTATATAGACATCTGCAATATTTGTTTCTCATGTAGTTTTGAAGGGGTAGGAGGCTGTCTTTTCTCTAATATAGTTTATGGTTATCATATAGTATGCCTTCTAACACTTTTAGTTAAAAGTAGTTAGTTATTTCATAGATGGCACCACTAAAATGCCATTTTTAAATTCGAACATATGATAAAATGGTGGGAAAAAGAAATGATTAAAACAAAACCACCATTAATGCCACCATCTGAAAAAATAACTAGCTAAAAATATTACTAGATAACATACTACATGATAATAGTTAATACTAGTTCCCCCTCCTTTTGGTTCATTTATTTTTTCCTCTTTACTTTCCTTTCCTTTATGCCTAACAAATCTAGTTATACTTTTAAGTACCTTTTATTTAAAGATATTCTACAGAAGGTGTTTATGCATTTTTAGAACAATTTCAATAAAGAATTTTAAAAAAGCAGATGTTTTGGAATACAAATTTCTGCCAACAGCTTATTATTTGAAAGCAAAATATTTTCTGCTACTTTCAAATTATTGCATATAAGCAGGCTGTGGAGTGACGGATTTGTTTTTGCACTTTTCAAGGTGAAATATTCCATTTTTTAAAATATTGTGAAATGCATGGTATTAAAATTTCTAAACACAAAATAAGCAAATCAAAAAGGGAAAAATTTTCTGTCATTACTTCTACATGGAAAAAAGACTCCAAATAAATACCTGAAAAAGGTACATACTGTTTCTAATGTTTTTTAAGTTAAAACATTTGTTAATGAGAGAAAATCCACCGGTGAAGAAATCAACTGCAGTCTTTAACTACATCTGTAACAACAGTAAATAAAATAATAACCAAGATTGGAAACTTAAAAGAGCTAAACATAATGCTGATCAGCTTTTGTCGAGGTACGTAGCTCAATGCAGAATCTTGTGTGAAAACTATTTAGTAGGACATAAATGCAAATACATTGTTATCAGTAATGAAGCAAGGGTTTACCTAAAGGACTGCAATAAAAAACAGTAATTTATTATAAAAGGTGGTGAAGTGGAAAAAAAGTACAAACATGGTTCTGTCAATTCAAAGTAAGTTTCACTAAGAGGTTTATGATTGTTGTAGGATTCTCTTAGACTTGGAAATTAAAAATAAGAAGAGTGGAAGAAAACTGTCAAAATCAGCTCAAAATATTGATATAAATATTGTGTATCTTTTTCAGCATATTTTCTGCAGAGTCTCCTGACATTTTACCAATGGACTGTTTTGCCTCTAATCTCTTGAAAAGGGCTTTTCATAATGGATGGACTCTGGAAAGTAGTGGAAGAGGAATGGAAATCAATATCTCTTAGAATTTTACAAAGTGCCTTTCTAGCATAGTCTTTTATCACCATGCAGACTTCTTGTCTAAAAAAAAGGCTATTAGATTGAACATTTAAAAAAATACTTTATTTTGAACATTAATTAAATGGCTTCAGTCATTCTAAAAATACGTAAAAACCTCTGTACATGATTAATAATGTCTTATTGCAAGATTAAAATGTTTAGCATTTCGTTATATTAATACATATGATGATATCTTATTTTATTTCACTGGAAGGTCTGAATGATCTTTTAAGTTTACTTTCATTTTTAGTTCTGCAGTTTTCTGAATAATGTATTTTTTTATATTAAAACTGGGGTTCTTGTCAGTTTTGTCAGTGACCAGCAACAGATAACTACCTGATAACCTAATGACCAGCAACTACCCAATAACAGAAGTGTACTTAACCATGGGCAAGAAATAACAATTCTGAAATATTTTTTTTCATTAATAAAAAATCATTTTTTCCATATTCAAAATTATGGCAATTTTTTGACAGTTTTGAATTTATCATGTGAAATGAAGCTATTGCATTCTTCAAAGAAAGGGATATTTTAGCCTCCATCCATATTTGCAAACACAGGCATAAAATGAATTTGTATATCACTGTGGATATTCAAAATTATGGCAATTTTTTGACAGTTTTGAATTTATCATCAAGTGAAATGAAGCTATTGCATTCTTCAAAGAAAGGGATATTTTAGCCTCCATCCATATTTGAAAACACAGGCATAAAATGAATTTGTATATCACTGTGGAACTGTTTTTTGAATGCTCTGGAAATAAAGAAAGAAAAAAGTAAGAACGAAACAAATCCCTACTGCATGATTCAGAACCCACCCTGTTTCATGAATAAATCAGGTCAGCACATGCATGTTTCTGCTTACATTGTGTGATGAAACTATGATATGTTAAGCAATAATTTAGTGAGAATTCTTTTTTTTTAATATGTGTGGCATTTTATTGTAAAAGTATTTCCGAATGCTAGTTGTAGAACACGTTATCTACCATTCTTAAAATTACACTCAGTTGTTCTTTATGACTTACACGTGGCATGGAATTTAAAATTATTTTCATAACAGTAATCAATTTCATTAGAAATTGCTGGAGTTATTTCAGCTACCCTGATCAGTATAGTGGTTAAAAAACACTGACTGTCATACCAATGGGCATAATTTAAATCCCAATGAAAACATGGATGTTTTTAAGTGCATAGTGTCTGTGCAGTATGGAGGCAGTTAAAATACTGGCAAACTGAAACTCCTTTTCAATGGTTTAGTATTAGGAGAAGAGGATTGGGTGACCTATGGAATATTCCCCAAAGCTATTTTTCATCAATATTGGGGCACAGATACAAGTTAGTATGGTGGGATTATAGCTGTACCCAATGGTGAAATTCAGGTACAGATACAAGTGGGTGGGACATCACCCACTTGTACCTATACCTGTAGTTATTTCATCCTGGATGTTGTGACTTAAGTGCATAACCACCTCTCCTGGTTTTACTATGTGTTGAGTATATGGTTTGGGCTTCATTGAACTTGTCATAGAAAGTTCCCATTGATTAGTTTGTCTTCTTCTATTGGTCTTCAAGAGAAAATTTCTTTCTGTTGAATTATAATAATAATAGAAACAATGTCTCTAAAACTAGTTACCTTCTTTTATAATTTGACCTTTTATTACTTGATCCACTAATTTTGAGTTTTGGATTTTTAGAGACAATTCCTTTCATATTCAGATACAATTTATTATGATGTTCAGAAAGTAATTTCATTACTACCAAAGGATTAGTTGTAATTTTAACCAGCTAATTCTATTCTAAACTTTATGCATTTTTACAGTTGACACTTCAAGGCTTATTATAAAAAATTTTGTCTAAAAAAATTTATTATAAGAAATCTATTCTAAACTTTATGCATTTTTACAGTAGACATTTCAAGGCTTATTATAAGAAATTTTGTTCCATTCTATGGAAAATAATATATGTATTTTGGGTGTCTTCTCAAATATAGAAAACCAAAAGCAGCACTTTTGGCATATTTTACTTTTTTATTATCAAAAAGTTAAAAATGCTGTTCAAGCATGAAAATAATAGTGTGATGCATATGGAGAAGGTCATATAACAACATGAGAAACTGCTAAAAATTATTTTTTTTTAATTCACCAAGTTACAGTGTCATGAAATGATGTGGTTTCATTTTAATGCCCAATGTTATGCATTTGACATATTCTTGAGAAAAAGATATTTGGTTTGTCACATACACATCTGTAATACACTTCTCAATTATGAAGAAAATGATTTATTTTTGAAGTAAATCAGAACTGGCAACTAGAAGTGAATTTAAATGTAGCAAAACAGCAACTTTATTGTGGAATAGATTTTAAGCAATCAATTTTCAGGAGCAAAAAATATTCTGCCAGGTTTTCTGTGAATGTGAACCCTGTATGGATGTGAACATTATATGTAATGCATTAAGTTAGTTTCCATGGTAGTCCTTCATGAAGACATCCTTTCTTTGTTTTGGCAGACAGCTGTTTCATGCTTTCTTAGTCAATTAACCAACCAACCCTTATTCTTTACTCTTCAGACATGATAAATTAAGCAATATGTGGTATAATTCTTTTAACAGTTTTAGATGCTTCAATATAATTCCCCCTCCCAGTTGTAACAGTCATTAGCAGTCTGCATTGTTACCCATGACTTTTCTGTTGTATATATGTGGGTTCCACATATTAATGAATTTCTCAACTGTAATTATATACATCATATTCTGATTAAGAAATTCCCTTGATAAACTTTTTCAGAGCAGGTATCAAGTGGTAACATGTTTTCTGTGCCATAATTTAGGGTTGTCATCATTATGCTTCTCTCTGATTTTGAAAAGAATGTGAATATTGTGCGGAATACAATGAATGAATATTGGGGTCATATCTTGTGTGAAATACAGTGCAAAGTTATAGGCAAGTTACGTCTTCATATTTAGATATTATATTTTCAGCTAGTTTTCATATTTATAAAATGAAATAAAAAATGCGTTTATTTTTAATGACTGTGTAGAGACATTAGGTATTTTAGAAAGCAGGAGACATGAAAAATGAGCAATGCCTTCGCTGGGAATCGAACCACGGACCTCTCGGTACGCGTCGAGCGTGTTGACCAGTACACCACAAAGGCATGCGAAGAAGGCGGGAAAAATACCTTATATACTCCCCCTTTTAAAGGGTGACTGGGGTTTATGGCCCCCAGTCACCAAATCGTGGTGGTGGAAAATCATCATCCACCACCTTTTAGTTCAGGCGCCACTTGTAGAATTAGGTTATTTTTGAAGCAGAAAAGATGAAAAATGAGCAACACCTTTGCCGGGAATCGAACCACTGACCTCTCAGTTACGCGTCGAGCGTGCTGACCCCTACACCACGAAGGTGGGAGAAGTACCTTATAACTGAATCATTACAAACTTGAGCTGAAGAAAAAAACTAGAGTTTCAGAAGAAATGTTAGATTGCTAAAAACCAGATTTCTGTGAATATTGTAATATTTTAACAAGGTGAAGCCAATTAACTATTAAATTAATTTTAGATTTTAGTTTATTCTTTTTCATAAATTTTTTTTATTGTAGTTTCTTTTTTAGGCTTGTTATTCAAAATTTCTTTTGTTTTCCTTACAGTAAGGGGAATGAGACTTCCTGGCTATTATGATGAAAATAAAAAGTTTGTAAAAGTACCAGAAATGGTTCCTGAGCTTGTAGTTCCAGATTTAACAGGTTTTCACGTAAGATAAATTTGTATCAATTTTTATTATGTATTTTTGTATGAGAAAGATGTTATTACTTAGCAAACATAAAAATGGGCAATTCAGTTTGTTATATGAAATTACAGTTTTATAAGATAATATTATTAATTAAAAATATGATATCATTAAAAATCTGAATATAATTGAATAACAGCATTTATTAAACTTGATACAAGAAAAAGGAGTCTAGGATATGATAAAGAGTGATGATGTTTAAATGAAATATGTACATATGTTTATATGAAGAGTGTTTACATGAAAAAAATTATTACTATTTATTTGACAGTTTTGCAGTTAAGTCTTTGTAATATCCAATCACATTAATGTATAATCTAGTAGTTTTGCAAGTCAAAATTAGCAGAGATCCCGCCAAAGTTGCAATAATCATTCCTGCGAAATTCTGCAGAAATTGATGCCTCTTTATTTAATACACAACCAGTATTCAACCTGTTCTGTTTTTGCACTTCATAAAAGGGTTTTCATCGATTTCTACTATTTTGTAAGGCTCTCTAGTTAAACTAAAAGCTATGAGTGCAAATATTTTTAAGGTAATATTTCAATCTATTACTGTTTTGTTGGACATATTCAGCTGATCACATGTTATGTGTTAATACACACTTTTTTTATGGTAGGTTCCATAGCTTAAAAAAATAATCCACTGAAAGTGGTTCTGTATAAAACAGGGCTCGGATTTTAACTTTTTTTTTTCCAAAATGCAGGAAGAAATTTAGCAGCAACAATTCATTTATATCATTGTTCATAAAAATGAAATTTAGCTTATTGAGAACAGACTGAGGATACATCAAAACAAAGCATAGATGTTAAGCAGGTGTTGTTACCTTGCTCTTATCCATAATTGTTAGTAAATCACTTTGCTTGGTGACTGTTTCACGGTCAATGGGATAATATATAAGTACCATATTTTTTAATACCATGTAACCTGTAAAGCTAAACATTTAAAATAATTGATAATTTTTATTATTGTTATCTAAAATAATATGAAGTAGATATGTTTTTTTCAGTACAACACACATTTAAATATAAATAAAGAAACTTTAAGGATGACAAAGAAAACCATTTGTTGTGTGTAAGAATCCACCAGTTATTGCCCATGCACATACACACATTTTAATTTCTTTAAATTCACAGTTTAAAATGTCTAAAATCTTTATCCAGTAACCAGTTTACAATGCATCATCATCTTATGCACATGATAAGGATTATAAATAAGTAAAACTTCTGTACAGCAAAAATCACATATATAGATTTGCATACTACTTCTGTAAAAGTCCATTCCTAGATTTGATAACCATAGTTACCACAAAGTTTTTAGCACTGGTTACTTAGATTATATTCTTTGTGTAGATTTGAGTATCATTCTTAGGTACAGTTTTTCATTTCATTTATTTACTCTCAGCATATTTGCACATATAAAATCAAATTAATGGTCCAGCATTATTGTACCAACAACTTTTTCAGCATTAATATTTGTTTGCTGCAATTTTCAAGCATAATTAAAATAACTGTTAGGGTTACAAAGTCCGAAATAAATAGGCAACTTGAATTTAGAGAATATCTAGACATGCTATAGAGAAAGTCAACTCTTCAGTCCTAGGCTATCTTGTCCAAATCAAAAGAAGATTCGGGTCAGTAACAACCTCCATCACTGCAAAACACACAACATTTTTCACCTTTTACAGCTCTTTTCAAAGCTAATATAATAATAACATTGCCTCTTCTTCTAAGGTGAGGAAATGTAAGAAAACATGCATATGAAAATTTAAACCATGATTAATTTTACTATTTGTTATTTGAATGAGATAAATTAAATTTTCCAAAAAAGCCACCATATACAAATCGCAAAAACTTAAGGTAGTAAAGTTGTTTTTAGTAACGTCTATAATAAATTTTTCTTAATAATGCCTATGATAGACCTGTGTTACTATTATAAATTTATGAAAGGATTTTTCTGCCTTAGTTTACTGAAAATAAAAATGTTACTAAAGATTGTATTGTTTTTTCTATTAAACCTTTTCATAATTTTTAGTGGTGGGCTTCAGAAAAAAATTTCAGAACATCACATGAACACTGTTTTACTGTATTTAGTGAAGTGGTCTTGACCTTCCTGACCAACAAGTTGGGTTTAGTTTTAAAAAATATTTCTGATTTGGCTGTAAAATTTGTTAACAGATCCCATTGATTTATACATTTCTCACAGAATAAATATATATTTTGTAATATATAAAAAAATGATGCAGTTCCTTTACAATCACCACTTACAGCATCATTAATGAGAAGGTTTAAGTTTTGAGATGGGCAGTGTACTTGGCTGAATAGTTTTTATCTTTTGCTGGAGGCTATTATGGCACCATTTGTACATGAGTGCTGTCTTATCCTTGTCCATAACACTTTTTAATTGAAATTTCTTTTTCATTCAAGAAATTCAGAAAAAGTTCTTTCAATCTTTTGGAAGAGTAACCTTTTACAGCTTAAAATCTAAGAAATGTTTCCTAAATTATAAAATTCATGGGCTCTGAATTATCATCTTTTGCAATATGAAACTGTCTTAAAATGATCCATCTTGAATATATCTTGAGCAGTGTCTAATAATAAAGAATAAAAGGGAGATTATATTTATCTGATTCACCAAAATTTGTTATAAATAATGATCAGAACATTGAATTAATTCATTTTTGTATGATAGAGCTCAAAAGTCACCCACTTTTCAAAAATGGGTTACATGACATTGTCTTATTTACTTAATAATTTAATCTGTGATAAAAAAAAACTGCCATTGTAAATAGTATTTATAGCTTCATTGTGTCCACAGAAAGATGATGCATATTTTGATGGCATAAGTGTAATGTTAAATAACCATTCTAAAACAATTTTCTAAAAATTTGCCAAGTATCTATTTAATACATTGAGGTCTTTACAGTCATTTTTTTCACATGTTTCATACACAGCGCTCATTTCCATGTGTGATTTGGAAGAACTGTTGATTTTAATTCTTACCATGAAATTTTTCCAATCTCTAAAATCTGAATGCTAATTAGGAGTATCAGAGTTAAAAAACAGCTAACAAGGATTGCAGTATGCAGCATCCAATAATGTAGAGTAATACAACCAATGATGTGGCACTTGCCTACATTTCATTATTAGCTGTATAATATGCAACATTAAAATATCTATTTCTTTGTTTAGTATCTTATGGAAATGAGAACATAGGTTTTTCTTTATTTTCATCAGAATTAATTAAACAAATCTTCTCATACAGGGTTCGTACGGTCCTTAAGAGTTCTTAAAAGTCCTTAGGTTTTTTGGAATCGATTTTTGGTCTTTAAAAGTCCTTAATTTCGGCCAAAATCGGCAGAAGGTCCTTAATTTTAATCATCTGAAATTTCTGTCTGTTTTTACGACTGCCATTTTGAGTGTGAATTAGCATTTTTGAGGAATATTTGTGGCGATTCATTGACATATATATGGTTATCTTTTGAATGGGTTCATGTGTTATAATTTGTTCCTATTTCTAATATAAATAGTGGGCTATTCGAGTTTCTAAGCAAGAAGTAAAACATAAGCATTTCGATATTCATTTTTTCTAATTAAGAGCTCTTGAACAACTTTTCGCTTTTGGCGATTTGAACTTTTTTATTTAACGTTTCTAAATTTGGTGACTTATCGACATTTTGGCGATTTTAAGATCAGTTTTTATAGAAAATTTTTAATTCCTAGATCTGGGAATTTTTCGACGATTTTTTTAATACATTGTAACATTGATAAATTTCATTAAATAATGCTAATCTATTGAAATTATATTTAAAAAATAACATTAAAATAAAATATTTTTATTTTTCGCTGTCGTATTATAAAGTTCCATTTTAACAACTTATTATACAATATTTCGAATCTAAAAAATATACAAGATATAATGCTATAAAACATAATTTACGAAACAGTTCTTACTAAAAGCGAAATTAGCTATGTAATTAACTAAAAATGTCTTCTTTTTTAATTTTTTCATAGTTTTTCCCATGTAATTGTCTCAGGATACTCAGAATTCTCAGAATAGGCATCAGTTTCCTCTATAAATTAATTTTACACTTTTCCTTTTTTTTTTAAAATATTTCTGGCTTTTGGCTATTACAGAATTGGTGGGGATCATTTTTCTTTAGGATTTTAGACAATGCAGCTTGGAAAGTTTAGAAGAATTTGAAGGCAAGATTTATAGACCCACGATTCTAGAAGATTCCAGTAATATGTGACAAAATGAAAAATGTCTCCATGGTATTAACACATAGTGGATGTATTTTACAGAAAGTTTGTGATGAATTTCTTACTTTTTGGAGAACATCTGGAAGAACAATGAAAACATAATATTTGAATGTTTTTAACTTCTGATTCTAGAATCTTTTACTTAGCATGTTTATCTTCCCTTTATTTTTTCTCTACTTTTCACTGGACATAAGCATGGGAAATATCAAAAATGCTTCTAATCTTATCACAGGACAGGCATTATAGAAATGCATTTTTTATTAATAAGGAAATTGAAAACTGACAATTTAAAAGATTCATATAATATGCCTTAATGAGTCATACAGAATTGGCACTAGGCATTTTCCCAGCTGATGCAATCTCTGTGAAACCTAAATTCTGCTTCCAGTGCCTACTCTAAATTCTAAAAGTTATATTTCTAGAATTTGATGCTTATTGTCACTAAATTCTAAAAATTCTGCCACATTAGCTCTATAACCAGCCCTTACCATATATATTTCATATTTCTTCTGAATTTTGATATTGCTAAAGAAATAAAATTAGCAGCTTTTTCTATACATTCTAAATGCATTTA
>KK120565.1:573564-598820 GCA_000611955.2 Stegodyphus mimosarum | reverse complement strand
TTTTTTTTTTTTTTTTTTTTTTTTTTTTTTTATGTTTACTGTTAGTCTTATTAGTAGAGGCAACTTCAGTAGATGATATAGTTTTTGTGCAAGCTATTCAACTTTACTGGCAGAGATGATATCTACTGAAAATTGTTTTTCCGAGTAGAATGTTTTAATAACAAGGTTGTCTAATTTGAGGGGCTTCTTTCTTTTTTCTGCCTGTTCTTTTTTTTTCATTTTTGGACCCCACTCTTGTTTTTTCTTATCCATTTTAACAAATAATATATATAGTATTTTTTCAACTGTTATAATTATTTTAGTTTTTTTACCTTCAGATTTTATTTTCCAACCAACAAACAGTTCTCAAGACTTTGCAGAACTAAATATAGTGTACAGACTACTAATAAATGTGCGCACTTGGCTGTTTTGATTCCCTTTTTCATCAAATGTGCATGCGTGATTGCACATGCACATTTGATGAAATGGGGGGAATCAAACTGGCCTATTTGATTTGTGATAGCAATTGTTTATTATGCTTCAATACCTTCTCATGGTCAAATATTAAAACAGAGTAAAAACAAATATGAAATGATTACTACAAACAAAGCAGGCTAGTTTTTGTTTGTGCATGCACATTTTATGATAAATAACAATAAATGCCAATAAGTGTAAAAAAAAAAGAAATCATTACGCTGCACTAGAATTATCAACAAACAAGATAGACAGCTATGGCAATCAATTTTATTTCTAATTTTTATATTATTCAAAAATAAGACACAAAACTCGTTTATAATTAATAACATAATTTATTCACAAAGCTTTAAATCTGTATGTTTAAAATATCGGTACTTATGCACTATCACAACCATCTTGGTGCAGTTTTTTACAGATCAAAATAATAAAAGTTATAATAGCATGTGCAAGTTGGTGGTGTTTGTGCCTTCCTTTTTAAAAAAGTTCCCAAATTATCAATGTTTATAGTAAGTTTGGTAAACAGTATTGATATAGGAAAAGAAAACATATTTTAGCAACTTAAAATGCAAATTTGAATTATTAAATAAGGATTATGCTATATATTAAAAAAAACACATTCTTCTTCAAATTTTCTGCAATTTTGTTTTTCATTATTCTTCTGAAGTACAGAGCAATCCATTTTCACCTAAAAAAAAAAAATCAAAGAATTACAGAGACTCGGCTTTGGGCAATCTAGAAAATGCATTTCCTCATTGTTCGCTTTAGAAAATTTGCAGCAAAATTCTGTATTACTGCTGAAATTTTACCATAATTTCTTTCATTGTTTGCGAATTCCACAAGTTCATATTTTAAATCTAAGCCAAAAAAATACCATGGTTTGGGTATAAAAATGTTTCTATGTTGATATCATTGAAACTTGGAATACGACAAAATAGGCGGCATGTGAAAATGAAGGCATTGCTTCACTGAAACAATGGCTATGAGCATGGTTGTCGGAAGAATGGTTATGTGTATGGTTGTGATATTATGCAAGTACCAAAATATCAAAGGTGGATTCAGCAACAAATTTATAAATTTATTATTATTATTTGAATATTAAAAAATTAAAAATAGTAGTGGACTCGTAGGCATTGCCTAATGTTGCTTATCTGTAGCTATGCCACTAATTTTAAGCTATTAATTTAACTGTTAAAAGTAAATGGATTTTAAAAGCTAAAATTTTCTCTTCACAGCTCAAGCCTTATGTTTCGTATCGAACAGCAGATGTAGTACAAGAAAAATTCACGCCTGAACATTTGTTTTATGCAGTTTATGCAAAGAAGCTCAAAAAAGATTTTGAAGAGGGAAAACTTGATCAAAATGGAAATTCATTAGAGCCATCAGAAAATGAAAAAATGACTGCTGAGGAAGCATGGTGTAAAGCTCGATCTACAGGGAGTGATCTTTTTGGATAGTCATTTTTTAATATTTGATAAACAATAATGAGTAGTATTTAACTCTTAAGTTTATTATGCTCTGAGTTACTCAGATGTTTGTGAATATTCAGTTAATAAACAATTTTATTAATGTTTCACATTTTATAATATTTTACATAATGTACATTGACATATCTAATACGCAACTCAATGAAATCTATACGTGATTGTGTATCATAAATATAAAATTTTACTAAGTATATTATATTCAACCTATTTAAAATAGTTGGCTGGAACTCAGCAGATTTGATAACAATTGCAAAAAAATAACACTTAAATATTTAAAAAAGACTATTTATTCTGTATATTTTAATTGTTTTACAAAATTTACAAAAGATAATGCAATACTTGTAAGACCTTGATATCATACAAGGGTTGCTATTTATATTTCTGGCCTAATAATAACAAAACAAATGTTTATGATCAAAATTGGTTTACTTATTGGTTACATTCCGATTGAGGCAACTTTGAAGCATGCGTTCTGAATGCATCAACCACTTCTTCGGGTGCCGCAAATTGCTGACCACGTAATTGAGTTTTGATGCACAGGAATAATAATAAAAATAAAAGCACTGGATGCCAAATTAGGGCGATGTGGCGAATGACCCATAAAAAATTCCTTTGTTTGAGCCGATGTGCGAGAGCTCGCATCGTCATGATGAAAAATAATTTGCCTCTTTTATTTTTTTGAATTTTTCCAATGACTTCTAGCAAACAAATGGTTGTGTACTATTCGGAATTGACCGTCCTGCATTGCTTTAATGCCACTGTCACCAGGTTACCAATAATACCGAAGAAACAGGCAACCATTTGCTTTGATGTGCTTCTTCTGAGAACAACTTTTGTTGAATTTGGCTCGTCTTGGAAGACCCATACAGTCGACTGCCGTTTTGTTTCAGGTTCATATGCATAGATCCACAATTCATCACCTGTGTAGACACAACCTTTGATGCATCTTGAACATATTTTTCCAACATTTCCTTGCACCAATCGACACAAGCCTTTTTTTCAGATTATACAAGATCCAACACGAACAAATCTTTTTTATGACCAAATGTTCATGTAATATCTTACTGATGCTTATCATAGTAATACCCAAAGATGCCTCAATCTTACAGTATGTTACACAATGATCTTGCTTTACGAGTTCACGCACAGCATCGATATTTTCTAGCACAACAACTTATTTTGGAGACCTTCATGGAATTCATCCTGGAGCAAATGTCGGCCATGATTGAATTTGTTATACCAGTTTTTTGCAATGCTGTAGGATTTTGCTTGATGGCTGTATGAAGAAGTTCATCGAAGCACTCGTCTTGATAATCCACGTCGAAAGTTATGAAAAATAATTGCATGAAAATGTTCACAATTCTATTTTTTGCCAGAGATTAATTTTTCATTACTGTAAACAACACAAATCATGCAAAAATAGCAAAATGTTCTGAAGAAGTTATGGTTAAAAATATCAAACCTTTCGATTGGAATTGTCTGCGGTCGCCAAGGCCAGAAATATAAATAGCAACTTCCAGTTCAGTGAAATATTTAAATTATGGTTACTTCTGATTTTCACATGATTGTGAAAGGATTAATGGAAAAAGGTCATGTAAGTGAGAAATCTGTATATTATTTTGAAATCTGTTACAGTAACACATATAGTGATAATAAGTTTAATCAAAATTCAATCATAATTTTTATGAATTTAACTATTGCAATATATTTTAAATAGAAGACTTATGCATGTATATCATATGACCATTACTTTTAATTATAAAATGTGAATTACATCTGAAAAAGTTTATCAGTGTTCGTTTACATTCGTCTTGGACCTTTTCTGTTGTGTTATTGTGACTTACCTCACTTGTCTGACCATAACATCAAAACAAGCCCACGAAATTCATTGTGGCAAAGAGTACAAGATTGTGCTTGTCATTAGCAAGAGCCTTGGAACACCAGACAGGTGACAGTATGACTTTGCTCAGTTCTGCTGAAGAGCTTCATGGGAGATGGGTCCGAGGATCTCCCACCCTTCTTCCCCTACCACCAACCTCTCGAGAGGATTATCGGCTCGCATATTTAGAGTGCTCCCATGCTGTACATGTACTACATTTACAAACATCCATGCTTTCCCCAGGATTCGAAACCGGGCTGCAATCAGCATCACTAACCACTATCCCAGTTGGACGACCCGACCTTTTCTAATTCTTTTAAGCATGCAGTAATACTTTATAGTAAATCAGTATTTTGAGGATAATGTCTTAAGGTTTTTAAACCTTCCACACATTTACGTAACGTGGGATGGTTTGAATATCAGTTTCATCTCTATATTGTCGCCATCTTAAGCTAGAGTTTCTTAGGAGATAATTTCAGCATTCTGTAATTCAAATTTTAGTTTTTCATCAGCATTAATGAAACATTATTAAGCACTGAGCTATATTATTTATTTTTCTCATCAATATCAAACAATGCTTTCCTCTCTCCTCCTATGCTCGAGAACAGAAAGAACTATTTTTATTAAACTTTCCCTATAAAGTGACTATAGTGTACTATCCCAAATTTAATGAATCAGTTATTAATTTCCTGGGAGGCAATAATGTATTAAAGATGGGAGATAACATATATGCATATTGCAGAACACGTATGTATATGACTTCCAGCTCTCGAATGCGTTGCGATAGTTCTCCTCCGGAATGTCCTTTCAAGGTGTGCAAGCTCCTTTGATTCTGTCCACTGTCCCAAAATGCTTGCCTTTCAGAGGCCTGAAAACAGAAAAAAGTCAAGGGGAGCCAAGTCTGGGCTGTACGGGGGATCGTTAGCACCCTTGGCTCTGACCAAGGAGTCTGTGATGATGAAGGAACTGTGGGCCGGCGCATTATCATGGTGCAACTTCCACTTATCTAGTGATGTCTGGCCAGATGCATTTCAGTCTTTTGAGGATTTTCGCATACAATTTGGAGTTCACAGTGGTTCCAGGTTCTACAAACTCATGATGAACCAGTCCGTGGGTGTTCAAAAAACATGATCATGATGATGCCTGTCCTCGCTCTCCAGATGCTCAAAGCACGCTGCTTAGCTAGGTTCCCCCACTACTAGTTTCAACCGGTTAAGCTGCACTCTGACGTACAGTCGCTTCACAATAAATTCACTGACATTACATTCAGGATAGACCTTATATAGTGAATCTCTTTTCTTTAGCAGATAATTAAATACATAATCCATATTAATTTGTAAATTAATGACACACATTTTCCAATCACATGTATCAGAGCAGAATACATGCAAAACCATATGCCAAACATATGGACATGAGCTGCTGTGAGAAATGAAAGCTTGCAATACAGAAAGAAAATAATGATTTATAGTAAAAGGTACAAGCAGAGCGGGCTGAAAGCAGTGTCGTCAAATCAAATGGTTTTTTGCAAATTTGCTACCTGTGACAATTGCTACGGGATTTATGTCTATGGGTTTCTGCAAATTTTCTAGTACTGCACCATTTTTTTGTGCTATTTACAAATGTCTTCAATACCTCAAAAATTTGTAATTATACCATATTTACTCGCATATTTTATCCCCTAGTTTTTTTAGCATACGATTTAGAAACTTGATTTATGGTAACAATGTAAAATATATGCACAAATATGAAAATATTATTGCAATCAATAGGTCCTTTGAATACATAATACACTGGTTATCATAAATTAAGGAAATACAGGGTGTTTATAAAGTCCAGGACCCATTTTGATGTTGAATAACTCAAAAAATAATGAAGATATAAACAAACTTATGGCATTTATTGATGGAATAACTTACATATTTTCCTTTTCAGGTTTGAATATCTTTACTTTTGTAAATATCGTCTGCGCATGTGGTTAATTTTAGATAATTTCATTTTCCAGTCTAAATATCTGTACTTTTTCTCTAATGTTCTCCGACGAAGCATCCTTTCATCTTTCTGGCATTGTTAATCGCCATAATGTGCGCATATGGGGATCTGAAAACCCCCATGAATACTGCGAGGCACAAAGTGATTTCCCAAAGGGTTAATGTGTGATGTGGACTAATGCACGACCGAGACATTGGGCCTTTCTTTTTTACAGAAAAGACGGTCTCATCAATCGTATACTTAGACATGTTGGAAAACTTCATATTTCCACAACTAGAAGAGCTTCAGCCACATGTCTTTTTGCAACAAGATGGTGCACCACCTCATTAGAGTACCATCGTTCGTAGTTCTTTGAATCACCATTTTATAAGAAGATGGATTGGGCGAGTAGGTCCAATTCCTTGGCCACCCAGATCACCTGATATAACGCTGCTGGACTTTTTCCTTTGGGGATTTGTAAAGGACAACGTTTACAGAAGGAGAGTGTCGAACATTGATGACCTAAAAGCCAGAATTACAACCGCAATAGCCTCTGTGGATGCCGACATGTTTGCTGGTAGCTGGCGTGAAATTGAATATCGACTTGATATTTTCCGTGCAACGAAGGGAGCACACGTGGAAGTTCATTGACGAGGGTCATGAAACTTTTTGAGTCTATCTAACCATTTATGTTATTAATTTTAATCTATCTTTTTTATTTTATGAGTTATTAAACATCAAAATGGGTCCGGGACTTTATAAACACCCTGTATCATGATTACTGAAAAAGTTACATGTATAATTTTATGAAACTTACCCACAATGTACAACACATAGTAACGTATCAAATAACATAAAAAGAAATTACCAGACAATTATGGTAGTATAGAAATTAGCACATGTATAAAATGAACAAATCGAAGGTGTCAGCTGGCTATACGAAAAGTACCTTCAAAATGGCATATGATCGCCTCTAGAAGCAATACAGCACTGTATGACGCTTTGAATTATGTGGTCTATCAGTTCCATAGGAAGTGTGAGCCATTGCTCTTGCAAAGCAGTTGCAAGGGTCCGAGGGGGCGTATTGAAAGCAGCTAGACGTCTCCCTAAAGCATCCCAAACATACTCGATAGGATTCAAGTCAGGGGATCGAGCTGGCCACTCCATGTGCGTAATTGTTTTCTGTTGAAGACAATCATCTACGATGCGAGCCCTGTGTGGTCTTGCGTTGTCGTCCTGTAACAGGCAAGCATTACCTATTGCCCCAGCATATTGGCACAAACAAGCATCAAGGTTGTCATCTCTATAAACCTGAGCATTTACAGTTCCCCTTGGAAAGACATGGAGGTCTGTGCATTCACCCAAAGAGATGCCACCCTAAACGCAGACACTGCCTCTTCTGTATGCATCTCTTTTATGGATGATAATGGATTTCAGATTTTCTCCATATCAAATAACGCCTACTATCACTATCTAGACTAAACCTGGACTCATCCGTAAAGAGAACAGCTTTCCATTGATTAGGCGTCCAGTGGACATGTGCCCACTGCAAACGGTCCCTCCTATGGCGTGATGTGAGCGGCACGCAAATGACTGGTTGCCTCGCATACAGACCACCTTCGTGCAGCCTTCTACGCACAGCTAATGTTAACACCAACCTTCCGGTGACTGAACCAAGGGAGGATCTAAGAAGAGTCGAAGTAGCGGTTCTATTCCTGCGTACACATAATGTCAAATGTCGGTCATCGGCGCTCGTCGTAGCAGTTGACCATCCTTGGCTGAACCTCCTAGATACCGAATCTGTGGTTTGAAATTGCCTCCAAAGTCTATGAACCACAGAAGGACTCACATTTAACCATCTGGCCACTTCTGTTTAGTCTCCCAATGGCTCTCTATCCATAGTAGTTCTGCAGGCAAATGATGCTTGGAGGTAATTGTTACAAATTGGCTATCTCAGATTTCTGATATCACTATCACAATGAAATGTGTGGGCTTGCTCTCAAACATGGACTTTTATGCTCCTTGCAGATGATGTATTCTGAGTGCAGTGCCACTAATTTGCATATTGCAGTTTTACTCAGCTACTCTTACTTGGCAACATATTCAAATTTTACATGGTTTGGCTTATTTTTGAGGGAGTTATTGCTGTTTTTGTGATTTTTGCTTAATTTCTGATAACCAGTGTATAAAATACTGTGCATCTTTACGAGTGCTTTTAAATGTGGTATGTGTTTATCTTTTACACCAGTTCTTTAGAAATAGTATATGCAGTATGCTTTTCCTCTCCCAGTTTTCAAGTTTAAAATTAAAAGAAAAGGGAGGGGAATAGGTTAGTAAATAGAGTATTTAAATTAACTTGCAATACGAAGTAATAATTTATTTAGGCTTGACTAGAAGTTGGTAATTGGCAGTCCTGTGATTACAGTCGAAATGTGCATTCAGTTTTCAACATTGGTAACTGGCATTTTCACATGCTTCACTGATTGCTTTGTTTAATATTTTAGTGATCTAAAAGTAGGATTTCAAAGCCAGATTATAACTGCTGTGTTAACTTAAGTGTGAATTCAGAACCACCTTTCAAAATGTTTAGTTTAAAATATCCATGTTTGATAATTGGTTATGAATAATAAAAATAATAATAAAAAAAACAAGATAAAAGATTATTGCTAGTTATAAAATTGATTTAATGAAACACAGGACTTCTTTAAAGAAAATTCAAAATAGGATGTTTGAAAACAGATGGTTGTCATAAAGTGTGTTTATTCTGTAACATATTTTTATTTCAAATGCTACTTGATTATTTTAAAATGAAAATTTTTAGAATTATTAATAAATCAAAACACAATCAAAATTTTAAAAGCTAAATCTATAAATGTTCTAAGGATCACTTATTTATTTAATAAATATGTTAGAATTATTTTTTTTTTCCTGTACTAATAATTTCAGCTTAGGTGACCCTATACCACTTAAAAAAATAACAAAAATATTGTAAAATTTGTATTTGAGCTGCCTATCTTTTGAATGTACACGAAGGAAATGTGCAAATATATACAGTATAACTGTCACTTTTGCATCAAATATGTATAAAAATATAGACTGCTATACTGGTAAACAAAAAGCCATGAGGTGGGCAAAATAACTGGAAAAGTTTAGAAATTGCTTGTTAAATTAAAAATACCAATGTAGCAAGTTGTTAGCAGTGAAAACTTTCTTCAAATTTCACTGGCAGTTGAATGATGATAGATTCCTGAAAATAGTGCTTGTAAAGATTTTTCGGTGGTACTTTGTTATAGCGCTTCCCAAAAATGAATTGCCAATTAACCAAGATATCTCGCCAAAATCTACCTGTGTGTTCTTATATTTTGCCACATGATTATATATCAGTACTGGCTGCATGTTCTTATACGTCACCACGAATTCACATATTAGCATCATATGGCATTTTTGCTCTCGCCGCATGTTCTTATAATATTAATTTTTATGAAGGTTTTGAATTTGCACTGTTTATTTAAATATATACTCATTGCTTTTTTATGAAAGGATATGGCATTAACAATCTTAAATTTACCAAGTAATGAAGTGAGTTTCACAAATTTTTTTAAAGAAAGAGGTCTTGCATTCCACAAACAAATATACAGAAATGGTCACAACACGAAACTTTGTGTTAATGACAAAATCATTTGGAGGTGCAATGTTAAAAATTACAAAAAAAAAACAACAAAAAGGGAAAATGCTGTTTGGAAATCGATTCAGTAAATCCAGAATATCGTTCATCATTGATTTATGTATTTTTGGCCAGAAGAGTTGATGTCCATCAAATGGTGTAACAAACAGCTTAATACGTGTGAAACTTCTGCAGTTGACTGGAATAATTACATGTGATGAAGTAATGATAAAGGCAAGGATAAGGATTCTTAAAAATAATCTTAGAAAATGACATGTGAATATTATTGTTATTATATATTGTGTTGTTTATATTTGCACTTCAGAAACTTGGTAAAATAATAGCTGAGATCTTGACGCAAATCTAAAATCTCGGAATATGTTTGGAGGCCACTATAACACAGAAGTACCGATTTTTCCAGGGATAAAAATGAAACATGGTAAAGAAGAAAGCTAAAAAATAAAGAAATATCCTTTTCATAAATCCAAAATTTCAATTCTAATATATTTTGCAACATTAATAATCCAATTGTGCATACACAGAATGTGTGCGGTAGACTTCCCACAAGAATTCAATTAAAAAAAGCTATTAACATTGTGGAGTTTTTTTTTTTTTTTTTTATAAATCATCTATTTATTTTTCTCTCATTTAACAGCATAAAAATTACTATCAAAATTATTTTATTAGTAGTATTACATAAAAGTCTTCACTGTGATTTTGCAAAGAGTTCTTTACTTTCTTAAAACTTTTCCATAATCACCTTGTACTAATCATACTTTCTTGGTATTTTAATCACATTTACAAATATAATAGATTTATATTTTTCATTAAATAATTCTGAAGTCATCAGTGTGTTTTAGTTAGTCGTTTATATGCAAACAATCTAGATTTAATGCAAAAATTAGAAAAAATATACACAAAACTCAGAAAGACATGACTACTCAGTACAACCATTGGTCCCAAAGTGTACGGATTATTGGAATTCTACGGTATTAGATTTAAGCAGTTGAAGAATATGTTCTGACAGACTGAAAAACATATGCCTAAGATAAGTTTTAATAAACTGCAAAACTTATCATTTATATTGTTTTAATAACTGAACTGAAAATGAATGATGTATTCTAATTTTTCCATTGTTTAGTAACATATATTCAAAAACTTCATAAAATTTCTTGCAAAATTTTGTTACAGTTGTATTTGTATAGTAGTTTACTAAGTAACTTTAAACACTTTTATTATGTATCAAAACATGATTGTAAAAAGCACCAGGTCAAAAAAATCATCTAGAAAATGCACACATAATTAAAAAACTTATTTATACAGAACTAATTACAGTTCATTTTCTAACTTCAATCATAAAATAATTAATGAAGTATTATACACTAATGAAAATTTATTTTCGCTATAAGTGGCCTTTTTCTCGTTGAAGTCTACCAGCATAAGTTCTAGAAACAAGACTGAATGAATCCATGTATCTATCCATACACATAGAAAGACATTTCTGAAAAACAAAAAAAGTTTAAAAACTTATTCATTTCATCATTTACTGGCAAAAATTAATTCATTTTATTACAGCTAATTATAATAATTTTGTATAACCAAAAAAAGGGGGGGAAGTATTCAGATTTTATATTACATCCAAAAGGGCTTTTTTTTAATGTTTTGTGTGTTACCTTTTTTTTTATTAAACATCATGGTCTTCGCATTTAAACCATAAAATTCAATTCAACAGCAACAAAATAATTTTAAGAAACAATATCTTTAGTATTTCTAATACACAGTCTCACACGCTGGAAATAAAAAATATTCCCCCCCATACAGTGTTGCCATTCCTCGCTTTGAAATTGTTGAGTTTGTTAATCAAAAGCTCATAAATGCTTTACCAAATATGAAATAGATAATAAAACAAATTCCAAATTAGGCCATCCAGATGCCATATTCAGTGGAGGATTACATTATTCAAAATTTGATGGCTGTAGATACTATTGTTTTATCACAGTGCGAGTTTTATGCAGACTCTTCATTGTTTAATTTCTTTAAATATAACACAGGGTGATAATATTTGGTGGCATCAATTTGAAAAGTGATTCAGACTTCTAAAGTATTTGATGCAAAATGCCAAAACGAAATTAACAGCCCTTCTGGGCTAAAAAGAGAAAGAATATTTATTCACATTTGATTTACAATTATAAACGAGGCAATGCATGAGACATATGGTTTTGCATATTATATATAAAATGTTTTATCTGCTATGCATTAAAAATAAATAAAATAAAACACATTCTTGAAAGAAATGGAATACTTGCAGCATAGTAGAAATCCTTATTGAGAAATTAATGCTAATGATATGCATATACAAAACACATTCTAGGTGATTACATATATGAAGAATAGCTAATACTCAGCAGAAATATCAAAAGAAAGTTTCAGACTTTGAATATGTGATGTAAAAATGATGGATCTAAATAAAAAATCTCACAAATATAAACATTTTAACTCTTAGTTAGCAGCAACTTCAAATAAAAATAATTTTAGAAACAAACATACACATTTTTAAGAGTCAATTTTGCTGCATTTCAAACATTATATATAGTTTTGTGCCCCCTCCAAAAAATTTGATTAAATTTGAAATAAGTAACATTAAATCCAAATTATTTAAAATTGTATTTAAATTTATACAGAAAGGACAATGAAGCTTTCTATACACAGACTTTAAAAAAAGGGGCTGGGACAGTTTTATCTCATTTTACTCAGCAAATTGACGAAATTCAACTTGCATTTTTCATGTCTTGAAAGCATAACTTAAACTATGTAGACAATGTATAAAGATAAACTAAAGCTAATTTCTAAATTTTTATCAGTTAGTACATCCATACAGGTAAAAATTTCTTGAAAATCTGTCCAACACTTTCAGAGAAGTCATGTGAGAAGAGAAATCATACCTTAGATACAATTATTTTTTCATATTAAAAAATAAATATAAAAATATGTGATCCTTTTTTACTAATGGTCAGCCAGTTGCCAAATATGTGCCCAAGTCCAAATGTTATATTCTGTTTACATAGATTTATGAATAGCTGTGATGAGGCCATTGCAAAAAGTGGGAAGAAGTAATGCAAGTCTAAGAATTTTCTGTCCTAGATTTTCAGTTGGATGAATGGCAGCTGTAGTTACAAGTACAAATAAAACTTTTCTTTATTCTGAAACACAAGATCCCATGTATACCTTCCACACACACAAAAGGGGAACAGTTCTAATCTCCCATCCCACTGGGCCGATTAATAAAATTTAACTTGTGTTTTTCCATGTCCGAAAAGTTATATATTAGACTTATAATTTCCTTTTTTCATTGTGCATGAGCTGTGCATCATTCATTCTTTCAAATAATTTTAACAAAGTGTGTGAAGTATATTTGACGTTATCGCTTATAACTAATATAACAAATTTCAAAACATTTTTTGGTACTTACATATTAACGCCACTGCAGCTACAGATTTGGCGAATTTTAAATGTCGCCAATCTACACCTAAAATTTTTGCAACAAATCATAAAACACTTTATTTAAAAACAAAGTAGTCAATCGGATTTTGGTGGAAAATGGGCTGATATAGAGTTTAACTTAGATTGAAAACAGTTTCTACTTTCTTTCACCTGATGCTGTCGCCATATGAACTCTGATAAATAAGATTCCAAATGATGTCTCGCTGCCCCTTATGTCTCTTGTTCTTCTATTTAGCACTGCCCTACATTCTCTCAACTGTTTGTGTATGAACTCCTGTATCAATAAAATTGTATTTATGATTAACTTTAGCATGCAGGCCAGAATTGGCCATTTTTTCCATCTACACAAAAGACTATAAAACTGCATTAAATCTGTTTATTGTCCTCTGTCTGCAATGAACATTTAATTAGTGCTCAATATACCTCATCAACAATGGTGGGTAACATAACCAACAACTAACAAAGTTCAAACAAGGCCGCATCACCAATACAAAAGAGGATGGATTTTTGTATTGAGCAACTGCAGCCTAAGCACAGCGTAATGCCACAACAGTGATGCGTGTTTGGAAGAAATGGACAAAGGAGAACCAAACAACAAATTTTACCAGGAAGGAAAAATCCCAGCAGTGGGGCATGCAACAGCACATGTTGACAGATACCTCTATGGCTGTGATAGATCGTACAGCGTACTCTTGTGTATGTGTTGTATTGTCTTTGTCTAGCTCCACAATTCATCACCATCTATGCAGTATGAACTGCATGCAAGAATTCCCCTGTCATTGAATCACAGACGCATCCGTGACACAATGCATGGTAACAAGTTGTTTCTCTCCAATGAATCTCACTACAGTCTGGAGTACACTGTTGGAAGAGTACACGTCACATATTACAGAGTGGAACATCTATTCCCACAGTGTGTTATCCAGTGTCATACTACACAAATGCCTGGCATCACAGTGTGAGGAGCTATCGATCCCATTTAGTGCAGATTGAAGGCAACCTCAACAGTGATCGCTATATAAAAGAAGTTGTGTAGCCAGAGGTCCTCTCCATTCGTCGACACATTACGGGAACTGTATTTCAGCACACGCATGTTTCTCAGATTGTAAAAGCCTTCTTTAGGGCACAACAGGTTTTACTTCTTCCACAGCCTGCTTATTCCCCTGATATGCTGCCCATTGATCACATCTGGGATATCATTGGTCGGCGACTCACTCATACTTGTGAAGCACACACTAAGACTGAACTTTGGCATCAAGTCGAAGCCATATGGAATGCCATTCACCAGGATTACATTCAGAACCTGTATGATTCTATGCTGAGTACAGGCTCTCATTGCTCAACATGGTGGACACACAAAGTACTGATTTCTGACATTCGTTTTCTTTTTTTTTTGTCTTGTAAACGACTTTTCTTTGTTTTACTATCAGTAATATGTGGAATAAATTTCATTATTTCCAACAATTCCTTCACACTGTTGCATTTTTCACAGTGTATTTATATTTACATAAAAATACAAAACAATATATTAGTTTTTGATGCCTAGATTGTTGTTTTTTGTTCATATTACAACTTTTAACCCTCCGAGCATAACAAATTTGGCCCTGAAACTACAAAGTTCCCCAAAATGTCAAGACTAAGTGGTTTGCTTCATTTTAATTGTAAAATGACCCTCTCACTTTACATTTTGACTGCATGTCTTCTAATATAGCACCTACTCAAAATTACATAGATCAGAAATTGGAGGAAATTTTCATGTGTAGTAAATTGGAAAGCCATCCTTCTAATCAGAATTTTATGTATCTTGGAGAGTTAAAAACATATTTTTTTTAAATCCACACATAAACTGTCACTTGCATTTCAGTGATTTCTGGGCTTTTGTTTTTATGTGCAAAAGTGATGAAAATTTCATTTCACAGAGATAAGGGGTAGCAAATGGATGTGCAATGCCGTTTTTGCCTGCTGTAGGTAAGGTTTTAATTATAGATCAGAATTGTTTTAAGTCCTGCTTTTTAAATTTCATTTGAATATGTGCATCGGCTCCTAATTCAGCAAGATAATTTTTTCATTAAAGCACTGCCATTCATTGAACTGAGGTCAAATAGAAATGGATGCAGTATTCATATCTGAACTTTACTAACATTTCCCATAGTAGAATATCCAAGAAATGATTCACGTAATTGTTGGATATGTATTGCAACTTCAAGTATTATATTTCCATATTCCAGAATGATTGAAACAAGCAAAGTAAAACTTGCAGAATTCTCATTTTCATTCCAGCAACTCTAACTTTCTAGTTTCTTAATAAATGATGATAATTTTTCACGACTGTTATTACATTGTGTCATTAATATGTTTAATTCATTCTAGTGGCTAAAAATATCTGCTAAGCAGGATACTCGTAGTATTACTGTTCTTTTTCTAAGGCTTTAACTAAATCATAATTTTGGATAATTAAAAGTTATAAAACGTTCTTACACTATTTAAAAATCTTGCTTTTGTTGGTATGCAGTCATGAACAACTGCCAATAAGGTGACAGAAGATGTAATCAGGGTGTGCTATGGAAAAGTTAACTGAGTGACTCGCTTTTCCTTCTTTTCTTTTTCTTACTCCTTCATGCAAGGACAGTGTTAAAACTCTCTAACAATAACTAATTATTGAATGCTTTACTGATATATGTTATGAAAATTCAAAAGAATCTTATTCAATTATTATTATGTGTAAAATAAATGCATTCGTTTGCAATTTTCGTGTACAACCTCCATATGGATTTACTAAACTATGATGATGCTGAGCTCTAACGAGAAGACAAGGTAAGAAATTGTTCCATTCGTTACTATGGTAATTTGTTGTAGAAATATTTACAACAAAAGATTATGAAAGTGAATGAAAAATCATGGTTTAAATAAATTTAAAAAAAAATAAAACTGTAAAGGCTTGACTGTAGTTTCACATCAATTTTCAACAATACAAAAAATATTGCATTCAAGTTACATGTAAATAGTAAAACTGAATTCCAGCAATTATTCAGCAAGGAAATTCAAAATGTAAATGCTATTAATAAAGGAGGATCTTTATGATGTAATCGAAGATGTACCACCAAGCCCTATTACAGAAAAATGGAATAAATGCGATCAGCAATGTCGTGAGATGATACATTTATTTATCGAAAACAGCCAGATAATTCATATTAAACATGAAACTATTGCTAAAGCCATCTGGGAAAAACTCAGGCAGGTATATGAAAGGTACAATCTATCAAGTAAACTAGTTCTTTTATGACAGCTTTACAGTTTGAAGCTTGAGGAAAACGGAAATGTGCAAACTCATATAAATACCCTACTGGAGTTATATGATAGTTGATAAGCTTAAAGCAACAAGTGAGGACATAAAGGATGATCATATTTCAGCACTTTTGCTTTGTTCAATGCCTAGTTCTTACAATATGCTGATAACTGCTCTCGATACGCTGATAACCGCACTTGAAGTGAGATCAGAAACAGAACTAACCCTAGAGTTCATAAAGAGAAAATTAATCGACAAATTCAAAAGCTTCATTTCAAAATAAAACAAAGAGAGGACAATTTTGCCCATACTGTCACAAAAATAATCATTTTAGATCACAGTGTTTTTATCTAAAATCAAAACAAAATAGGGAACTGCGCCAAAATTCAAAGAAAACTTATGCAGATTCTAAAAATCGCCAAGCAAAGAATGCGTGTAATTTCGCAATGAATCGAGAAGAAACAAAAAATAAAACACCAGAAATTGAATCCAGATGTGGTGCTATTGCTCTGTCTACTAACAACATCGTACATCAACCACTAGAGAGTTTTGTTTTTGATAGCGGTGCAAGTAATCACTTAGCAAATAAGCCAATGATTAGAAATATTTCATGAAGTTTGAAGCAATAAATCCTTCAGACATCATAATCGCGAATGGGCAAAGTATCAAATCTGCAGGAATAGGAACTTTCCGTTTTAAAACATTAAATGCTAAACAAAAAGTAACTAAAGTTCTTTTATCAGAAGTTTTATATGTTCCTGGATTAGAAACAAATTTAATTTCAACTAGGAAAATATCGGAAAAGGGACTCTCAGTTCTGTTTGAAGGAAATAAATGTATGATTGCGAAGAGAGATTAAATTATTCTAGAATGTCATGCAACTAACAATCTTTACCAAATTAAACCAATCAACAAGAATAACGAAGCATTAGTTCACATAGCATTTCAGTGCAAAAATGAAAACTGTGTTTAACTTTGGTATAGACGCTTTGGTCACAAAAAAGATGACGGGATCAAAGAATTTGTAAATAAAAAAAATTGCTGAAGGAATCAGACTAGATAATTGTAATCATAATACCAAGTGCATTCAGTGCATAAAATGTAAACTAACTGATTTTCCATATCCCAAAGAATTGAAATTTAGAGCATCTAAACTGATTGAACTCATTCAAACTGACATTTTATGACCGATACAAACACCATCTGTCAGTGGTTACCTATACAACAGATAACTAAATCAAACAGATAGACTTGCTGTGATTTTGTCTCCAGGAATTAAAATTCTGTAGCCTTTACTTCTGCTGTCATAGTCAACGAATATAGCAGTATGATCCAATTTACCCCTTTTAGATTTATGGATGTAAGCAAAAGCCTTGCACCCAAATGTTCTCAGATGAGGGAGGTTAGGTTTCTTGTTATTCTATAACTTGTATGGTGTTTTCACATTGGGTTTTGTAGGCATATGATTTTGTAGATAATTTGCAATCAGCACTGCATCTGCTCAGTATCTGTAAGGTTCACCTGAATCGGCTAAACGACATCTTGTCATTTCTATTGAAAGATCTATTTTTACGTTCACTAACTCCATATTGTGATAGACAGTGCAGTATAGTTAGTTGGTGATTTATACTATATTTTATGAGAGTTCTTTACTTCTGTATTCACCATTATCATTTCTCAGCATTTTTACTTTCCTTCCAAATTTATTGTATGTAAGAGCAATAAATTGTTTTAGTTTAGAAATTATTTCATTTTTTTTTCAACGGGTCATTGTAAACACACTGTAATCATCAACAAACTAAAGAGCATCTCTTTCAACCAAGATAATGAAAATTCCAAGGAAGAAAGCTCAAAACAAGAAGAAATAAAAACTGAAGAGCCTGAAAAGGAAGAAATATCAGAATCCAATGAAGAACCTTTAGAACTCAGATGATCAAATAGAAACACAAAAGGTAAACCTCCTGATCGCTACAGATATCATGCAAAATATCTAGTCTGTCCGGAACCCAAAACCTGGAAGGAAATTCAAACCTTGGAAGAAAATGAAAAATGAAAATGGCTGACAGTTGTTTGAGAAGAAATTAATTCACTAGAAGAAAACAGCTTTTGGGAATTAGTTGACTTACCAGAAGGAAGAAAATCAATAGGCTGCAAATGGACTTTTGAAACCAAACTCTGTGCAGAAGGAAAAATTAAAAGACACAAAGCCAGCTTAGTCACAAAAGGATTTAGCAAGAAATTCGGATCTGACTATGATGAAACCTTTGCTCCTGTGGTAAAATATACAACTGATTTTCCATATCCCAAAGAATTGAAATTTAGAGCATCTAAACTGATTGAACTCATTCAAACTGACATTTTATGACCGATACAAACACCATCTGTCAGTGGTTACCTATACAACAGATAACTAAATCAAACAGATAGACTTGCTGTGATTTTGTCTCCAGGAATTAAAATTCTGTAGCCTTTACTTCTGCTGTCATAGTCAACGAATATAGCAGTATGATCCAATTTACCCCTTTTAGATTTATGGATGTAAGCAAAAGCCTTGCACCCAAATGTTCTCAGATGAGGGAGGTTAGGTACGAATATCTAGTCTGTCCGGAACCCAAAACCTGGAAGGAAATTCAAACCTTGGAAGAAAATGAAAAATGAAAATGGCTGACAGTTGTTTGAGAAGAAATTAATTCACTAGAAGAAAACAGCTTTTGGGAATTAGTTGACTTACCAGAAGGAAGAAAATCAATAGGCTGCAAATGGACTTTTGAAACCAAACTCTGTGCAGAAGGAAAAATTAAAAGACACAAAGCCAGCTTAGTCACAAAAGGATTTAGCAAGAAATTCGGATCTGACTATGATGAAACCTTTGCTCCTGTGGTAAAATATACAACTCTATGGGCTTTACTATGAGTAGCTTCATACAAAACATATGTACGTTTGTCAGACATATCGATGTCAAAATAACTTTCCTTCATGGAGAACTACAAGAAGAAATTTACATGACTCAAGCTGAAGTATACGTCAAAGCTAAAAATGAAAATAAAGTCTGCGAAGTTGCGAATCTGAAAATTGGAAAAATACTTCTAAACATATCATTTAAACAAAGTAAAGCAGACCCATGCTCATTTTTCAAAACCATCAATGGAAAATTCACATATATAATATGTAGACGATATAGGAAGTGAAAGACAAGATGCAATGAAAACAATCCAACTGAAAGCTAAACTGGAAATAAAAGACCTAGAAGAACTTACCTACTACCTCGGCATAAACATCAAAAGATCTAAAAATAGAACCTTTGCCATAAACCAAAAGAATAAAATTGAAGAAACAGTTCAAAGATGAAAAACCAACATATACACCAATGGAAACAAACTACTGCAAACTAGAAAATGATGATCTTCTAGAAGATAATACAAAATACAGACAAGCAGTAGGGTCATTACTCTATATTGCAACAATCAGTCGACACAATATAGCATGCGCCATCAATCTACTGAAGTACAAGATATGAGAAACCTCGGAAAGTAAATTAGAATGCTGTCAAAAAGGTCATTCAATACTATAAAACTACTAAAACCTTGAAGTTGGTCTTTAATGAAATTCAAGAACCTATACTAACTGCATGTTCAGATGGGGCAAATGACAGAACTAGAAAATTCATTAGCGGATGCATATTCAAACTAGGAAACAATAGCATTTCATGGAGCGGCCAAACTGCACTGCATTATCTTCAACTGAAGCAGAGTATGTTGCAACAGCTAATACAGCTCAAGAAGCACAATGGCTGTTAAATTTACTTGAAGATTTAGGGCTAAAACAAAATCTACCGATTACTCTCTATACGATAAAAAGTCATCAAACTTTCACAAACAGGGAAAAATAGTTCCAGAACAAAACATATAGCCATCAAATACCACTACTTGTGTGAAGTTCAACAAAACGGCATCCTAAGCCTAATCTCTTATTGCAAAAGCTCTGACATGATTTGCAGTGTTCTAGAACTGTTGCAGATGGCGATCCTGTCCATCAAGTAGAAGTGTTGGTATGCAGGTGATGAACAGTTACCAATAAGGTGAGAGAAGATGTTATCTATATGCACAACAGAAAAGTTAACTGAGTGACTTGCTTTTCCTTCTTCTCACTCCTTCATGTAAGGACAACTTTCTCACAATGACTAATTATTGAATGCTTTCTTGATATATATTACGAAAATTCTAATGAATCTTATTCGATTTTTATTATATGTAAAATAAATTTGTTTGTTTGCAGTTTTCGTGTACAACCTCCTCGTACTAAACTATGATGATGATGCTGGGCTCTATCGAGAAGACAAGGTAAGAAATTGTTCTATTCCTTACTTTGGTAATTTGTTGTAGAAATATTTACAACAGCTTTAGCATGTAGGCAAGGAAGAGCCACCATACCTCATTGTGTTAAAGAAACAAAGTATGAACAGCACTGATTTCTTCACACAAAGCATAAAAGATATATTGATTAAGTGTTCATCCTGCAATATACTTATAATTTATGAATAAAAAAAATAACGAAAATGAAATTTATGAATAGAAAGTTGTTTTAAAACTTCTGGATAAGCTTTCATGATTATGCATCATGCAATACATTTTTGTAAGTTGGGGTGTTTCTGTTATCATGTATGAAAAAATTAAAATATTTGCCAGCATTATAGAGACACCATGGTAGAAACTGAGCTTATCATATTCATAGGTATTTGATGATTTAATTTTTTAACGTATTGAAATAATATATTAATAATGATATGATTGAAAGCATCAGTTTTTTTTTTATTGTAAACCCCAGCAGCTCACAAAATAAAAATTCTTCCAACATTTTTTTTTCCCTTGATCTATCACACAGATACTAAAAGCTGATTACAATTACCAACATCAGTTGACTCACCTAGTAATATACAAACTTTTGGATGCCTGGCTTTGATACCTTCTACTGCCTGCAGTAGATCTTGAATACAAGATAATATAGTTTGATAACAAAAACTGCTGCGACTTTTCCTTTATACTTAAATGCCCATATAATTTTTGTAGTTTACAGAGCACACAATTTCAATAATTCCTCAGATACTGTATGAATTTTTCTTTTCATAGCACTCAGGTCATTGATAGGAAGCTTCTATTAAGGACTTCTGAACTGCTGCAACATCAAATTTTTGGATAGTACTGCTGGTATCAAATTATATCTCCTTATACTTAAAGGTGTTGAAATTACATCAGACAGATTGTTGATATGCTCAAACATATCTGATGTTTTAAGATTGGAGTAAGAAAATATTTTGGCACATAAGATTCACTGTGTTTGTTGCATACCATCATTTTCTGTTGAACAAGAGAAGTCATAAGCAATATTACTGTCCTTCAAATGATGTTTTTATTTTAACACAGTGAGAATTTCTACAACCAATACATTAATCATAATTTTCAAAATTTTCAGGAAAGCTTTATGTGACCAACTGATGTATACAGTACAAGCTTTAGTCACTGGTTAATGTTGGTAAATGAAAGAAAATTGATAATTGTTTTTGCATATACGTCAAAAGAAAATTAATACACACATTTGCATATTAATCAGCTTCTTAATTTTTACCATTGAAGGAGTAACTGCTATTATAAATAAAGATATGGCAAAATTTCAGCTGAAATTGATAAATTAAAAACTAACATTATCAACAACCACAAATCACAAACATATCCAAAAAATCTTCTCATACTAATCCACTGCATCTTACTACAGGCCTTCAGTTTATACAAATTGTTGGGTAGAGGCGAGCGAACATTTTTCTTATGCGCATGCATATGAACTATTGTGGCGCAGTTGTCTCTTCCCCCGACGCATTCGTCTTGCGAGCGTGCGAACGTTATTACGTGCTATGCTGTGTGATGTTAAATATAATTTGCTGTGTGCTCTTTTTATTCTTTTTTCTTGTAATAAAGTGTCGTGTCCTAAATCGATGGATTTTTTACTCTCAATATGGACCTCTGAACAACAAATGGTAGCAGAGATCCGTGGTTATATCAAGAAAAACTCGATGCAAAATACCAAATAGAAATCGAAACTGTCTCAGTGAAAGCCAGAAATGGAGAAGTGGAACGTTCCCGAATTAACTGGAGAGAACTATTTTATTTGGGCATTGAAAATGAAAGCTGCCTTATCATTGAAAAGACTTGACTCAGTAATTTCGAGTATAAAACCAGAAAACTTAGACGAGAAAGATGAAAGACTGTGGAATGAGAAAAACGCTGACGCCGTAGCATATATAAAACTTTCACTATCGGATCAACAGGCGCTTCAGTTCTCAGCAGAAGAGAATGCAAAAATACTTTGGGAGAAAATAAAGTCAACATTTACGGGACAAGCCGAAGATCGAAAAATAGATGCCGGTAATGAGTTAAAAAATTTAGAAATGAAGTTGCATGAGTCGGCTAATGATTATATCGCAAGAGCGAGAGGAATAGCAACTAAGTGTCAATCGCTAGGACTAGAAGTATCTCCGCGGGAATTGGTGTTTTACACAGTCCGTGGACTTCGTGGAATATTCTCTCGAATTAGGGAAATTTTAAAAACCCAGCGTGAAAAAACAATTGATGAAGTACTCGAAATACTCCGCGAGGAAGAGTCTACACACAGTTCAGCGAACGGGAAACGACCTGATGGAACCAACGCTGAGGCGTTCGTATCAAGAAGAAATAAAAATCATAATCCAAGAATTTGTTACATTTGCCGACGGCCTGGTCACATCGCGAAAGACTGCTACTACAGAAACAAGAGTCCAAGAAGTGGGTTTACCAAAGATAACAAAGAAAGAAAGAAATCGCAACCTACAAGTGTGAATGTTTCATCTCGTTCTGATGAAAGAGAAATTGATTTTGCTCTTCAACCTACGCATGAAAAAAATGATGAATGTGACAAAATTTGGTTGTTGGATAGTGGGGCAACTGGACACATGGCGAAAGACTCCTTTTGGTTTCAGAATATTATATCGAGGTGAGGGAGATTTACCAGGCAGGTAAACATTCAAAAATATTTTCAGAGGGTATTGGTACTGTTAAAGCAAAAACTATAAGTACAAAATATTCTAGTTCTGTTAATTTAACTATTAGTAATGTTAGTTATGTTCCTGATTTAAGAAATAACTTATTGTCACTCACTGCATTAATGGATAAAGGATATAAAATTGAATCAAGGAATAACTGTGTATTAGTTTTTAGTAAGTGTAATCAGTTACTTTTTAAAGCATTCAAGAATAATGGTAGGCTTGAAGTTAATTTAGAACCATACTATAATTCTGAATGTTGCATTGCTAATGCTTGTACTGGTATTAATTACGAACTTTGGCATAGTAGATTGTGCCATTTAAATCCAAAGTATATGCTTAAGATGAAGGAATACATTGATATTAATGATGTAAGTGGTTTTAAGTGTGAAATTTGTGACATAAGTAAAATAACTAGAAAAAATCATCCAAATATTGACATTAATCAGAGTTCAGAAATTTTAGAACTAATTCATTCGGATCTGTGTGGTCCTGTTCAAACTGAATCAATTGGTGGGTCTAAATATTTTATGATCTTAGTGGATGATTTTTCTGGAATGTATTTTACTTATTTTCTTAAAAGTAAAAATGAAGTATTTGACACATTTTCTAAATTTAAAGCTAAGTATGAAAATTTAACTGGTAAAAGAATTAAACGTTTGAGAACAGACAATGGTTTAGAATTTGTAAATGAACAATTAGATAATTATCTTGCTAATTCTGGTATTTTTCATGAAAAAACAATTCCATATAACAGTGAAAGTAATGGGAAAGCTGAACGGGCAAACAGAGTTCTTTTGGAAAGAGCTAGGACATTACTATATGAGAGTGAGCTTCCGGTAAAATTCTGGGCAGAAGCAATTAATTTTAGTACTCAAGTATCAAATTTAACACCTCGGAAAGGGAAAGAAAAAATTCCTATAGAAATGTGGACTGGTAAAAAACCCAAATTAAACTATCTTAAAAAATTTGGATGTGTGGCATACTTTCACATTCCGAAAATAATGCGAAACAAATTTGATATACCCGGAAAAAGAGGGATAATGTTAGGATATGCTAGAGAAAGAAAAGGATATCGTATTTATGATATAGCAAGTAATAAAATAATTGAAGAACGATCGGTTAAATTTAACGAATCTTTAAAAGGTAGTAATTATATGGGGAAAAATAAAACCATAGAAACTTGGGATATTGAAAAATTAAAAGGAATATCGTGGAAGGAAAACGAAGTAGATCAGAAAACAAAAAGTGAAAAACCACACCTCGAATTGGTTGTTACGGAAAATACTCAAACAGGCGAATATGCTGACTCATCGCATTTCGAAATCGGCGACATGAGCCGTTGTAGTGGGGGCGATGATAGGGGAAAGACATCTGACAGCTATGAAAAAAATAATCAAAATGGAGATGAAATACCATTAAGACGATCCGAGAGGCTCAAATCTAAACAACTGGCGTCAAATATAATCAGTAATGTTCCGAACGATTTTTCAGACGCAAAACATAGTGCTAATTGGTATGCCTGGAAATCGGCAATGGAAAATGAATTAGATTCATTACATAAACACGAAGTGTGGGAAATAGTAGAAAGGCCTGAAAAAACAAAATTAGTAAAAAGTAAATGGGTGTATACTTTGAAGGAAGGAGACTCTGGGAAAGTAAAATATAAAGCGCGATTAGTAGCGGCTGGCTTTAATCAAATAAAAAATCAGGATTACACCGAATCATATTCACCAGTTGTTAACGTTGAATGTTTTAGATTATTGCTTGCACTTTCAGCTAAATTAAATTTGACTGTTAAATTTTATGATGTAAAAACAGCATATTTGTACAGTGACTTAAAGGAGGATGTATATATGACTCCTCCACCTGGTTATGAAAAACTGATTGGACAAGGAAAAGTATGCAAATTAAAGAAAAGTATTTATGGGTTGCCCAATCGGGTA
>KK120565.1:534936-573554 GCA_000611955.2 Stegodyphus mimosarum | reverse complement strand
TTATGATGTAAAAACAGCATATTTGTACAGTGACTTGAAGGAGGATGTATATATGACTCCTCCACCTGGTTATGAAAAACTGATTGGACAAGGAAAAGTATGCAAATTAAAGAAAAGTATTTATGGGTTGCCTCAATCGGGTAGAAATTGGTATATGAAAATAAAAACCGAATTAGAAAAACTTGGATTGGTACAATTAGCATCTGATAATTGTATATTCATTTATAATGATACCAAAAACATTTTTATACTATGTTTGTATGTTGATGATTTAGCTGTATTCTGTAATAATGAAGAAATGCTTAAAAATATTGTTTCTAAAATTAAAAATGTATTTGAGTTACATGAAAATATTAATTCAAAATTTTTGGGAATGCAAATAGAAAAACTTGAAAATGGTATATGTTTGTCTCAAACAGAATATATTGAATCCTTATTGACTAAACACAATATAGAAAATTGTAAAGCAGTAAAAACGCCAATCGTTAAAGGGGCAGATAAAGGTTTTTCATGTACAAATGAAAAGATAGATACAACTTTATATCAGGAATTAATTGGGGAACTTTTATATGTAGCGAATAGAACGCGTCCTGATATATCATTTGTAACAACTTATTTGTCACAATTTAATCGTGCACCAGAAAAAGGGCATTATCTTTTGGCTAAAAGGGTATTAAGGTATTTAAAAGGTACAAAAAATAAAAAACTTTTCTATAGCAATGATTTTGGAGTTTTAAATGCATATGCTGATGCTAGCTGGGGAAATGCAGAAAATGGTAAGTCATTTTCTGGTGGTAATATTTTACTAGGTGATTCATTGATCTCTTGGAAATGTCGTAAGCAAAGAAGTGTTAGTCTCTCTACTTGCGAAGCGGAATTATTTTCTATTTCTGAAATTTGTAAGGATGTTATTTGGACTGTAAATTTATTATCAGAATTAAAATGTAAACAATTTTTGAATGGTGCAGTAACTTTGAATACAGACAGTCAAGCTGCTATCCAGTGGATCAACTGTGCCAAATCATCTACGAAATCCAGACACATGAACTTACGTTTCCATTTTATGAAGGATTTAATAAAGGGCAGTGTCGTTAAGTTAGAATATTCACAAACTGATAATATGATTGCAGATTTTCTTACTAAAAGTGTCAGCGAAGAAAAATTAATGTATACATTGAAAGTAATTTCCTTAATTTCTTAATGTAATGTATTATATATTGTTATTTTGTATTTCATTTTTGTATTGAAAAAATGTTGCTCGCAGGAGGGGTGTGTTGGGTAGAGGCGAGCGAACATTTTTCTTATGCGCATGCGTATGAACTATTGTGGCGCAGTTGTCTCTTCCCCCGACGCATTCGTCTTGCGAGCGTGCGAACGTTATTACGTGCTATGCTGTGTGATGTTAAATATAATTTGCTGTGTGCTCTTTTTATTCTTTTTTCCTGTAATAAAGTGTCGTGTCCTAAATCGATGGATTTTTTACTCTCAATATGGACCTCTGAACAACACAAATGATAAGATTAAAAGAAAAAAATTCATCTAGAAAATTCTTGCTAAATGTATAAAATGATAGCAATACCAGTGTAGTGTGATGCTGTTCCAGGCATATATTCCTTCCAAAAACAGTTGCGTAAGACAGCTAGCATAACAATATGACTGACAACTAAACAATGTATATACTTTTTGCAGAGCATTTAAAACAGATGCTCCGCAAAATGATGATGATCATGATGGACATGATGCTCATGGCCAAAAGGTTAAGATAATTATATTTTTAGATTTTGTTAAAATTACTTCAATTCTGAATTAATGAGAGTTCACTGCAAAAATGACTTATTACTGCAGCAACACATAAAAATACAACATTCAGTCAACAAAAATTCTTTATCAAAATAGTAATTAAACTCAGAATATAAATGTTAACAAATAGAACTGTCTTACTTGTTCTGAATTATCCAAACTAGTCCCAGGTTTAGTAATGCATTTTCTAAAGCATTTGTCGGTGATTTTCTAAATAAAGTAAAAATTTTGTTATAGAGCATCCAAAGAAATGTAACATGCATTTTGAACTTGGAGAATTACTTCTCACACAGTATATATAATAATGTATTCAGAAGAAAAGATGAAGTTTTATATCTTTACTATTAGTATTGGCCAACTTACATAACCACAGTATAAAAATATTTTTTTTATTATTATTATTTTAAACTTTGGCCAATTAGTTCTATAAGAAAGAAACTACTTAAAGTTAGAAGATTCTTTGCTTTTCATGATTTTCGGCAAAACTGATGCTCTTGGCAGATAAAAAGTGTATTCGTTAACTAAAGGTACAACTGTTTAAACTACATTTTATCACTAACATATATTTAAAAAGTTCTAAGATTATTTCCTACACTACAAAAATAAAGACTGACAAATAAATGAAATATGTGGTTATAAGCAGTTTATTAAATGTATAAATTTCATGCGAAACAGATAAATGATAACCTTCAACAGAATTTTAATCTGTTGTGAATTTTATTGAAGGCAAGTTCACAATTGTAAAAAAACTAACGGCAAGTTTACTATTTCATGACAGACTTGTTAATAGCTATGTTTTATTCATTAGTAATCAGTACGCATAATTACTGTTATACTCATCAAAATTAAATAAGTTTTAAAATGCTCTATTCTAAATTCTTTATTCCTTGATTAAGTTCAGTATTCAGTAATTAAACAGTTTATTACAATTTAATAATTACGCCTTCAAAAAATTTCATCAAAGTTTTAGTTTATAAAAATTAATTTTCAGAGAACTTCATGAAGATTTCTTGCATTCTCCCATTTGCACTTTCTTCACATAAGTGGTTCACACATCCAGCTAGCAAGTGGACGACTCACTGTCCAAATCATGGAGAAGCTAGAATCAATTTATGACATTCCCTGTATTCAAAAGTACCTACTAATATCTACAACTGTCTAAACAATAATGTGGAAGATGACAGTTCACTAGTGCCTGTATTTTATTAACTGGGTTTTGGGCTTTTCCTCCGTCGCTTTCTAAGTGGGAATGAATATAGAGAAATACTGCATTCCTCCATGCATGATTTCATGGTTTAAATCAGTGTTTCCTAACTGTTTTACTCTTTGCAACCCTTGTGATAATGTTAAAATTCTAGAAAACCCCAGTGTCCATGTTACAGTATTTTTAATAATATTTTTATTAATGATCATTAATGGAAATAAAAAATGACCATCATTTTAAGCGTTCGTTTCAAAACAAAAAAAGTGCAATTACATCCGACTAATATAATTCTAAACATAATTAGGTATAGATAAATAATAAATTTCTTTAGCACAACAATTTATAACAAATATTACTGTGAAATGTACCTCTGTTTTTTGGAACATAAATGTTTAATTCGGGTCAGATATTTGATGTACAGCCATGGATTTTATCTTCCATAGAAAGAAGACAATTTCTATCTTTACTATTAATAGCTATTAAAAAGAAAAAGCTCGTTCTCACATGTGCGATGTTGAAAACTGCAGTAGTATATTAATTTCTTTCCTACGAATTGTTTAATACTTGTTTTCAATGGAAATCCAGAATTTGTCTAAAACCATGTGATTAAATTTCATTTTCAATGAACCATCCAAAGGTAAGTCATAATGTCTTCTTTTACAGTTAGATTCTGAGAATGAAAGGAAGTGCGAGAGAATAGATTCCTCAGCTAAATGTATAGTTCTGTTGACAAGGATGGAAAAGAATAATCAATTTTCTTCGACAGCTCCATTAGGTGGGATACAATAAAACCAATAAAACTTGAAATTTGTTGGTATGCAGCTTAACTTTTTAGTCTAATCAGTAATTCAAACATGTCAAGATTTTCTTTTATAATAAGATCTTTTCGTAAGTTTACTTTTCTTTTAAATCTAAGAATCTTGTCACTTGAAGTTTCTCCACTGCTTTGCAGTAACATATTCATCTGATTCAGATGATAAAAAATATGTGCTAAATAAGGTGGTATCTGCACCCACATTTGATATTCTAAGCATTTAGTAAAATCCTATTTGTCATTTAGTTGAAAATGTATATGCATTTCTTACTTTAGCTCAAAAGCCCTATTAAAAACTTTGCCCAGCGGTTAAACTACTTAACCAACAAATTTTAGTGCATAACAACAGATTTGTCTGCTGTTTATCTATGTTTTCACACAGCGTTTTAAAAATTCTGGAGTGCTTTCATTGAATTAAATTTACCATATTTATAACACCATCAAATACATTCTGCACTTCATTATCAAGAGATTTTGACATCAACACTTCTCAATGAATAAAACACTACTGAGTGGAAACAACATCGACATTTTTTTTTCCTCTTATAGAAGTAAAAAAGCTTTTTATGGAGGCAACCATGGAAGCAGCACAGTCTGTACAAATGCCAATATTATTCTTCCAAGAAAGATTTTTCCCCCCCATATATGCATATAAAATATTAACTACACCTATTCCTCTGCTTTTATTAAGTAATTCTTTACACCATAGGAAGTTTTCTTGAATTGCTCCCTCATTAACAGATCTTATAAATGCTAGACCTTGACATTTGTTGATTCATCCACATAAATTGAAAAATGGCAATTTTTCAATTTATTACACAAAACCTGTTCAACGTCATGTGACACATCACTGATCCATCAACTTTTATACTGTTTGAAGTGGAATATTTTTAATTTTCAATACTGCATCTTGTACCAAACATTTTACCCACTATAATTTTACATGTGGGCATTATCAGGTTCTTACCAACTGTGTTATTTTTTCTTTTCTTTGCAATAAGCTCTGCTACCAAATAAATTGCTTCCTGAGTTTCTCACTTAACTGTGAATGTATTTACAAAAGCTGTACTTTATTTATTTTGAGATTTCAACAGTTTTGAAATAATCAAGAGTTCTCCCCCCCCCACACACACACTGTTTCTATTTCCAAGAGTTTTTTCCTTTTCTCCTGAAATGGCTGTTCAGTTTTGGAGCATTGTTGTATTCGAAAGTCTTTTACCACAAGCAAGACACATTGAAAGAGAACATTCTGGATCATCAGCCCTCTTAAAACCCACTGATAAACAACTTTCATTGTAACAATGAACCTTTTTTGCATCTTTTTAGCAGTCTTTTGAAATTTTGCATGAGAGTCTAAATATTCATCATCTGAATTGCTTCTAAATATTCATCTTCAGAATTATCTGGGCTATTTGTCTTCAAGTATCATGGCATTTTAACTGTTAAAATCACAGCTTCTCAGTTTTTAAGATAAATCATAATTTTAGCCGAAGTCCTAAATAAAAGGGTGTGGGTACACTTCTTTATGTAAGTGAACCAAAATTTTAGCAATCAGATCTTATTATGCCTTAAAATCGATTTTAACTTCTAAATGCAGGTGTGTCTTCCCCTTGGACAAAGATTGAGACTGTTACCCTGTTCCGCACGAGCATGTCATATGTGCATTACCAGCAAACGTTATCCAAGTTTTATATTAATTCTGATAACTCACAGTGCTCCTCTCATAACATACCAAAAACTGGAACAACTGGAAAACAAATTTAATTTATGCAATTTTTTTTCCAAACTTAAGATTAGCAGCATGAACTGCCTGTCCTGACAAGACAATACATCCAGTTAGCATGCCGTCCTGAGACAGCCATTTGGCGACTGAGCAGCCCATCGCGAACGGATTAAAGAAAGAAGAGCCCCCAACCTACAGGTTAAAAGCTTATTCTCAAGGAAGTGCAATGAATTTATAAGAGCAAGTTAATTTTTTGTTCCTGAAAGTATTAAAAGTGATCACCCCGGCTATGCATGTACCATGCTAGTGACTTCCTACTGCACAGTTCCTGTAGACTTTTTTGAAGAGTGTAACCAAACATAACAGACCCCTACTGTCATTTGCATACAGGAATCTTATATTTATTCTCACATTGTTATCAAATAATATTCAGGGAAAATTTCTGTTTGATAGCTAGAATTATATTGACAAGGCATGGCGATCACAAAGTCTTGGACTCATCTTTATTTCCAAAACTATACTTTTCCTTTAAAATTTCATACACATCCTGATACCGTTTCTAGAACTCTCAATGTTCTCTCTGTTTAGTCCAAAGGGGCAATTTGCCCAGATGGACTATTAATTTCATTTTGCCGTTTTGCATTGATTCACTATAAGCACTGTTTCACTTTTCAAATTATTGCCATCAAATATTATTGCCCTGTATAGTTAAAGGAATTAAATAATGAGAAATTTGCCTAAATGTATGTATGTTTCTCGCATTGTGATAAAACAATGGTACTTAGAGCCATCAAATTTTGAATAACGTAATCCTCCAGTGAATATGGGCATCTGGGAGCCCAAATTTGAAATCAGTTTATCAATTTCATATTTTGTAAAACTTTTAACAAATTTTTGATTAACAAACTCAAGGATTTCAAAGCGAGCAATGGCAACATTATACAGGAAAAACATTTTTATCTCCAGCGTGCAAGACTGTGTATCGAAAATTCTAAAGATATGCTCATTTTAAAATTATTTTGCGATACTGCTCTTGAACTGAATTTTATAGTTTAAATGTGAAGAACATGATATTTAATAAATAAAGTTAACACACAAAATGTTAAAAAAAATACCCCTTTGAACGTAATTTAAAAATCTGAAACCTTTCAGATTTTTTTTTAACTGTAATGGATTTTACTATTTCGGGTTTTGAATATTTCATGGTTAATTATGATCATTTTAAACATCATATACAAAACACTAAATGTCATACGCAATCCATTAACCCTTCGGCAGTTGCGAGAAGTTTTTGTGGGATAGTGCAAAAGGCACAATGAATACCAAAGAAGCAATTTACATATTTGTAAACTATAATGCATTTTTATTATTATTTAATGCATTTAACTCCTATTTACCATACTGCCCTAGATGGCCTTTGGATTGACAATTGGATTAAATAATTCTTAGAAAAAATTCTGCAATAATTTCAAAATATTACCTTTGCAGGTACTTTTTAAGTTGAAAACAATTACAATAAGGAATTCTAATGTTTTTACAAATTTATAGATATCCCAAATAGCAAGCTTTTGCAAAGCTATATAAAGATGTATTTTGAAACTTTCTTGATATTTCTTAAGTCATTATTTAATAAGCAAAACACTCAATATTTATTAATTTTGAACTCCAACAAAAATCAGCATTATATTTGCAAATTTTCACAGGACTAGTTTCAGTGGTTTTACCAAACCATCATCCTCAGCTGCCAAAGCACTAATGAACGAGAATGAAATGAAATTAACAAAGTCTGATTTCTAGACATCTTAATGCACCGTGCCTAAATTTGATACAATAAGGCGGAAAGGAATACCACTTTTATGAATTCTGGGAAGAGTATATAAACTGGCACGATTCACAACAGATGGGATAAGCGACTGTTTTAAGTTGGCCGAAAGGATTTGTGAAGATTTTATCGCAGTTTTTATTTTTGAGAGGTCCAAGGGTTAAGGGTGTTTTGAGATTAGATTATATGGTCTTTTGTTTAAGAGTTTACTTATACCATCGATGTAACGTTCTTGTCTACGACAACTATCTGGCCACCTTTCTCAGCCTTTGAAATCATAATGTCCAAGTTAGAATGAATTTCACGCATTGTAGCTCTTCTTGCTCTTGCATTTAGATTTGGTTTCAAAGGCTTATTGTTGAATTTCATATTATGAGTGATAAGATGCCCAATCATTTCTTTCTGTGCACCTGAAACTTTATTGAATTTGAAAGTATTTTCGATAGGACTAAAAATATTTGGAATCGAGCGTTATCATGTTTGTGAGAAGTTCAAATTATATTTCAGAATTCTGTTCTTCTGATAAACTAACACTAGAAATATTAACTATTGGCTTAATATTTAGGATGGGGCGTTTTCTTAAATTGGAAGACTGTAAAATAAGTTTTTTGAATTTAAACGCAAGGGTGTTTTTATGACACCCTTGCATTTTTTATGGACCAAAGCAAGGCAAGTTTGCAGTTTAAGAGAATTCTTGAAATGTGATTGGAAGACGTTTTATTAGATTAGAGGTAAAACTGGATATTACGGGCCAGTCTGGCACGTTTTCAAAAAATCACCAATTGGGTTATTTTCGTGCGTTTTAGAAAATCCGTAACTCATCAGATCTCCATATTAGATGGCTACAATTTTGAACAAATCCTGTAACACATGCAAAGAATTCATATCAAAAACAGAAGTTCGAGAAAAACAACAAAACAGTACTTGAAAATTATTAACTATGTATTTTATGGGATCAACAATATTAATACTTTCCATTAATATCATATATCATTAAAATACAATAACACGCCAAACAAATATTAATTTAGAAGTCAAACAACAAAAATCAGCGTTATATTTTCAAATTTTCACAGGACTAGTTTCGATGCTTTTATCAAACCATCATCTTCAACTGCAAAAGTGCAAATAAACGAGATAAGATATAATGATTAGATAAGATAAGAAAGCCTGGACAGGAGGCAAGCTACTGGTGCCATCTGTTGATGAAACCAGAACTAAAACAAAATTTCTTTAAAGGCAAAGATGGATTGGAATTAGGATCGATAACTATAACAGAAAGATTTTTTTGAATGTGAAATGCCTCTAGAAAATCCAGTTCACAAATGGAAGATATTTTTTTTAATAATTTTGGCAGCAGAAAAATTGAAAGTGCGATTTTCGGGCCAACAACGTTGGACAACAGAAGACTTTTGCATTTCCTTTTTTCTAACATAAGCCTCATGCTCCTTAACGCGAAATTTTAAGGCTCTCTTAGTTTAGCCAATGTAATTTAAACCTCACTGACAAGGAATCCTGTAAATACCCTAGGAATTCATATCCAGAATGGGGTCCTAGAGTACGGAGCTCAGAATTTTATTGATGGGAGAATAAACGACTCGAAAGTTAAATTTCTGTAAAATACATGCAACTTTATAGCTAATTGATGGAAAGAAGGGAACAACAACCGATTTTTTATAATCTCCTAAAACACGAGTCTGCCATTTGGTGTATATGTTTTTTAACTGCTTGATTTTAATAATGTTGGGTGAAAAGCCCCTGTCAATAGCTATTGCTTTTAAATAATTTTAGTTCTTAATCGAGAGATAGTTTGGAGCAGCAAACTTGAACAGCACGGAAAACATAGGAATAAAATGAAGCTAACTTTTGTTTCCCCCCCCCCCCCGGATGACATGATTTGAAGTGTGGTGGAAGGCAAACCGATGAAAGTTTATGATAAACAGTAGTACTGAAGTTGGATGTGTCACGTGTGACCAGAATGTCAAGAAACAGAAGAAAATTGCAAGTCTCAAGTTCAAAAATGAACTGAATAGCAGGATCAATGAAATTCATTGTTGAAAAGAACTTTATTTAAATCATCTTTACTACCTTCAAACAGGGTAAAAGTATCATCTACGTAGCGGAACCATACCGGGAAGTTTAAAGTTTCAAACAATTTTGATTCATAATAATGCATGTAGATATCAGCCAGGATGGGACTGAGGGGCTTCCCATGGCTAATCCCTCAGTTTGCTTGTAATATTTATTTTGGAAAACAAAATGTGTTTGTTTCAAACAGAGTTGAGTGAGAGAAATTAGCTCATCAATTTCGATGCAAGAGAAATGAAATTCACGAAGACTGTTTTCCAGACATCTTAATGTTCCAGTTCAAGTAGTTCAAAAAATCTTACCATTGTAAACATTCAGCCAACACTTAATATTTCTAATGTTAGTATATCAGAAGAACAAGAGAGAATTCTAAAATGTAACTTTAACTTCTCACAAACCTCTAAACCGATTCCAAAGATTTTGGCTGCTTTGAAAAAGCTTTCAAGTTTAGTAAAGTTTCAGATTCACAGAAAGAAATGATTAGGCATCTTATCGCTTATAATGTGAAATTCAACAATGAACCTTTGAAACAAAACCTAACCACGAGAGAAAGAGCTACAATGCACAAAATTCATTCTAACCCGGATATTATCATTTCAAAGCCCGACAAAGGTGGCCAGATAGTCGTCATGGATAAGAACACTTACATCAATGATGTCACTAAACTCTTAAACGAAGAACTATATAATCCAATCCCTAAAGATACTTCACCTTCGGACCTGTCAAAAATAAAAACTGCGATCAAATCTTCACAAATCCTTTCGGCCAACTTAAAAACAGTCGCTTATCCCATTTGTTGCAACTTGTGCCAGATTATATGCTTTTCCCACAATTTATAAAAGTGATATTTCTTTCCACCCTACTGTATCAAATTCAGGCACTGCCTTGTATCCGTAAGCTAAATATTTAGTTTTCAGATTTTCAACTCTATTAGACAATGGTATTTACACCACAAAAAATTCAACAGAATTTGTAAAAAAGGTTAAAAACATTTCTCTTAGAAATTTACTCATGGTTTCTTTTGATGTAAAATCATTATTCACCAATGTTCCAGTGGAGGATGCATTAAGATATCTAGAAACCACACTTCGCGAATTTCATTTCTATTGCATCGAAATTGATGAGCTAATTTCTCTCACTCAACTCTGTTTGAAACAATGTTTTCTGTGTTTTTCAAGTTTGCTCCTCCAAACTATCTCTTAATGAAGAACTAAATTATTTAAAAGCAATAGCTATTGACAGGAGCTTTTCACCCGACATTATTAATCAAGCAGTTAAAAAATACTCATCTCAACACACCAAACGGCTGACTCTTGTTTTAGGAGATTATAAATATTCTGTTGACATTGCCTTCTTTCCATCAATTAGCTATAAAGTTGCACATATTTTACAGAAATTTAACTTTCGGGTCATTTATTCTCAAATCAATAAAATTCTGAGTTCCATACTCAAGGATCCCATTCTGGATATGAATTCCTGGGATATTTACAGGCTTCCTTGTCAGTGTGGTTTAATTTACATTGGCCAAACTAAGAGAGCCTTAAAATTTCACGTTAAAGAACATGAGGCATATGTTAGAAAAAAAGAAACACAGAAGTCTTCTGTTGCCCAAAATTGTTGGTCCAAAAATCACACTTTCAATTTTTCTGCTGCCAAAATTATTCAAAAAACATCTTCCATTGGTGAACTGGATTTTATAGAGGCATTTCACATTCAAAAAAATCTTTCTGTTCTAGTTATCTACCCTAATTCCAATCCATCTTTGCCTTCAGCCTTTAAGTTCTGGTTTCATCAACAGATGGTGCCAGCAGCTTGTCTCTTATCCAGGCTTTCTTATCTTCTCTAATCATTATATCTTATCTCGTTTATTTACGCTTTTGCAGCTGAGGATGTTGGTGTAGTAAAATCATTGAAACTAGTCCTGTGAAAATTTGAAAATATAACGCTGGTTTTTGTTGCTTGGCTTCTAAATTAATCATATATCATTTTTAAGACCGCAGCAAAAGGGTGTAAAACGTTTTATCAGAAAATTTAAGAAACTGTAAGAAGCAGTCAATGAGGGTGAAAATGCGCTTTAGCCCACTGCTTGGCGATGTTTTGAAAATCGCCAATTCGACGTGTTTCTGCGAAACGTCTTTGCAATTGCAACCTTCCCGACACGCTCCGCGAAAACCTATTGTAAACAAAACATAGAATTCTGAAGCATAAATTAGTATGGAAACTGTTGCCACAAAAAGATAATAAAATAATATGCAAAACGAACATTATGATCATTAAAATATTTGTCAGTTAGGTTTAAATTAATTATGTACATTTTATGTTGTAATACTTACACATTTTATGCCATTACATAACCTTCCCGACATGCTCCGCGAAAACGTAACCAAAATGGCATCGAAGAAAGAAGGAATTTTTTTTAAAAGGGCATTAAAATTACAAACGATACCATGTACACACCGTTCCGTTTTAACTTAAAAAAAAACATCTGCGAATTGCACAATGTAGACAACGTACACAAATGAACAAAATAAGCTAAAATAACGAAAATAAATTACAAGAAAATTCCATGTGCACAGCGTTCCTTTTAAACTTAAAAAAAACTTCAGCGAATTGCACAATGTAGTCAACGTACAAACAGTCAGCCATGTTGGCGCGTTTATTGCTCATTCAAAAACAACCGCCACCAAGCAGTGGGCTAAAGCGCATTCCAACCTCAATGAGCAATAAATAATAGGAAAACACTGATTTATATATAAGCTAAAATTTTAAAAAAAACGCAGAAGATAAAAATCAAAAGTTTGATCAAGCCATGGTATAGTAAAAAAACAAAAAAAGTGGTTAAACAGTTTTAACTACATAATTCATATTTTTAATGTAAAATTTTATTTATAATAAACAGCAGAAAACCATATTTTTTATGTCTAGATTGAAGATTAAGGGCCAGTCGTCAAAATTGTGCCAAATATGGCAACCCCCCCATTTTTTTCTTCTTTTTTTGTTGTTGTAATGCAAATCATTACCGTTTAGGATTATAGTTTATATTATTTAACCAGGCTTTTTGAATATTCGTCATTACACTGTGCTTCTCATGAATAGTGTGAAAAAAATGGCTGGCGTTGAAAGAGTTGAATGTATACATTTTGCTTATTTGATTCAGTTGCAAGATAAGTGGGAAAGATGTGCGATACAATGGTGTGTGAATTATGGTTTGATTCCAACTGTATGCGAATGTCCGAAGTGTAAAAATTACGTGAAATTAGTTTAAAGGAAATATGCGACAGATTTATGTGAATGGAAGTGTCATGTGTCCGGTCCTTTCAAGCACGAGGTCAAAAAGTGAGAGAAAGGGCTTTTGGTTTTCCGACAGACAAATACCTGCGAGTCTGATCCTTCAACTAACATATTTGCAGGGTCAGAAATGCATGAATCGGCTTATTGTGGATGATTGATTAATACAATTGAATTGGAAATATAGGAATCAATTATTACAGATTTTGATTTAAATATAAATCATAATAAAAGTAATTCTCATTAGAAGCAAGTACATTATATGTGGTTAAGCACACCATTTTGAATTTTATCTTCATTGTATTGTTACATTTTAGTATAAACAATTTGAACGAAATTGGAGATCAATTTTTTACATTTACACTTTAGTAAAAAGTCACGGTGATTCAGAAATTTCTGTTGTTTCAGGCATAATTTAGTGAAATAATTAATGGAAAATTTACAAATATAAGGCTGACTTTTGTTGTCTGACTTCAAAATTAATACTTGTTTGGTGTGTTATTCTATCTTAATCACTCAATGTTTATCTGTTTAGTAGGAAAAACATGCCTTCTTCTATTCTTCAACATACACCACTTATATCATTAACACAAAAAAAGTTATCCTATACCCGTATGGTTAATCATAATTAAAAGATTTACACGATACAAATTTCTTGAAATAATACGAAATAAATTTTCTTTCACAGTAATTTGAAATATGGACTTAAAGAAATTCCAATAATATTACAGAATATTTTATACGCTCCTTCTTATAGGCTACACACTTTCTGAGTAGGATATGATAATTTAATTTATAAAGAAATGCAAATATGTTAGGGCACTGGAAAATCACCGAGAGCCGGCAATCAACTCTCAGCTTATGTAAATGAAACTAAGTAAACATTCATTGAATATTTAAAACAGAAACAAAAAATTTGGAAAAATAACGTAAACTCTGTTTTGTACAGACATGCAATTACACAAACATACACATTTGAACAGTGTTAAGCAGGCATGCAAATTCAGAGCTCTAATGAGAACTAACTTGTAAAAGTTCTTGAGCTAATAAAACAGCAACTTGCTGTTTCACTTGGTCCATCAGTTCTTCTTTTTGTGCCCCGGATAATTTTCCTCCACCTAAAGAATCCATGCTGATTTTTTTTTTTATTTAATTAAATTGCCGACAAATTTAAAATTTTTTCTACTTGACCCTCAACACAGTGAAGTTAGCAGTTACTTATTCATCTTGTAGGAAATGTTGAAGTTGCATCATATTTTAAATTTATTGACAATACGCTCATTTAAAAAATAATTTATTAAATTTCTGTTTTACTATAGCCTCCAAAATGGAAATATTTCAATGCTTTACGTTTTTTAATTTTAATAACAACAAGATGTTTTAGAATCAAGGAAGTAGAAAAGCAATTCGAAATATAATTAATGCTTTTTTTCTTAGTTTTTAAATACTAAACCTAATTAAGTTTTCAGAATTTGAGATATTATGAAGCAACTTTACTTTTTTTTTCACGTGGATATTTTCTCCTTGCACGTTCCATTTTTGAGAAATTTTTCTAAGCGAATTTGGCAACATTATTAGTTTATGTTCTATTTTCCTTTTTAAACAGTAAGCGGGATTTAAACGTAATGCAGTTCATAATGCTTATATTAAAAAGTATCAAACTTTCCATTTATTTAAAAATTATTTAAAAGGATAAATTACGTTTGATAAGCTTCGCGTTGAACATCTGGGCACAAGCTGTCATCTAAAATAACACTGTGATTACTTCCGTGGTGTTTTTAAATGATGATGTCTTTATCAGGAAGCGATGATGAGGATAGTGATTATGTACCCTCTGATGATGACTTAAAAAATACAAAATGTGCAAAACGAAATTTTTCAGAAATGGTTTGTAATAAAGAATTAATTTTGAGCGAAAGTACAAAAAGTAAAACAGGTAAAGAACGCATATCCATCGAATCAGATGAAGTATCACAAATGAGAGAGAAACAGCGAGCTGAAAGTATCTGGAAGAATTTTATAAATGATGTTAAAGATTCGTCAACAACAAAAAAAGATATTAATGCAACTACTGCAGAAAAATCAAATGATTTACAAAATGTTTCAAATGAAGTATGTAACTGCGCAGGAAAAGCAGTTGCTAAGCTTAAATCTGTAGATCGAAATTCTGTTCAGTTGCGAAATCCAGTTCTTAAAGTACCAACTATCAAAATGAAGAATGTAATAATGAATAAATGTGATAGCTTTAATGTACGTTCACATTTGAAACTTTGTAGAGATTTACATTTTGTAATAGAAAATTTCTCTAAGAAAAGAAAAATGACAACACTTCAGAAATCATCATATGACTGGGACTTATTTAAAAAAAGTGAAAATATCGAAGATGATTTGAAAATTTATAATAGAGGAAAAAGAGGCTATTTAGAAAAACAAGCATTTTTGCAGAGGAGTAATATACGAGAGTTTGAACTAGAAAAGAAAGCTAGAATTTCCAAAGCAAAGTAGTACAAAGACATACAATGCAACATTTTGTTATTTTTTACTGTGTATTTAAATGTTGAGGCAAAACTGTATATATAAAATGATATATATATATATAAATATAAATGTGTGTGTACACACACTTAAAAAAATTTGGATTTTTATCAATATTATGATGAAAAAGTGTGTTCTCTCTGTCTATTTATATACATGCTATATGCATATGTAAATTATACATACATAAATTGTAAATAAATTTCTTTGAAAAAAAGTATGTGATTAATGTTTAGATGGTGAGTACAAAAGTGTGGTGATAGAAGTAATGATGAACTTCAAAGACAGAATACAGTATCTTTAGAAATATATCATCTGAAGTTCAGAAATATCAGCATTATAATGAAAAATGTACATATTAAAAAAGGCAACAATCAGTTGAATTTAGTTAATAGAAGATATTCTTGTCTTCAATTATTTACCTACAATAGCAAATAATGGGTTACAGATGTGCTACATGCACTCTCTGCCAAATTTGACAATTATTTGTGTGGCATGGTAACCATGCAGTTTGGTAAAATTTTGTGTCGTATGACAATCCATTTTTCCAGTTCAGCCATTTCTGTATAATTTTGTTTGGTTGTTTATTTTTCCTATTTCTGGTATACTTTTTGTCAAAAATGAATTTTTTGCATTTAATGTTGTTTTCCTTTTTTGAACGATAAGGGTATTTGTTTTCATATTATTTTAATTATGTTTTTGTTTACCTTTTGCTTTTAAAAGCCTGACAAATCTGAAAAAATGGCATTTTCTCTATAATTTTTTTTACTGCTAACGTTTTATCAATATGGCATGTCTGGAACATCTGTTTCAATCAGTATTAAGAAGTGATCTTAGTAGAAGTACTCACCAGTGAGTGAGGGGGAACACAGCTGAATGCTAATAATTTGTCTCAGTTCAATTCCTGGCTAACAGGTGAGCTGTATGGGCATTTTTGTGATTTTCTCCCATGACTAATGTAGCTATGAGTCAGTTTCTCTTAAAAAGATTTGGCTCTAGTGTAGAATTGGGTGCCCCTTGTTTTTTGGCGAAAAAGTTTGTTCACTTTTGGCGATGAAACCCCATTTCTGTTTACCATGAGAGTTTTAGCTTCTTGATTTATTTAATTGAAAATAAATCGATGTGCACATGGACAAAGTCAAAATGTGCAGTGACTAAGTTTGTGCAATTCTCTGATGTTTTTTTAAGTGAAAATAGGTCGATGTGTACATGGACACGGAGTTTGTGAAATTCTTTAACTTCTTGTTTTGGGTTTGTGTAGCGGCCATCTTGAAATTGTGTCTTATTGGCGCCGATCTTGGCATCAAAACAGAATCGCCAAAAAACAAGGGGCACCCAATTGTAAACTTTTACCAAAGATTTCCCTTAGGCAGATAGCTCTTGCATGTTTTGCCATTATGAAACAGACCACCGGCCAACCTTAGGAGTTGTGGGAATTTTCTGAATGTGCCAAAGGCAATCATACTCATAAAAATTCTTCATTTTTAACAAGATGTGTGGCCGTTTTCATACGCAGTCTTTTTGTTATGTTTCAAGTTCCAACATTTTTTATCAGCATTATTATCCTTTTATCTTAAATTCAGCTTTAAGCTATACACTAGTTAAATCTGCCTGGCATGAGAGAAACTGCATTAAATTTTTTGCAGAATTACTATATTTTATTGTAAAATCACTGAAGTGAATAATTTCTTTGGATTTGTTCTTAAAGCAATCGTAGTAGCACAAAAGAAATAAAAATCTGTTTCATTTTAGGAATAATGCTGAATTAAAATGTAAAATATATGTAGAGTAAATTGATTAAATAACAGGTAATATTTGTATTTTCTTATGTATGTTTTTTAATTTGAATATTTTTTTTCCTTTGAAATTTTTTTCAAACACCAATTGAATGCTGCTTTAAAATTCTTTTCTCTATAAAATGTATTCAAAGCTAAATAAACTATAATGAATTTTTTAGATTATGAAATGAGATAAAAAAATTTAACATAAAACCATTTTACCGAATAGTCTTTGAAAACCAAATCTGAATAGCCTTTGCATGTGTTATGGTATGGATCAAAGCTAATAGGTAAGTAAAGCTTTACAATGGTGAAGTCAGATCCGAAAGTCTTTTTTGCTTAGTTGCTTTCCTCACTTTATCTTCAGGCTGCAGTTTTATGTCATCAGTATTCTGATATGTGCATCTATATAATAATTTATTTTAATTTTCCCTGTAATAATGTGTTAAAATTCCTCATAAGAAATTTTTTTGGTTTATAAAATAACAAATATTACTATATATTGTTGCATGCATACGAGTTTGGAATAGATTGAATGCACAAATCAATAGAAAGTTAGTAAAATTTATTATCCCAAGAAATAAAACAAAAGTTGAAATTTCCTCAGAGATATTCGTACCTTATCACAATATCTCACAGTAGTTATATTTTAATGTACTAAAATGTTGAATAGAACTCGATTCAAAACACAGAGAATGCTAATCTGATCTCACCTCGAATTTGCTACAATCAATCATAGCACTAAATAAACTACTGAACTGAGATGTTTTTCACCATCTTTTATACATTTTTTTTTAATCATCCACGAGAACATTCTAGAGGTTTTTGAAAAGCAAAAGAGTAAAATAACAAGATATCTATTTATTAATTGCGTGTGCTCCTGTAGTTTTATTTTTTCATCTTAGCTTTCTCTTAAAACTCGTCACGTGCTGCATTACACAGGGAAATAAAACAGTTTTAATTCTAATTCTCCTAAAATTAGCAAATTAAATACAAAATCCATAACACTGCCCCCTTCCCAAAGACTGCACATCCCGGGCAGTACAATCCGTGGACAGGAAGCCAAACTTACAACTAAGACATCAATGCAATAACAAACATTACATTACAAAAACAAACAACATAAACAATAACTGCAGTAAGTAACTTCAAATAGTAACTAAAGAAATCAAATACTAAATACAAGTCAAATCAAATACTAAATTTAGAAAGAAAAAGGACCATGGTCCTATATTATTTATAATTATATACACAGCGTACTATAATATTATATACACTGTATATTGGCCATAGTAAGGAGGTAACCTGCCATAATGAACAACTTTAGGTTTAGAGTTTGATGACTTAATGCATCCGAACCACGACGTTGTTCAGCCTGTTTAGGACCCAAGGTGATTGTAATTTCGAACAGAATCCTTTCCGTCGATTTGGATTCCACAACTACACCTTGTCTCTCATTGAAATGATGTTCTGTAGCTCTGGTGTCATAACGAGTCCTTATCTTCTTCGTTGCCAAGTTGGCTCGCTCTCAAGAAATATTGTGCATCTCTTCAAACCAGGCCTAGAGATCTTGGATGTATTCCTCAGGTGATGAAGGTGCATCCAGAGTGCAGACAAAAAAGAGATTACAAGGCAGACTATGGTCATGACCAAAGAGCATCTGAGATGGGAAGTCTCGTGGACAGTACTGTGGTAAGCCAGTGAAAACAGTGGTAACTTCTTGTCCCAATCCCGTTGGTTTCTGGAAACCACTAATGAGAGGTTAAGAATGGTTTGATTGAACCTCTCTACCATGTCGTCCGATTGGGGATGTAAAGGCATTGTTTTGGTTTTGTTAATGCCGAGTAGCATATTTCCGAATCCTATCCCACTTTTCGAATTTTTGACATCACGAATTATCGACAAGTTTCACCTGGCTAATAGAAGTTGGCATACCCCACTTTGTCGACTACTACAGCGTGCTTTTGAAAGAATTGTGGAGCTGATTGTGTGTTTTAACAACTAATTGCGAGATTTTCCAAATTTAAATTATTATGAACGGAAATTTAAGCAAACTATTTAGTGATTAGTTATTGCTTATCAGGCATAACTGATGATGTAACTTATTGAATTACTTTATTTGAATAAAGAGAAGAACAGTTCACTGCTGAAGCATATGTAAACAGTATGAAAAATAAATGTGAATGAAGAAGTAAATGTGATGCATTTATCACAAAATTCAGCGATGCAAGTAAAGTAAACTGGATTGTTTGAAAGTGTTATTCAGATCTGAAGTGACTATAGAAAAAACTGGCCCAAATGCGCTTTAGCCCACTGCTTGGCGGCGATTGTTTTTGAATGAGCAATAAACGTGCCAACATGGGTAACTTCGTATTTCCGCGAACATGGCTGACTGGGTATTTTGAAGCTACGGAAACATGTAGTTTTCGCGCATGCGTATTTCCTATTTTATAAAGAACGGTTTTATTGGTAATGTAAGATGACGTAGCGGTTTATTCGAAATTCTTACGTGTTAATTTAAGTAGTTATTTCAGTTGTCGTTGTATTCTTTGAATGCGGTGTTTTTGTGTTGAGTGTTTGCTATTTTCGTACCTTATATTTCGCTAAATACCGAGTCGGTATGGATTTAGCTGTGATGCTGAGAGAGGTGAGTGAATGTACATGTACATTTATTACTTTATTGGAAGTGCAAGTTGCTTAATTTTTATATTTTGTTGCCTTTTATTGAAATAATTTGGCTCAGCTGAAGAACAGAACGCTGGTATCGTTTGCAATTTATTTTATTTTGTTGATTTGTGCACATTGCCTACATTGTGCAATTCGCTGATGTTTTTTTTAAGTTAAAACGGAACGCTGTGCACATGGCATTTTCTTGTAATTTATTTTCGTTATTTTAGCTTATTTTGTTGATTTGTGTACGTTGCCTACATTGTGCAATTCGCTGAAGTTTTTTTTAAGTTTAAAAGGAACGCTGTGCACATGGCATTTTCTTGTAATTTATTTTCGTTATTCTAGCTTATTTTGTTTATTTGTGTACGTTGCCTACATTGTGCAATTCTCAGATTTTTTTTTAAGTTAAAACGGAACGGTGTGTACATGGTATCGTTTGTAATTTTAATGCCCTTTTAAAAAAAATTCCTTCTTTCTGGGATGCCATTTTGGTTACGTTTTCGCGGAGTGTGTTCGGAAGGTTATGTAACGGCATAAAATGTGTAAGTATTACAACATAAAATGTAAATAATTAATTTAAACCTAACTGACAAATATTTTAATGATCATAATGTTCGTTTTGCATATTATTTTATTATCTTTTTGTGGCAACAGTTTCCATACTAATTTATGGTTTAGAATTCTATGTTTTGTTTACAATAGGTTTTCGCGGAGCGTGTCGGGAAGGTTGCAATTAATTGCAAAGACGTTTCGCAGAAACGCGCCGAATTGGCGATTTTCAAAACATCGCCAAGCAGTGGGCTAAAGCGCATTTTCACCAAAAAACTGTATGCATGCCAACATAGCAATTTTAATTGAAAAAAAAAAACTTGTAAAATATTTCAGATCAAGGAATAGGAATTGCTGTGCAGCTTACTTACGAAGCATTCTGCAGATTTCTGTGCAAAATTCAAGGTTAACAAATAGATTAATACATTTTAATGCTTCTTTTAGTGTATTTATTTCAAAATTGTTAAAATAAATCACGCGGTTGTTTGCTTAAAAAAATAAAGTTCATCTATAAAGATATGCAAGGAACTTCATAATTATCAAAATATTTCACTGCTTTGATTAAAAATTTGAATTTACTAAATTGCTTAACGTTAAATATCTTCACAACTTCATCATTTTGTTCTGTTTGATAAGAGCTTAACTACTTTTATTCATTTGTTATACCTGAAAATATTTTCTGATTTATTTAACATAATTATCAGGATTACTAAATGTGTTACAAGTTTTATATATTCTTGTGCAGTGTAATTGCTTGCCTGTGTAAGTGGACTTTGATTTTCATGAAGGAAAAAAAAAATACAATCTTGGAATAAGTTTTTTTTCTTTCTAATTCCTGTGTTTAGCTGTAAAAATGAATTCATTTCAAGTATGTGTCTGTGCATTTTTGATGGTGTAAATGCTTAAATGTGTGTACAGTAAAAACTCAACCAAAAAAATATACAGAAAGCTCTTGAAATTTTGGATAGTCGAGCATATAAAAAGTGAAACTGTAGAAAAGTAAGTGAATGGAAGAAGAAACTACTAGTCTAAAATCATAAAAAAAAGTTCATCTTATTTCTATCAGCTTGACTATCAAAAGTCAATATTAAATAATATGCAAGATTTTGAAAAAAAAATTTTGCTGCTGATCTTTGGAATATGGTAATGGATTATTTTTGCAATGATTGATACAGGGATTAAGATTGCAAATAGGAAATTCAAATATGAACAGCAGTAATCTGAAAATTTGAAGTAGTAATTTTATATTCAGCAATCTCTGTCAGATAATTTTCCATGTTTTAAGTAATTAAAATATATATTTTCAACCATTTGTTATTAATTTAATAAAGTACATTCCATAATTTAAATTTTACTTACTTTCATATATTTAAAAGTTTCCCCATTATGAATTTCATATCTGCTAATTAAGGACAGGATATTTTTATGCTACTTCTTTTACAATTTATTTAGTTATTTTAAATATACGTATATTTTATGTAAGAAAGTGTTTTATGTGCAATAGACATACCAAAGAGCCATTACATTATCGTCATCCCCCATGAGCTCGCCCTGGAATAAAACCCCTGCACGTGCATGGTTGATGTTCGAGTATATAAAGCGGCTATGCATTGTCTTTCCAAACATAGCATGATTAGCGTCATAATGGGAAAAGCAGCTGATTTATCAGACTTCGATAAAGGTCAGATCTTTATGCCTCGGCGACCGGGAACATCAATACGTCTTTAGTGGGCTGTTAATATGCAGTTCTTGTGAGCATATATCGAAAGTGATTGAAACGGGAAGACGCCAGCCAGCAGTGTGTCGTCGACGGCACATTCCAGTTGGTGAGTACTTTGTACCAGATACCTCAGACTTCGTATCAGCAGCTTGTGGAGTCAATGTCATGCTGGGTGCTAGCAGTTTTGAGGGCTAAAGGTGGTCATAATATAATGTCTTTTCGGTGTGTGTATACAAAAGTGTTTGAACTATATATATAAGCTATTAGATTTCCCACACTCCTAGAAAAGAACTAATTTCTGTATTTATTTATCCCACAATTTCATTTTGAAACATTTTAATACTTGTTTTTCTTCAATAATTTAAAAGCTGGTTTTTTGTCGATCTGGAACACGGAATAGGGAAAAATTCCATCAGAAAACACAAATCAACTCAGAATTTAAACAGAACATAAATAGGGGTAACAATAATGGGGGGGGTATTTGTTACGTTCTTCCACTAACAGTCATTTGAAACATTTTAGCTTATATTTCTATTCAGTTGAAACTGTAAAAATATGGAAAAGTTCCCACAGAAAGATCATTCGGCTGAGAAAAAAAAACAGGAAGAAATGGCTTGGCATCAGGGAATTGATTGGTCTAAGATAACATTAAAATATTTGACTTTGTTTGCATATTGGGTAACTGAGCCTAAAGCCAGTGCAGTTACGCCAGGTATGCAAAATTTTGGAATCTACAGAACCATCGAGCAGTAAAATTTTGGAATTTAGGGGTGGAAAATTTTTAGAATTTAGTACCCACAGAGATTGCATGGCAAATTAAAATGTCCCTGCGGAAGCTAGGACACATTTCTAATTCACATAAATTTTCATATCTAATTATTCTAATAAAGTAATTTGCTTTGATTAAATTTTTATAATGCAATATATTTTACAGTGGTATGAAAAAATCCAATATGGAAAGTATTTGAAGAATAAAACAGGTCAAACTATGCAATTATATAAAAGAATACACTTTCAGAATATATACTTAATACTTTTTACAAGTGCGTAAACAAAATTTTTTTTATGTTCTTCTTCTTCTTCTTCTTCTTCCACTTTGTGAAGCTTGGCTTCCCTTTGGCGCCTTGTGCTCCTACGCATTCGCTATGTTGCTTCCAAAGAAAAATAAATAAATGAATAAATAAGGGAAAGGACGCATTCTCTCCACTCCAGAGAGTACGTCAGTCCTATAATAGTTCTTATTTTGCGATGTAAGTAATCAAGAATTTTGTGTACATTTGATGATGAAGTTTCCTAAGATTTGGTACCGCCAGGGATTCTTATTGCAGTGAGCCAACAAGTCAGCCAAAAGATCTATATCTCCAAGTTTCATTTTTTTTAACATTGCACGTCTGGCTTCCTGGTATTTTTTGCAGTGAATAATAGCATGTTCCGTACTGTCAATCACTAAACATTTGTCGCAGTAGGGAGAGTCTGATCTTCGGTATCTGTAACGCAGTAATTTTGTGTCTAGCAACTGCAATCTCGCTCTGCTGATCGCAGTCTCCATTGCCCTACTGATATTCAGTCCTTTGCTCCACTCTTTAAAAACGTCGCAGTAACTAAATCTACGCCCTATATTGGAGGTAAGCCAACTATTGACTTGTTCAGCTTTGATGGCCCTTGCGAGGAAACTACACGCGTCTTCTACTGAAAGATTGTTTTCCTTTTGGGCAATTTCTCCTTTTGCCACCCTGTCTGCGTATTCGTTTAGTGCTACGCCTTTATGGCCGGGAACCCAGACGATATCGAGTGAGTGGAAAGCTTTTATAGCCTCATACAACTTTAATATTAGAGAATTGGACTTCCCATGAGCACAGTCTATAGCTTTAACCACTGACATGCTATCCGTGAGGATAATGATTCTGTCACTTGTATTTAGTTTCTCCAAGAGCTTCCAGAGAGCCCAGGCCTCGGCAGTGAAGATAGAGTTCCTGCTGTCAATACACTGGTTAACAATCACCGCTTCCATGCCTACTGCTGCGATACTGACTCCGGTGCTGGATTTGGAAGCATCTGTCGCAAATACCTTGTAACCTCTTTTTACATAATCATCGATTACGAGACTTGAGTTCTGTTGCACCTCCCTCTCTGGAATACGTTTACTCTGGAACTCGTACTCGTTTATTTTTATTCTGAAATTAACTTCTTCTGAGAAGTTCTGCTCATTGGTGAAACTAATAATGCTGTTAATATCTAGGTTAAGTTTGGAGAGCTCGTCTTTGACAAATTGACTGATGGGTTTTCGCAGTCTGCTCCACTTGTATTTGCAGTTTTGTAAACATGTTTTCATGTTCGCTGCTATCGGAGATGCCTTGGAGAGAGCTATATTTTTTATTAGGAATTTTGTAGCAGTAATCCGCATCCTAGTCTTTAATGTGAATTCTCCAGCTTCCACGTAGAGAAGAGGTAAAGGAGTGCTGATCGGGGCTCCCATAGCAAGTCTTAAGGCATGATTATAGAGTGTGCTTAGTTTCCTTATATTGGTATTCGATGTAGACATGAGAAGGCAGCTACCATACTCAATTTTTCCTCTTATGGTCGCATTTGCAATTTTGATTAGCTCAGTTTTCCTGGCGCCCCACTTTGGGCTGGCTACAAACTTAAATGCGTTAAGCATCCTTTCCAGTTTGGGGATCGTATTTCTAACATGGGTATTCCAGCTTAGCTTATCGTCAAACCACAGACCTAGGATTTTAAGCTCATTTTCCATTGGGATGTTGATTCCTTTTAGCTTCAAAGAACCCGGTTCTTTTCCCTTCCTTCCTCCAAAGTAGATAGATTTACTTTTCTCTGGCGATATGCTTAAATTCCATTCATTAGCCCAGAATTGCACCTTGACTAGGGCCCGTTGCAGTTTACTAAGAACCTTGCGATGAGAGCTGTCTGCACAGTAGAGAAATATATCGTCTGCATACACAAAACATTCAACATCAGGTGGGATGAGGTCATAGATGTCATGCATAAAGATGGTGAAAAATATTGGCGATAAAATACATCCCTGCGGGACCCCGTGCGCCATCTCGTGGCTTTCCGATAAGACTCCTCTCCACTTAACTCTTATGGTTCTCTGATTTAAGAAATTTTTAATCCAAAGTATGCTATTCCCCTTGACTCCAAACTGCATAATTTTATAAAGCAGACCGTCGATCCAAACCGAGTCAAAGGCGGCTTTAAGGTCAAGCGCAACTAGTTGAATAACTTTACGTTGTTTCCTATGATGCAAGATGCTGCTGTAGATTTTGTTGAGCAAGACCATGCAACTTCTATTGGGAAGAAACCCATAATGTTGCTCTGACAGCTTCCCGCTCTCCTCAATTCTCGGGAGCAGCCTGTTTAGCACCATTTTTTCCATTACCTTGGCCAAGGTTTGTGTCAAAGAAATTGGTCTGTAGCTAAAAATCTCAGAGCTGTCCTTCCAGGTTTTAAAAAAGGGATTACCACTGCCTCTTTCCACTTTTTAGGAATCTGTCCCGAGTACCATGAGTTATTACAAGCTTCCAGTAGGATGCATTTGCAGTCTTCATCTAAAGATGTAATGGCAGTTCTTGTGAGTCCGTCTTGTCCTGGGGTAGAATTTTTGAGGCTCTTAATGGCTTTCTCAAATTCAGCTTTGGAGAATGGTCTATTGAAGCTGCTGTAGTCGTCCTCGCTTAAATCCAAGGGCAGGTGTTTGCAGCTGGAGGTTTTAGCGTAGTGTTTAGCAAACATGTCGCATTGCTCTTCAGGGATCCAAACACGGTTACCCGACTGATTTAGAATATTGTGCGACGACTGATATGGAATATCGTCTTTGCGGAGTTTCCTTAGTATCCTGAAGATATCTCCATCCTTGCTAGCATGCTTGCATACAGTTTCCCAATGCTGCCTCTTTTTGGCTTTTATGGCTCTTTTTAGGTTAGCATTCCACCTCTTATAAGAGATCCAAAATTTTTTAGAGAAGTAATTTCTGGCTAATCTGAGATATTTGCGTTTTTGTCCCAAAATAAAATTGCATTCAGCGTCCCACCATGGGCAGTTACCACGTTGTTTAACCACCTTAGTCGTGTTCCTATTTTTTGCTCTGCTCAGGATATTATTGATGTTCTCTAAATTCCTTTCCTCTGGGAGCAGGGAGCTCATATCGATCCTACTATCTGAGCTATAGTTCTTCCAATTGCAAAATTTGGAGATCTTCTTATTGCCCGCAGCGAAGCCATAATTATCTACAAAGATCTTAACTGGGTAGTGATCACTGCTAAATGGGTCTTTAATAGTATTCCAGTTCGCTGAACCATACAGGTCAGCTGGACATAGAGCAAGATCAATACAGGATTCCGCTCCACCCGGACTCACATGTGTAGGACTCCCGTTGTTAAGTATGCAAAGGTTGTTATTATTACACCATCGCAGCAAAGCTTTACCTCCTGCAGATAGTTTCTTCGAGCCCCATGCAGGGTTATGGCTGTTAAAGTCGCCTAAAATTAAGTATCTCTCTGGTAATGTAGCCAGCACTCTGTTCCAGTCTTGTTCACAGAATTGGCCATTAGGGAGATAGACATTTAAAATTGATAGATCAAAGCCGTTTGCAGTGATGTCAACTCTCATTATTTCCCCCCCTGCAATTTCGTAGCTATTATTCTGCACCAGTAAACTGGCCCAGTCTTCCCTGATAGCAGTTATGAGGCCACCGCTTTGGTGGGAGCTATTTCTGTCTTTCCGGTAGATAATCTTGTTTGGTAAACAAAAAACATCTTGGTTAGAAAGCCAGGTCTCCTGGATAACTAAAATATCACAGCGAAGCTCTTTCCTGTGAACAATAAAATCTCTCTTATTGCGAATGCTCCTTGCATTCCAAGAACAAATAATCGGCCCCATCTAGCTGGATGAGAAACAAATGTGCGAAACGGAAAGAGAAAATAACATTGCTAAAAAGAAAAAAGAAGTGGAAATGTTAAGCTTTCCCACTAACCATTTCCAGTTTTTTTGAGCTTAGTCAAGTCATGCTTGCTCTGATAGCAAGCCTCTAGGACTGCTGGGTGAATTTTAGTTAAGGATTTCGCTCCCTTGCTTCTCGCAGAATCTGTTACTATGCTTGACGTGTCTAAGACCTCTGCACTATCTAATTCAAGGGCACGTTTAGCACTCTGCTTGTCTTTGATTAATTCTGACAGTTCACTTAGCTTAGCATCAAACTTTTCGTGCATTTTTCTAATCGTTGTTTCATATACTTTAGCGTGTTCTAGCAAAATTCTTTGAAAGTTTGCCTCTTGTTGTTTTAAGATGGCTTCAAAGGTGCCTTGAAGAGTAGCTATTAATGGCGTTACCACCTTCAGGATATCCTCCTTTGCCAAACTTGGCGGCTGGGTTTCAGCCGCTTTTGCATAGGTTCGTTTGTTTCCAATAATTCTTCTTGCTTCTGCGACAGGGATATGAAAGTCTGCACTGTATTTAAGGATTTTGCTCTCTTCTTTATACTTCGGACAATCTTTTGAGGTGGCTTCGTGATCGTTGTTACATAGAGCACACTTGACTACCTGGCTTTGACACTCTTCTTTTTTGTGGTTATTACCACATCTGCAACATTTAGTTTGGCCTCTACAGGTTTTAATTCCATGTCCAAATTTCAGGCATTGTGAACATTGTCTCGGGTTATCATAGAATCGTGTTACTCTTTTGTCTCAGCCAAATTTTTATAAATTCAGGGATGTTGTGACCGACAACTGTGACCAACACTCTCTCAGAGGGCCTTTTACTTTTGTCGGACCCTTTTATCATAAATCTTCGTAAGCTTATTACATCTATATCATTATTACAGTTGAGTTCTTTGGCTAACTCTGATAATTCGACGTCCACTGGTATATCTGATAGAAGAAATTTACTTGTTAGATCGTTCATTGCGAGCGCCGTAGAGACTTTGGCGCCCGACAACTCTGTTAGGCTCTGTACTTGCCAAGCACATTCAGCTGACGAGGTGCAAATAAGAAGTCTGCCATCTCTTATACGCTTAATAAAATCTATATGTTTCATCAGCGGGACTTTCCCCTCAATTTCAGTTTTCAATCCTTTTGGATTATTCACATTCAAACTCTTTTCTATCGTCTTATAAAAATTACATAATTTTTAATACCTCTTTCATGGCATGCTTTTAGAAGAAATTCTGGCGACAAGGGCGGACTGAACAATTGTTCTGGCCCTTGCGCAGTTTCACTGCTCCATTCTATTATGAAAGCATTGCAAATTTCAAATAGACGAAAACAAAATATCCCTTTTGGGTTCACGGAACTTAGTTACAGTTATTGAGCTGTACAATATTGATAATTAGCAAGAAATTACCTAAAAGATACAGTAAGGATGATATATCACACCTCCAACGCACACGTACGCACTTCGTCGCAAGTAAACAAATGCGAGAGAAAGTTATAGCACCACACAGCTTCGCGTCCGCGCGGCCTTTTTTATGTTACTTCTCGCCCTTCAGCTACTTCGTTCGTGCGCAGGAATTATCCACCTAGGCGAAACTAATCGATTTACGCGTGACGTCAAAAATTCGAGGAGTGAGGTAGGGTTCGGAAATACGCTGCTGAGTAGCTTTCAGAGTTCTTTGATTACAGCCGAGGTAAAATTCCTTCCCTGAACCGAATCTAACTGAACAGGAACTCCGAACCTGGAAATCCAGTGCTGTATCATCATCTCTGCTACTGTCACAGCCTCTTGATCAGGAATAGGATATACTCCGGGCCACTTGGTGAAGTAATCAACGACAACGAGGATGTATTTATTGCCATCAGGAGCTCGTGGCAGAGGTCCCAAGATGTCAAAGGCGATACGCTCAAAAGGTGCTCTTACATTGTAACATTGCAGCTTCCCTCGGCTGCATTTCTTCGGCCCTTTCCGACCTGCATAAGCATCCCAAGATCGACACCACCTTTGCATTATTCCAGTAAAAGCGTTCACGAACTCTCTGCAAGGTCTTCATTATTCCGAAGTGACCTCCTGTAGAACTGTTGTGTAGTTCTTTAAGGACATGCGGGATCTTGTGAGTAGCAGCTGCCATCGGAATGTCTTTCCATCATCCGATTTGAATTTCCGGTACAAGACGTTGTTTCGAATATGGAGAGAGTTCCAGAGAACCCAATATTGTTTTAGCTTGGGACTATAGCTCGAAATGTCCTGCCAGGTAGGTTTTCTGTTTGAGGTCTCCATTAAATCTACTATAGGTTTAATGTCACCATCTTCGAGCTGGATTTTTCTGACTTCTTTTTCACTTCGTGGGTCTTGATCAGCCGTTGTTGATGTAATTTGTCGTACGACTGGATTAAGCAGTTCGTATTTCGCTTAAACCCTGGAACAATATCGGCAGTTTCCCGGACAAGGTCTTCTACACAGGGCGTCGGCGTCTCCGTGTGATGATCCCTTTTGATGACGGATAGTGATGTCATATTCTGGAGTCTGTATCCATTTGGCTATTTGACCCTCAGAATTCTTGAAATTTAAAAGGCAAGCCAGTGATGCATGATCTGTGCGGAGGAGGAATTTTCTGCCGTATAGATAATGATGGAAATGTTCTACAGCTTTGACTATGGCGAGCAAATCTTTCCTGGTGACACAGTAATTCCTCTCTGGTTTAGACAGGCATTTGCTCCAGTAAGCCACTACACGTTCTTAGCCGTTTATTTCTTGGGACAAAACCGCACCGACACTTTCATTGCTTGAGCCCGTGTCGAGAATAAATGGTCTGTGCAGCGGAGGATATGCCAGGATTGGAGCAGATGTTAAAGCTGCCTTCAGATTCTGAAATGCATCCATACATTCTTTTTTTCACAAGAACATTTGCTTGCTGTCTGTCAGCTTGCGAGTGGGTCTTGAGATGGAAGAAAAGTCCTTGACGAATATTCTATAGTAGGTGCAAAGCCCTAGGAAGTTTCTCAGCTGATGGACATTTTCGGGACGTTTCCAGTCTTTGTTACGTAATACTCATCTTAATTGTAATACGTATCTCAATTCAGTTGTCAGTATTTGATTTTATTATTTTAATTTGTTCTGTTGAAAGTAATTGTTGAAATTACTTTCAAGAGATTTGTTGAAACTTTCAAGAGACTTTGAACAGAGCTATCAATTTGATTTTAATTTGCTCTGAACCGGGTTATTGAAACTTTCAAAAGAGTCTGAACAGAGTTATTAATTTGATTTTAATTTGCTTTGTTGAAAGTATTTGTTGAAATTACTTTCAGTTTTTTAAGCAGTTTTTGTTTAACTTTAAATTTAACTTTGCTAGTGTTAATCATTTTTTCCTTTTCGAGTGTAGTTTGGTTAACCTTTAATTTTGTCTTTGAATTTAAAACTTAACTTTGTTTTAATTTGTACTATTTTGTTTAATGCTGTTTTGGTTTCACCCTTAAGGCCATTTAACTTTTAATTTTTTTTAAAGTTCTCTGTTTGTTACACTAGTTGTGTGTAAAATTTAATAAGTTTCTGTTTAACGATTACTCCTCTTTATGGTAAAGTTTATGAATCCATATTTTCTGACTCTGGTAGTAGTGTCGACTATGATGTTGAAGAAACGTAATTTTAGCTGTGTGATTATTACATTTCAACTGCAAAAACACTTTTTCGTGTTGAATTGAATTGAGTTAGTTAAGTGCGAGAGTTTTGCAATTCATTTTCTTATAAATTGTTAAATTTTGATGAAAACTAGCTAATAGATTTATTTTCCAACAATTTGTTGGTGGGGAAATTCTTTTCGTTTCTCAGAATTCTTATCTCAAGCAGACAGTGCCTGGGAATTCTTTTGCCAACGTTTCAACACCAATGCACTTTTGCACCTTTCTTTGGAGAATTCTTCTGTATGCATTTATTCTACGAGGGATTGCTTACGGTGGTGACATTGGTGGCCGTTAGGCTTCCACCCATGTGAGAGTGACATCCAGCGCTACTAGACAAAGAATTTATTTACGTCGCTGTCAGCGAAGGGGTGTTTGACATCGCACTTTCGCTTGAAAATATTATTTCAAGTTTCAGAGATGTCCGCCAAGTCCTGGTTTTCGTCGGAGCTCTTTCCTCATCTCCAGCCAGTTGCGCCGCGGTGGGGTTCCCTAAAAATTGGCGACATCACGCATCGCCAAGCACAAAGGGCTGACGAGAAGAAGAAAAAGCGCCGGCAGATTGTTCGAGGAGAGAACCTACGAGAGAGCTGCGATGACAGAAGGTTGGAGACTGCGACGTAACATAGAGAAGAGCAAACAAATCAAATTTTTAAACAGAGAAGAGAAAATGGCTTTGAGTGGATTGCTGGGAGGCTGCCCCAGGATGAAAGCTACAGAAGGGCGGAATTTTGGCAGAAGTGCCTGGCCTCGCACTCCGATACCTTTTTAGTCTAACTATTTGCTTACACGTTTCTTTTATTTTTACTTATTTCCTCTTCCTTGAGGGATGGTTTTGTTTTCCGCGAAGATTTCTGGCCGTGATTCTTGAAAATATGTGAAAATTGTTCTAAAGTATTAAACGAAGTGGGCCCACAGCACTTTTAACTACTTCTAAATATTTCTGGTCAGGTATGTTTCATGTTTTGTCATAGTTAACAGTAGTTCCAACATTGCCACCGTAGATGACCACTTCAATATAACTGGTTGTTTCCAATTCAATGTTTAACTTTAAATAAATGTTTGAGATTCATTTTCCTAAGTTGTTTGTTTTAATTTTAATTTTTAGAACACTGGACTTTTTGAAATATTAGAATGGGTTTGTAAGGTTTATCCTAAGTTAATTAACAGTTATTTAAAGTTTTGTACCTTCCCTATCTTATTCTAATTTCAGCTTACAACTTCCTGCCATAATGTAAATTCAGAAACGCAGTTAATGCAAATGAGAAAGAGTACTATTTAAGTTGTGACTACACCGACTTCGAGAGAGAGAGAGTCTGATTTCCTGACTAGCGCGCGTTTGCCTTTTGGCTTCGTCTCTCTATTGCTACGCTCGGCCATATCTTAGGCCCTTGCTTGGTTTCACTGATTTAATTAATCAGGCACAGAGAATAATCATCGCTACGACGAATTTAAAAGGTCGATCCCTCAGCTGGTACAAGAATATTGGCAAGAATTTGTAGGGGGATCCAGGATCCGAAACATATACATAGGAGAATTTTAAAAATTCGCTGTTGACCGCCCAAGACTCGAATAGGAATTATTCAGTAAATACGAAACTAATGGGGGACGAATTAACAGATTTTATCTTAAGTAAAATTCGCATTGTCAAATTATTATATGGGAAATGGCCCGACAACGAAATCATTGAAATTATTTTGCCGTGGTTGCTTTCGTCAGTTCAGGATTTACTTGAAGTTAGAAATCCGCAAACTCTCGATAGCTCATTTGAACTAGCAGTCAAATTTCAGAGTAGGCGAACGGCGGAAAATACGCGTGCGAAGGATTTTACGCAGTATTCAAGGTTTCACAATCAAACGACACCTCAAGCTCAGCAGAATTCCTATCGGCAAGAGGGGAAAGGAGGAAAGTCGGATAGAAGGAAAGCCGGTCAGATCAAAGCGTGGAGAAATAAAAAACAGTTGGAAAAAGTGGGCGAAAGAAAGGCTTTAAACCTAATCACGGCGACTAGGAAGAGGGTTAAGTCACCGTATGAGAAGGTAAATCCCTCAGAAATCAAGCTGAATACGGTAGTCGTACAAAATTTGGCCTTGCCAGAAATCCAAATACTACTAAACGACGTCCCTACGACCGCGCTACTAGATACCGGGACTCAATGGAGCTTCCTGTCGCAGGATTTTTTTAAAAAACATTTTCTTCGCTACGGACTGTTTAAGACAACGGGACAACGCGTGATTGCTGCTAAGGCAAACAGTGTGTCTTATTGGGAAAAAAGAGGCTGCATGTTCAAATAAAAAACGAGGTCCAGAAAATAAACTTTCTCGTGGTAAAAAATTTATTAACAGCAGTCACATTGGGGGTGGATTTCTTACGAGCAACTAGCGCAAAAATTAATTCCAAAGATTCTACCTTACAGGTCAAGATGGATAAAATGGAAGTTGAACAAGCCGCCATGCGGGTACTTTAACTGAATCACCTCGAAGAAAGAGAAAAAGAAAAGATTCAAACTCTAGTAAGAAATTTTGCTAAATTATTTGACGAGAAGCCTGGCTTCTACTAGATTGTATCGCACGCGATTGACACTGGTAATGACCCGCAGTTCGGTCAAAGCCATACAGGTACGACCGTGTGAAGGAAGATATTCTGGAGCAACACATTAAGAAAATGCTCGAGGATAAAATAATTACGCCAAACACCAGCCCTTATACTAGTGCTGTAGTTTTATGTAGAAAGAAGAATAGACTGCCAGTCGCAGATCCGAACGCATGGAGATTCGCTATTGATTACCGAAAATTAAATAGCATAACGAAATACCCTACGTATCCCCTCACGATAATAGATGGAATTATAAGAAAAATTCGGTCAACTAAATATATGACAACCTTAGACCTGACGTCAGGCTATTTTCAAATTACAGTAAAAACTGAGGATGTCGAAAAGACAGCGTTTATCACAAAGTCAGGAGTGTATGCCTTTTTGAGAATGCCGTTTCGCTTAAGCGGAGCTCCGACTACATTTAAAAAAGTTATGGATGCTATTTTAAGGCTAGTCTTGGGAAAATGTACAGTCATCTATCTAGATGATGTTATTGTTACAAGCGAAACCCTAGAAGAACACATTAAACATTTAGAGGAAGTGTTTACATTATTACATGAAGCGGGCCTTAAAGTTAATCCTAAAAATTGCAAATTTGCCGCCAAGGAACTGAGGTACCTCGGCTATAGAATATCGGAAAACGGTATAGAAACTGACAATTCGAAAATTTTAGCGATCAAAAGTTATCCACCGCCAAATACGGCTGAGAAGTTATCGTCCTTCTTTGGGATGTGCTCCTATTAGAGAGTATTCATTAAAGATTTTGCTAAAATAGTTGCATCTTTGTTGTTGCTGAAACGAAAAAAGACTAGGTTCACATGGACAGCGGAGGCAAACACGGCGTTTGAATAATTGAAACACGCCTTACATAATGCCCCTATTCTTAAATTCCCGGAAGGGGATCAAAATTTTGAAATCGCAGCAGACGCATCAGATTACAAAGTTGGCGCAGCTCTTTTTCAAAATGGACAACCGATAGCTTTTTTTAGCAAGACGCTTAATCAAACTCAGCGCAATTATACTGCAACTGAGCGGGAAACTCTCGCAGTCGGTGTACTATCGGTGCAAAAATAGCTGGACTGATAGTCGATAGTCGCAGTATTTTACACTGATAGTCGCAGTACTATCTAATAAAAATTCAAGAATAAAACTTCTCTTTCATCACAAACAGAGATATAACACACTATAAAATTATTTATTAAAAAACAGCATAACTTGCATCGAAGGTTCAGTATACCTCGGTTTACATCTCAAACTCCTCTCACTTACTCATAAACAAAACAGAAGAAGCGCCCTCTATCGGCATTACAGTTAATGTTATGGGGAATTTATCAACACTCCCCACCTGATAATTTTTACAAAATTATCACTATATCAGCATACAAAAAATATATAACAAATGTAAGAAAACTACTTACATATCAATATCAGATACATTACCTGATGCAAACATAAGCAGCAAAAAAAAAAAAAGAAAGCTATAAAATCAACAAACAATTAATAGCATAAAAATTCAAAAGTTACTCAAAAGGTAAATATTAACTTGAATTATAAACAGTAAATTATTAGAATTAACTCAAGTGATTAACTAAAAATTATTTAGATAAACACAGACTATAAATGTTAAATAAAAGTTGATAGTTCAGTTCATTTTCAGTCTGATAGTTCAAGAGGGTATATTAACTGCACAGGTCTCTTAAAGTCCCCTCTTTTAGTTTTCACCATACATGATCTAACAAGACCATCACGTCCTTTAAACACTTGAATTATTCGACCTAAATTCCACAAGAACTTAGATTTTGTTGTTCCCTCAAGTAAAACTATATCACCAACGTTAAGATTCTTCTTACTTTCAGGAGTATCGAAGAAATGAGCATTTCGTAAATTGAGAAGGTATTGATTTTTCCATTTTTTCCAGATATGTTTTAGAAGTGTTGTTTGATATTGTTTTCGTTTCAGTAGACCTTCTCTAGTTGGAGAAGTATTCAGGATTTCAGCAAAATTACATGGATATTCAATTGTATGTCCGATCAACAGAAAATCAGCCGGTGTAAGCGGTTCAGGTTCATGCAAGTCATTATAAACATATGTCAAAGGTCGTCTGTTCACAATATTTTCAACCTCGGTCAACACAGTCATAAATTCTTCAAAATTTAGTTGAGCTCTGCCTAAAATCTTTTTCAGAGGTTCCTTAATGCTCTTCATAAGACTCTCGTAGAAGCCTCCCCACCATGGGGCAAGTTCAACGATAAATTTCCAGGTAAAGCCTTCATTTGCTAGAAAATTTTGAAAGTCTTGTCCTTTAATTATACTGTAAAAATATTGCAAATCTTTAGCAGCATACCTAAAGGTTTTCGCATTATCCGAATAAAAGGTACGACAGTTGCCTCTTCTTGAAATGAAACGTCGGAGGGCCAAAATGAATTTGTTTGCAGACATGTTGGAAACAAGTTCCAGATGTAATGCCCGTGTAACGGCGCACGTGAACAATACGATGTACGACTTCTGACTCCCATTTCCAGATGTAATGTAAACAGGACCCGTGAAATCCACACCGGTAACGTAAAAAGGTGGTGTTTCTGTAATCCTCTCTTTGGGTAATTGAGCTGTCATTTGTTTCGCTGGTTTTGCTGCATATTTTCGACATATCAGACAGCTTCCTATGACTTTCTTCACTAATTGGCGGCCTTTAGGAATCCAAAACTTCTGTCGCATTTTTGTTAAAGTTGTAGCCACCCCTGCATGTAGAACGTTGTTATGTTCTCTTTTTACAATTAATTCAGTAAATCTGGAGTCTTTAGGAAGAAGAACTGGATGTTTTTCGTCGACTGTATACTCAGTACCTTCTAGTCTTCCTTTAATTCGAAGAATTTGGTTTTTATCAAGAAATGGTGCCAAGCTGAATATACTAGAGCTCGGAGAAATTGATTTGCCAGATTGAAGTGCCTTAATTTCAGGTGTGAAGAAATCCATCTGAGCTTTGCGAACACAAAATACTTCAGCATCCTGAATTTCAGAAGCACTTAATGGTCCACTATTAGCTGATAGTTTTCTTGCTTTAGCAACAAAACGTTTGATCCATGCCACAATTCTCAGAAATTTCAACACGCTACTAAATTTTCTTATGTCTAATAGTTGTTCATCTTTTTTCACAATAACGTCACAAACAAATATCTTAGTACGGCGTTCTAATTGTTCATCGTTCTCTATGTCAAAATTCTGTTGAATTGGCCAATTAGTACACTGATTTTGTAACCATTCTGGACCATACCACCAAAGTGAACAATTCTTCAGATAATTCACGCTCAAACCTCTGGTTAATAAGTCTGCGGGATTTTCTTTACCGCTACAGTGTTTCCAATTAGTGGGATTCGTCAAGGTTTGAATTTCTGCAACTCTATTGGAGACAAAGGGTTTCCAGTTCCTAGAAGATCCTTTGATCCAATGTAATACGATCTGTGAGTCTGTCCAGAAATATACATGTTGACAAATATGATTAAATAATTTAGTTAGATATTTTGCAATTCTTGCTGCAGTAACTGCTCCCATCAATTCTAACCGGGGTAGTGTTAAGCTTTTAAGAGGAGCTACTCGAGTTTTCGATAAGATGAAACTTGTTTTAATTTCACCAAACTTATTTATGTATCTAAAATATGCTACACTTCCATATGCATTATTACTTGCGTCACAAAATATATGTAAAGAAATGTCACTATTTAGCCTATTAACATTCTGAAAATATTTTCTGTCAATCGACATCCCTTGTAAATGAGTTATTTCTGCGAGCCATTTTTGAAATTCAGTTTCAATATCTTTTGGAAGTTGCTCATCCCAATCAAGACCTTTTACCCAAATTTGTTGCAGCAGGATTTTAATTCTAATCACAAACGGGGATATAAATCCAGTAGGATCATAGATTTTAGCTGCAACTTGTAACACTGTTCTTTTAGTATATGACACACAGCTAATTAAAGATGATTCTAAAGACTTTAAATCTAGTCTAATAGAATCGTTTTCTGTATCCCAATTAAGACCTAAAATTTTAGCTTGTGTAGCGGAATCATTCATGGATAAACCATTTTTTAACCACATGTCCTTTAACTTCTTAGAATTTGTATTAAATTTACGTAAATTCATACTCGCGTACTTTAAAATAGTTACTGCATCCGATGACAGCTGATACGCCCTTTCTACTGTATTTGCTCCATAATACAAATCATCAACATATAAAGATGAATTGAGCATTTCATAACTTTCGGGTTTTTTAGTGATGTATTTTTTAATATGGTGTTTTATTGTAGCTGCTAGAATGAATGGACTGGTAGTAATCCCAAATGGTAAACGTGTCATGTTCATAATTTTGAACGATTTCCAATTATCATTTTGAAACCAAAAGAATTTTAAGTATTTACGATCTTCCTCGGCAATACTTATCATGAGGAATGCCTTTTCTATGTCAGCGGAAAAAGCGATATTGTGTTCTCGAAATTTAAGAATAACATCTAATATGTTAGGATTTAAATTAGGTCCAGCTTCTAACAAATCATTTAAGGATTTAGAATTTTCTCCTTTACTTGATGCATCGAAAACAATTCTAACGCGAGAAGTTTCTTTATCTGGTCTTATCACTGCTCTATGGGGCATGTAATAACCTGATTCGAGATCTTTATTCTCATATACTTCAACAATTCCATTTTGTAGCTGTTCTTCAATTATTTTTGTGTATTCTTCACGCACTTCTATATCTTTATCCAATTTAGCTTTTAAAATCTCAAAACGCCTTTTCGCAATTTGAAAATTATTATTTAATTCATCAGGGTTAGATTTCCAAAGCAATTTAGTTTGATATCTACCGTTATTAAAGGATAAAGAATTTTCAAATTGATCAATTATTTGTTTATCTTTTATAGACAATTCTTCACTTTCTGTCAAAATACCAATAGAATCCTATTCCCAAAATGTTCTGATGTCATTATTTATTACCGCGTTCTTCATAACGGCAATATTTTGTGAACAAGCTTCCTCTTTTCTAAATTCTGAACCAGTAATTACCCATCCAAAGACAGTTTTTATTGCGCCTATATGCTTGCTAATTGCGATTTTTTCGTCTAAAATAAATTCCCAGATGTAATCTGATCCTATAAGGATTTGAACATCCAAATATTTATTTCCGTAGCATGAGTCAGCTAGCTCCAAATGACGATTAGTCATAAATTCTGATATTTGTTTATTCGGAGGGGAAATTATGGCGCCAGAGATGCATGTTATGACGAGTGTTTCGATCTTGAATGTGTGGGCGTTATTCCTCGCTTTAATTTCGAATTCTACAACTGGATACTTTTTCTGTGTTGCTTGTTGCATTCCAAAGGAATAAACAGAAAGTAGCTCATAGCGAATAGGTTTTAGTTTAA
>KK120565.1:442667-531255 GCA_000611955.2 Stegodyphus mimosarum | reverse complement strand
AGAGTGTCCAGAATGTCTTCAATTCTACGAAGAGGGTAGCTGTCTTTCTTCGTAACCTCGTTCAACCGGCGATAGTCAACAGAAAATCTGGTTGAACCGTGTTTCTTCTTCACCGGGACGATGGGAGATGCCCAGGGACTTGATGAAGCCTCGATGACATTGCTTTCTTGCATGTTCTTTAGACGTTTTCCTACCACTTCCTGTTTAGCTATCGGCGGACGTCTTGGGTGTTGCGTAATTGGTGTGTGATCTCCGGTATCATTTCTATGATGTGTCAAATAGGTTCGACCCACGTCAGAAGACGAGCGGGAGAATACATATTGAAGATCTTGAATGACATGTTCGGCAGCATTCCTCTCTTCATCGTTTAATTACGCATTCTGCAATAACTGCGATGTAATGCTCCCTGAAGACATGGATTCTGGAGTGTTAATTTTTCGTTTAACCCTGGTCATTGGAATACATACTGCAACCACTTCACCCTTCTTAATAACTCTCGCCTTTTCAGTTACATGGGCAACTCTCACCGGGCTGACGGTTCGCGATAGGTCGACGAGTGCAGAGACTATGAGTACTCCTTTTGAGCTATTACAGTTCTTAGGATAGTCTATGATGCCCTAGCGGAAATTTCTATTTTCGGCTATGGTTCCAGGAAGTAAATGCAGGTATTGTGATATCGTCTTGAGCTATGATTTGCTGGACAGATTTAGCTTCTTCACCATTAATTGCAAATAGGGTCATGTCCTCAGAGGCAGAATGCAGTTCGTTATTTTTAAAGCCCAAGGAAAAATTGTATTTCCTTAGAAAATCCAATCCTAGTATACAAGGATCTGTAATACCTACCACATAGGCCTTGTGATGGTAGGCAGCACTTCAAAACGTGATGTTAACATTTACTTTTTCTTCGATGTCGATCTTCTCGCAGGATACAGTCTGGAGAGTAACGCACGGCGGCGTCCGGATAAGTTTACCATGCAGTTGTTGAGCCAAATCTTTTCTGATGATGGTAACGTTGGCTCCTGTATCGATGATCATACTGCACGAAACTTCGTTGATATGTCTCATGATGAAAAGTCCATAACTGCCGCCCCTCGTGGCAGAAATCTGAAGCACTTTAAAATGGGGCTTCTCATTATCTGGGAACTTTCGCCCCTCGAGATGGCCATTAATTAGTTTCCCTCCTTCTTGCTAAGAGCGGTCTTAACATCTGCCCCGTGGGGGTCTTCTACAGTTTCTTCGTGTGTGCCCTTCAGCGCCGCAGTTCCAGTACTTTAGGGTCGGTTTCTTCTCACTCTTATTTCATCTCAAGGCATTGACTTGTCTTGTTAAATCATCTAGGTGAGTAGCCAGTTGATCAACTGGCTCTTAAACATGCACAGCCCTGATTGGGTGTCGGTCTCTACGAGTTGCTTGCTGGGCTCCCTCGAATTTCATGGGGCACGCCAGAGCAATTTTTAAATCCTTGACATCTGCCAATCGTAGAGCTTTCTGTATTTCAGGATTCCGAATGCCGTCGATGGAATACTACAGGGACAGGATTTCCCTTGTTTCTGTCGGGCATTCTGAAAAGGCGAGGTGAGACAGTCTTCCTACATCCGTGGTAAGTTCCTGGAGTGTTTCCGTGGGCTTCTGTTGATGGGATTTTAATTGAAGTCTCCTGTAGTCTTTTAATTATTTCTTGCCAAAGCGCAGCTCCAACGCGCTGGATAGAGGTTTGAGGTCTAGTCTTTGGTTTGAAGAGTTTGAAAAATATCCGCAGCGTCTGCTCTCAGAGAAGCGGAATCCCATCCATTCGCATCCGCCACTATAGAAAATTGTATCTTATGTACTTTGCCAGGAGGTCTTCTCATCATATGCGGATAGCTTCAGTGAGGGACGAGCAGGCATGGGTAAAAATTTGAAACCGTCATTCCTGCCGTCGCTAGGAATTTCTTTAAATTATCAACTTCTTTGGCAACTGCAAAAACCCTGTCATCAGTTTGTTGTTCCACGGCAGAAACTCTGTTCTATTTGTTCTTTTACAGAAAGCACTCTTTCTTCTATTTGTTCTTTCACTGAAGAAATGCCTTCTTCAATGTGTCCAACTTTATTTTTAACAGGGCCAATTCTGCTTGCCATTGCTTCGAATTCGTTTCTATTACGTAGGTAATTTCTCTTTTCATTTCCTCTTGACCTGCTTCAATCTTTTCTTGAACAGCCCTCATTTCATCTTTAACAGATTCCTGAACAGCCTTCATTTTATTTTTAACAGATTCCTGAACAGCTTTTATCTCTTCTTTAACAGATACTTGACAGCTTTCATCCTTTCTTGACCTGATTTCATCTCCTCTTTAACGGATTCTTGGCCAGCTTTCATCTCTTCTTTAAAGGAGTTGACGGCCCCTTCCATCTTTTCTTGAAATGCAACAAAAGCAGTGACGAGCTGTCTCAACTGTTCTGCCATCACTCTAGTGAATGGCATTCAATCCCACTTCTTCCACCAAAAGGCGTTTCGTGCGTACGGGTTCGTAATGGATTGAATGCACAAGTCGATAAAAAGTTAATAAAATTTTTTCTTATCCCAAGAATTAAAACAAAATGCTGAAATTTCCTCAGAGGTATTCGTACAATATCACAATATCTCACAATAGTTACATTTAAACTACTAAAACGTTGAATAGAACTCAATTCGAAACACAGAGAAAGCTAATCCGATTTCACCTCCAATTCCCTACAATCAGTCACAGCACTAAGTAAACAACTGAACTGAGATGTTTTCCTCTGGCTTTTAGAAGTTTTTAATCATCCGTGGGAACATTCTGATATTTTCTTGGGGTTTCTGGAAAGCAAAAGAATAAAATTACGAGATATCTATTTATTAAATGCGCATGCTCCTATGGTTTTACTTTTTCGGCGTAGCTTTCTCTTAAAATTCGTCACGCGCAGTATTACACGGGGAAATAAAACAATTTTAATTATAATTCTACTAAAAATAGCAAATTAAATACAAAATCCTTAACAATATAAATATATGTTTTCCTTTTTACAAGTATATATGTGCACTCAGTTAATGGTTATTTACTGATATTTGCATATTAGCACGACCATCATAGTAGAAGCCACTTAATCTTCAAAATGCATCAAAGTCTGACAGGCATGCTCATAATTTATCCTCATTTCTAGCAAGCAACGTCACCATTTTTGTCTGCCTTCTCTTTGTTCTATTCAAATGACTTTTACAGACAGATCGGAATATTTTTATCATGAATTCACTTTTAGTTATGCTTGTGGGAGTTGTTTGGCATTGGAAGAAATTGTAATATAATATCTGCAAGAATACAGTATTTTCTGCGGCAAAATACTAAGGGGAGTAATTATTAATACTGTGACTCTGTTATTAAAGCAATCGCAGTGAAAATTTTACCACAGCACAAGGGGAAAAAAGAAAACGCTTGTAAAGAAGGTTTATTGATTGATTTTTTTTCAGTAAATTATAACATGCATATTAATAATATATTTGTAATACGTAGCCTTTTTTTCATTAAAAATCACCAAATGTTAGTTTATTTTCATAACATTTCTTATAAAAGAGCTCATAAATCAAAACCTATGTTTTATGTGTTATACTTAAAATACAACTGTGCGTTGTGCATGTTAAAACATAAATGAAACTCTTAATGAAAACCCAGTTAGGAGATTAAAAAAGTTGTTGCTAAATTTTATTACTATTCCCCGCTTTCAACTTAAAATTAGTGCAATTTTTAAAGCTACACTGTGTGACTACATGACTTGTGTGACTGTCATTTATGTATACTGAAAAGCATAATAAATATTATTCTCATTTTCTTATAACAGTTACTCCATACATTTAAGTATCAACTATTTTTAAATTATTGATGTGATTTAATTTTTTTATTTGTTTCATGGTAGACTTTAATTGGTACTTACATATTAGAGCAACCATCAGTGGCTGAGAGGTAACATAACTGAGTGCTAATAATTTGCCTCTGTTGTGGTAACAGGGTTGGAAACAAAGACTATTTTTTAATTAAATTCCAGCTATTAGCTCACACTCTCCCTATACCTTGTTCAAACTTTCAATCATTAATAAAATACTTTTATTAATCCACTCAAGTTCAAATACATTTTTTTTAACTTGTAGTGGATGACACTTGATGTTAATACAGTTTTTTTCACGTATTAAAGTCAGTTCTTACTTATTTATTCCTGTATATCGGAGCGAAAGATATACTGTTTTTATTAAATATATTCTAAGACTTACAAATAATGGCCGTTTATTAGGAATTCTCACGTGCTGCAAAAATTAATTTTCTAACAACTTATGAGTAATAGTACATGTCTGTGATAAACGGGATTGTAATATTTAACAAATATAAGTGGCAACAGTAAGACAGAGTTCTAAAGATTTTTAAAGTGTTGTGTAGGGAATTAAAGAACTGTAGTTTTATAGAGTTGGATGAAGCGGATGTAATGTTCCAGTATGTAATGAAAATTCTTCCTATATTTCTATGTTAACATGATAATAATATATATGTAAAATATAACCCTTTAAAATGTCACTTGCTTCATATAAGGAGAATGCGAAAAAAAAGCGAAAAGAAACTACAACACAACGCAAGCGACGATTAGAGAAAGAAAAACATAAGCGCCAAGAAAAGCTTCCTAAGAAAACTCTTAGCAGCAGGTCAAGCATATGTTGCCTTGAGTCCTATGAAATCATTAGGTAGAATATTAATTGAAGAACTGGACTGCTCGCTGGAAAGGTTCCTCGCAATAATGAAGCGTCACAAGAGTTGGATAGAATGAGAAATTATAGACCACCATCAGCTTCATAAATTAGAAAAGACAAAATGTTAATAAAAAGTAACTAAAATAAAAATTTTCTTTGTTCACCTAAGTAGGAATTGACTTTAAATTTTCTTTTTTTTTCATTACTTATTATACACTGTTTCCATAAAAGTCCTTACCTAACCTTAATTTTTGCAACTGTGGGTTGTAGACATATACTTCCAGTTATAAAAACACTTTAAATCATACAAAAATTCATGTTTGGACAGTTTTAAATTTAAAGAAATTACTTATGTAAAATTTATAAAACCTAACACTTTACACGTTCTCTGGTCTCTCTGTTTAGGAAAGTTTTTACTCTTTATAAAAAACACAAGACACAAAATGTTTGACTCTTGTATGACAAAAATTGACCGAGATATTTGATATGAAAATCAGGAATCATATTCAAGGACCGTGCGCAAATTGAAGAATGAAATGTTTGCATTTGTGCATAATAAAAATAAAATGTCATTCAGAAAAGTTTTCTAATGTTAAGAGATTACATGACCAACATTTCTATGCAAATTATTGTGAAAAATATTGATCAATATAGTTCCACTCCAAAAAAAAAAGATTTTATATAGGGTCCAGAAGAACATATAAAAAATTAGATTTCAAAATTTTCACAAAATTGACATCCTTAAATGTTAAAATGCCAAACTATGAATATTTGCATCATTTAAAACATTTTTGTGGGTGGAAATATATGTCTACTACCAATGGTTACAAAAATAAAGACGAGATTGGGGCTTCTGTGAATATGGTGTGTTGAATTTGGGATATTAAAATTAAAATAGAATTTTATAAGGATCTGTGAGAACCACAATCCTTTACTTATTTCTTATCTTCATGAACTTTGCAAAAATTATTTTATAAAACATTTAGAATAGAAAGGGTAGAAATATGTATAAAATATACTCGAGTTCCAACTTATTAGTTAATCTCTTTCATTCAAAAGCTCGAAACAGAACTTGTCAGAGGGAAAAGTGTTCTGAAACTTTAAATTAAGTCAATTAACTAGACAATCAAAAACAAGTTTCGGTCCGTTAAATCCACTGAGACTTCAACGTTCTAGCCATCACAAATTTTTTGCATTTTTAAATTTTTTATTTTTTTAAGAAACTAAAAGCACGACTTGAAGCTTCTTATTGAATTTGTCTCTTTTCCCTACTTGTTTTTGTTGTTCGAATACAAAAACAGCAATACAGAGAAGTAAACTGCGACTAAAATGAAACAAAGATTGCTAGCAAACAGTGAAGTTGTAAAAATATATATATGCAATGCAAAAAGATTTTTTCAATCAAGGAAAAAATTAAAATTAAAAATTTATTTAAGAAATAAAAAATTCATAGGAATTTTTAACTAATTACAACTGTAAAGCTCAAAATGTTTTCTTACTAGAAAAGGTTTTTGATTGTCTTATGCAAAGGCAAAAAAGGGCCTGGTTCGAAGGCGTAAATAAAAAATTGTGAAACGTATTGACGCTCCAGGGTTGCGTCACTGCATGGCAACCAGAATATAGAAACAGTCATTTTCCACGAATGGCAGAGCATTCAAAACAGTAAAGGAAGTACTATATGGAGAATAGCTCGCAACACTATCAGGTATGCAACCTATTTTTCATTAGTTTTTCCCCCTCTATTTTATAACAATTTACTTTACATTTGCGGTATTACTTTATCAGGACTACTCTTTCTTCTAATTGATTTTGCAAACATGGCTGGAGTCCTAAGTAGGAACAGGCAGCTTACTAAAAGCTATGTTCGTGCGTGTATAGAAGATACAACAAAGAAGGGTTCAAACTACCCTTTACTTGCTTATCGATTTTACAAACGTTCCCGAACTTCGGGATACAAAGGCCAACCATTTGTGGTCTGAACGTAAAAGAATATAAGACTACTAACTAACTAAAATTTAAATAAGAGCTAACTTTTAATATTTTACACAGATGACTAGCACTAAGACTGGCCTTTTAAATTACTACGTCTGTAGTACGCAAACTGCTGAAAACTACAATACGTCTTTAACTTTCAAGAGGGTTAAACTTCTGGCCTTAAAGGCGGACAGTAACTGATGGCAAGCTCGCGTGAAGCCTCGTAGCAAGAAAGCTCTCACTCTCTCCTTCTACTTTGGCAAAAAGCCACAACTTAAATACTTAAGCGTTCTCAAGTATAATTTGCATAAACATATTCACTCGTTAATTCTGACAGAAGTGGAAAATAAGAGATGATAGTAAGGTTTTAAAATAAAATAAACGTTAGTTAAACTTAAGATCCTTTCAACTTCAGTACAAAGTATTTTTACTTACGCATTCAAAACAGGCCCTTTTTGCCTTTGCATACGATAATCAAATTTTTCTAGTAAGAAAACATTTTGAGCTGTAATTAGTTAAAAATCCCTATGAAATTTCAATTTTAAAATAATTTTTTAACTTTTATTTTTCCTTAATTGAAAAAATCTTTTGCGTTGCATGTATATATTTTTACAACTTCACTGTTTGCTAGCAATCTTTGTTTCATTTTAGTCGCAGTTTACTTCCCTGTATTGCTATTTTTGTATTCGGACAACAGAAACAAGTAGGGAAAAGAGACAAATTCAATGAGAAGCTTCAAGTTGTGCTTTTAGTTTCTTGAAAAAATAAAAAGATTTAAAAATGCAAAAAATTTGTGATGGATAGAAGGTTGAAATCTCAGTGGATTTGACGGAACGAAACTTGTTTTTGATTGTCTAGTTAATTGACTTAATTTAAAGTTTCAGAACACTTTTGCCCTTGACAAGTCTTGTTTGGAGTTTTGAATGAAAGAGATTAACTAATGAGTTGGAACTGTAGTATATTTTATATATATTTTCACCTTTTCTATTCCAAATGTTTTATAAAATAATTTTTGCAAGAGTTCATGAAAATAAGAAATAAGTAAGGGATTATGATTCTTACAGATCCTTAGAAAGTTCTATTTTAATTTTAATTTCCCAAATACATTTGAATGATTTATTTCAGAGTTACATAGTTACGAAATAAGGAGCTTAATTAGGTGTTGACCCCCCTCTAGCCTGGATGTAAGCTGCCACACGGCGTGGCATAGACTAATAAAGCTCCCAGATGGTCTTCTGCGGTATTTCTTGCCGAATTTGCTCCAACTGTTGGTCTAGGTTATCAACATTCCCTCGTAGATGCAGTCATCTTCTTATCATATCCCAGACATGCTCAATGGGAGAAAGATCTGACAATCTGGCTGGCCAAGGAAGTGTTTGACAAGTTGTAAGATAGTTCATAGCAACACGTGCCGTATGTGGTCTGGCATTATCTTCCTGAAAAATAAGGCCAGGATACTGCAAAAGGAACGTTAGCAAAACAGGTCTGAGAATGTCGTCGATGTACACTGTGTGTGGGGGGAGGACAGTTCTATACGTTCCGTTCTACTGGGCTGATTGATGAAATTCAATTTGCGTTTTTCATGTGTCGAAAGCGCGTCTTAGGATATGTATTAGATATATATATATAGCATTGTTCTAATATAGATATTTTGACTCAAAATCGGACTTTTTCTGAAATGACAAATGTTTTCTATATTTCGATTCTACGACTCAAATTATGCCGAACTGCTAATTTTTGTGAAAATCGCATAAATAGTGTTTTAAAAATTAGCTCTCAGAATTTTAGCTCCTCAGTGGTAATTGAATTTGGTATCTATTTATTGATATTTCAATTTTATACTAAATTTATTTGATTCTTCCTTTCTATTTCGAAATTTATTTAAAATTCACCGATTTCTTATGATTTATTTTTTAAATTTGTATTTTTAAGTAATATTTAGAAATTTTCGAAAACATGTTGAATTTTGTAAAATTTTTTAAACCTGTAAAATTTTTGCCATCGTCTTAAAGAAGATGTATTTGTAAGCATACCTGAAAAGATTAGACTTTTTATTCAAAATTGTCTAAGATGTTCGTGAATTTACATTTTGGCGCGTTTTGAAATTTGGCGTAGTTTTTATAAGCGATAATAACGAAAATGTGCTTTACGCACTCCGTTAAAATTACTTGAAAGTATGAACGATGACTTTTTTCCCGTTCGTCTGCAATGAAAAAGTGAAAGGAAAATAGGTTGCTGTAAATTAAGAAGTTCGCTAAGTGAATTATTCTTGGCGCAAACTGAAAAAAAATCTGCCAAGATAAATCTTTAAATTTCTCCTTAAATTTCTCACCAAAAATTTCAAATTTTATATTTACGCATAATTTTAGTCGTAGAATTGAAATATGGAAAAAAAAATTGGTATGTTATTTCAGAAAAAGCCCGATTTTGTGACAAAATACCTATGTTAGGACAATGCTATACGTAAGTCTAATATATAGCCTAAGTCACGCTTTCGAGACATGAATTTAGTTAATCGGACCTGTAGAACGGGAGATACAGAACTGTCTCTCTCTTTTTTTTTTTGGCACAGTGTACCTCTGTGCTGAAAGTGTATCTCTAATCACGACCAAAAGGTTCCGGCTATCAAAGGAAATGGCACCCCGCACCCCACACCATAACTCCTGGTTGAGGGCCTGTTTGGCGTGCAATAGTGAAAGCTGGATCGGCACGCTGCTCCCAGCGTCTCCAGGCACGTCTCCGATGATCATGATGACACAGTTGGAAGCGGGATTCGTCGCTAAAGACTATAGGATCTGTTGTGGCCCTAGATCGACCGCTACCATGATGACACTAAATCTCCCATTATCCACCCATTCTTGCCAGCATTTTCTAATCGCCGCATCGCTTCGACTCATATGACGAGCGATTCTCCGGTTTCCCCAACCTGCTTCTTTCAAACTCCGACAGTTGCTCGTAATGAGCTTCTGCGACGAGGCATTTTTTCAGTCGTTGAAAGGTATCCTAAATCCCAATGCAACAGAAATTTTTTAACAACAGTTCAAAAACAGCTCCTTATATACATCTGCTGGATGTGCAGTTTCGATACGCTGGAGATCATACTATTCATTCATTGGACACCAAATTTTTAATCGTTTTCATATTTGGTCAAAAAATTTATGCATACGAAATTTCAAAGTAATCGGATGATTTCCTCTTGGTGGGTCGATTTTTATTTATCCTTGCACGAAATAAAAAGGAAGTATCGCAATCGCGAAAAATTTTGGGTATCATATTTCAACGAAAATATCCATTTTGACCGCTATCGAATGCAATTTAACGATGTTTTTGCGTGATATCTGAACGTAAAGACAGAATAAAAGACTCTTTTCCCCCGAAAAAAATTGTAAAACTAATTTAAAATGGATTCTGAAGAGATTTTTTGCTGGCGTCTGTGCGTACGTATGTACATATGTATATATGTATCTTGCATAACTCAAAGACGAGTAGTCTCAGAACGTTGAAATTTTGTATATGGGAATGCTATAACATGTAGATGCGCACTTCCTATTTTGGTTGCAAGCGTCCGCACCAAAAGTACATAAATAAATGCATATATATATCCTCGGCTCAGTGATCTTAGTTTCTTTATTCTTCTATGTTTGTAAATTGTGCATTTTGTGCTTTAAAATGATTAGATTATGTTGTTCTTATCTTCTGGTAAAGGATTTTATGCCTTTACCGGACATTAGTTAACCTGCATGTTATAATTGCAGAATTATCAAGAATTTAAAAGTTGCTCAAGTGCGGCTATGCCTAATTATTTTGCCATAGCGGCGAAATTTGTTTCTATTTGAAACTTAGCAGAATAGTGGATTTGTTGCTAATCTAGAGAAACTAAGCTTTGCAACAACAAAGATAACACATTCTTTTATTATTGCGAATTAAATCGTGCTTAATCTATTCCGGAATTTATTCGAGGAAATAAGTGTTTAAGATTTACTTCGTAATTTTTAACATAGATAGTTTGAGTTTTTATACATTTTTAGCTTGTCATGAAGTGAAACCTGAAGTAATTGAATGAGAAATACTGTGGAAAATTGTTTCTTTTTTCGTTTGTTTGTTTAATTTCTTTTATACATCGTTTTAGATTTATCATAGGATTTGAATAGAACATGTATCATTGATTAGATAATTCTTCAAATACTATACATAAGTTTTGTACATTCTAAGCTGTAAAATGAATGAGATTATAACACTGTTAAGTGAGTCTAGCGTCAGAGTGTCGCTATGGTAAGCAAACATAGTGAATTTTAAAGAGTGTATATTGTGGTTTATGTGCTATCGATGAAGTAGATTTAATTCAATCCAATAAGTTTAAATGAAATGCAAAATGCCTATAATTTAATATTCCATACAAGGAAGTCCTGTGGTGTACACATTAGATTTTTTTGTTATACAGTGTACATGTAAAATACTTAAGAACTGAAATAGTATGCATTCAGCTAGTGATTTAAAAAATGCAATACTATATGAAGGGTAACTCTATATTCGGACGATCTTATAAAGGGATTTAACTGTTTTCATGCTTTTAAAAATGAGTATATTATTAACATAAGCTTAGTAATTTGTTAAGGAAGACTACAAAATTATTGAAATTTTTGTTCCAGAATATTATTTCGCTTTATGTAGCTTTCTCTTATATGAAAATTGTATTGTATTGCGCATTATTTCAAAAATAGAAATTTTCAAACATTCTTTATTAAAAAATATGATTTAATCATGTTGGTCTGAAACTGAATATTATTTATTAAAGAAGGATAAGATATGCGTGTCTATGTATTGCACGTTTCAACACAAAATATCTGCTTGCGATATCATCAGCACCATACCAAAATCGCGAACCTGCAAAGCCGTTATTTTGAGAAAAACTTTTTTAAAGATTTTGCATGTGCTTGATTTTGAGAAAAATGAATTCTGTACACTGTTATTCTCATATATTTATTCGACACGTTTATTTATGATTTGTACTGTTATTCTTATGTAGTATTTATCTGATAAAATTTTTATTCATTCTTTTTACCATAATGGGAAACATCGAAAATTAACATGGAAAATAAATATAATTGAACACCCCTCCCCCGAAAAAAAGGTCCTAGTTCGTAATTTGGTGACGCAGACGATTCCACGCCATGTAAAAATATGAATAAATCTTGAGAATGTGTAAAATCTCTTGTTGCTTGAAAATAATTAAAACATTTTCATACTCAATTTACGAAAAAAAAACCTTCCAAGAAAGTAACAATAACCGATGCAGGTTAAAACATTGATTTGAAACTTCAGTTACTGTTTTTAAGGTAATATAGTACATTATTTCTATTTTATATAATGCTAAAATCAATAATCTGGTTATAGCAATGAGTATGTCTATCTTCAGAACGCAGTTCTTGGTAGTAAAAATATAAACAAGAGATTAATTTGAGAAGATAATTTATTTTAAAATAATTAACTTCTTACAAAGAGCAATAATTCGAAATGTAAGAAAGAAATAATCAATATCCCTGAGGTAAGCTTCTACATTCTCAATTTAAACAGCATTAATCTTGTTCTTGTGCTCTGAAATAACGCTGAACGAGATTTGTCATAAGAGTCTGTTAAAGAGAAAATTTTATTAACACAGTTATGAATACAGGATTTAAAAATATTGTTTCATAATTTATTTAGCAGAATTCAAATGCGCTTTCAACATAAATATATTTTACATTAAAATGCCAAAAAGCAATCTTAATATTTTCTCTTCATTTCGCTAATATAATATCCATAAACAGATTTGAAAAGCGTTTTCAAAAAATTTTTGCACTATGTTTGATGTAGTTGTGCTAACGTTTTAGATTCCTTAAGAAGTCTAAACTGATTGACAGCTTAGCTACCATGGTGTTGCCTACTTTATTTTAATGTCTGTACTAATTAATTACTTGGCTGTCCGGAGAGGTCTGCAGTTTGTTGACAATAAACGTTCATCAAGCAATACTGAAACAATAAAAAATGTATTGAATACTATAAACACCATTTTATTCAATGATTTTTTTGCTATTTTTGGCAGCTGCAAAATTCCATTCTGAAAAAGCCGTTAAGTTTAGTTGTGAATAAATTATCAAGATGTTACATATGAGCTTCCAAATAAATTATCTCTAATCTATTTAGAGAATTTTGAAGTGGGGCTGAGGGGGATAAATCAAGACATCTCAGCTGTACTTAGTATGTCTGTGTTAAACAAATGAAAATGAACTGCAGATGAAGCCGAGATTTGTCATGATGAAACAAAACACCAAGACATTTAGTCAATTCTTCAAGTTTAATTTCAATTTCTGATTTTAGTACTGCTGTTCGAACGGTATTCCCCTGAATTAATGATCTGATTATGTGATAAAAATTCGCAGTAATTATTCTTTTATAATCCTAAAGGAATCTCCCTTTGATTTCTCTGTACTCTCCTAACAAGCTAGTTCTACGCGATTATCATTTTCAAACAATTTAAGTTATCGAAAATTATGTGATAGCCATTCTGACAAATACAAAAGACAGTGAAGAACAAAATATCCAGAAATATCAGGAATGCTGGGGTAGATCCCTTTAGTAAAGAAGACTGAAACATTTTAAATTTTACCAACAACTACAGAGTGAAAATTTTGAAATTTCATTGGTATTTGAAAACTGAGTTCAAATATTAAAAAATAAAGGACTGAAGAGGAGATACATCTAAGGTTCAAAATTCTGACGGATGTTATTTCGAAAGAGAACTAGATAATAGTTCTTTAAATTTCAATCAAAACTGCCCTATAAGCATTTTTTACAAAGTTTTTGAACATGGGAGTACACGTTTTTACATTCGTCTTTAATGCGATTGTTATTTTTATTGCGATGCTATATGCTATTTATGCTATACTTTGATTCACATTTGTACTTAGTATTTAGCAAGGATTAATGTGCGTGTAGAGTTGTGAGAAATTCTAGCATTCACAGCTTAATTCTGCGTCAAAAAGCTGGAAAATCGCAGATAATACTGTGAAGTCTATGCCAAAGGATACCTACAGTGAATATCAAATCAAAATTTATACGTGTTCTGTCATAATTAAAGGCACTACATGGCCTGACCTCGTTTATCTCCGTGTTAGTTGGAGGTTGGCACCATGTCAAAAGCTCTCTTGCCGCAACGCCCCTAGTTTCCCATTCCACGGGCAATGGACTTTTTAGAATTAAATTCTGTACAAAATGCCACTTCGCTAAACCGGCTTCTGAGAGTCAGCACTTCTGGGATCATGGAGAATACAAAGGGCATGGGTACATATTGAAACCGTTATACTGCCCATAAAGCTACCCAATCTGACGGCATACGCCATTAACCTCCGGAACAGCAAAAGTTGCCTATTCCGATATTATAAACAGAGGTCGTATATTTTATGCCTCCAGAACCGAGTCTGCCATAGTATATAAGGTGAATATAGGTGATCGAGTCATTTCGAAGGTGTTTCTCTAATTATGAAAAATCGCACGGAGCATTTACAAGGAGAAATAGAAAACCTTTCCATTTAATTTTTCATTCATGATATATCACTAATTGCTTTAAATCATAAACTTTTAACATAGATAAATATAGCTTTTTGAAATTGTATAAATTACCCTCATCGTCCGACGTAATCAAAACATGGATTTATTATAAACTGAATTTTGATTAAATACATGTTTCATAACGACGCAAATTGTGAGCAATTTTCTTCGTTCGAATTCCGTTAAGTGTTGAAATAATTTTATTTTAGCACTGGAGTCCTATCCGATGATATGCCTAATAATTTTGAACTTCCAATTCAGTATTGCGTCAAATTTTTACGCATGTACTCCCTGATTTCTTCTGGTTTCAATCCCTGCAAAAAAGTGTCAGTCATCATGTATTCATCAATTCAGTAATGTATTAACATGACTACGAATAAGGTGAGCACATGAGAGTTACCGAGCGCAACAAGCCCGTGAAATGAGAACAGGCGGTTGTCATGGGTATTAGAAGGAAACTAGGAAAGCTGAAAAGAATGAGAATACAACGGCTGTACAAGACAGCACTGATGAGAAGGAAAATTAATTAACTCAAGATATTTCTAACTTCAAAAGAATGCCCGAAGAACATATAAAATCCAGTTAAACGTTAAACAAAAGACTTATATTTAACGTAAAATTGCCAATATTACATTAATTTAAAAGTAAAAATGTTTAAATTACATATTGTTGCGTGCGTACGGGTTCGTAATGGATTGAATGCACCAGTCGTTAAAAACTTGACAAAACTTATTCTTTTCACAAGAAATAAAACAAAACACTGAAATATTTCCTCTCAGATATTCGTGCAATAATACAATACATCAAACGTTAAACAGAATTCAATTCAAAACAGACAAAGTTAATCCAATCTCACAGAGAATTCGCTGCAATCAATCACAGCATTGAGTAAACAAAGAGTTCGCTTAAAACAGCAACAACTACAACTAAGCTGAGGTGTTTATTCGGCTTTTATAAGCCTTTTAATTACTCACTAGAATATTCTCGTAAAATCTATAAATATCTGGATTTTCCTCGATGGCAACAGCAATTACAAGATATTTATTTATTAAATATTACATGAATGCGCTCTTGTATTTTTTTTTTACTTTTCCGACGTTGGTAAATCGCCTGCGTTGCACGGGAAAATAAAACAGTTTTAAATACAATCCTAAATAAATAGCTAAATCAATACGAAATCCCTAACACTCCCCCCTTCCCAAGGGCTGCACGTCCCGAGCAGTACAATCCCTTGACAAGAAGCCAAGCTTGCAACAAAGGCATCAGCGCAATAATAAACGTTACATTACAATAAAAAATAAAAAATAATTGCAATAAGTAACTTTCAGAAAATCAAATACTATCAGTCACCAAATACAAATCAAATACTATCAAATATTAAATACAAGTCCAATACTATCAGATACTACATATAAATCAAATACTATCAAATACTAAATACGAATCATATACTAAATACAAATCGAATACTATCAAATGCTAAATACAAAAAAGACCACGGCATTCTACTATTTACAGTACTATTTACAATTATATACACTACCTACTATGGCCATAATAAGGAGCTAAACCTTCGTAACGGACGACTTTAGGCTTAGAGTTCGATGACCTACGCATCCGAACCACGAAGTCGTTCAGCATGTTTAAGACTGTGTACGGACCATCCCAAGGTGACTGTAGTTTCGGACAGAGTCTTTTTCGCCGAGTCGGATTCCACAACTACACCTTTTCTTCTTCTTTGAATCGATATCCAGTAGCTCTGCTGACGTAGAGGGTCTTCATCTTCTCCGTCGCCCAGTTGACTCGCTATGGTGCAAAATTGTGCATCATTTCAAATAGGCCTGGACATCTTGGATGTATTCCTCAGGCGATGAAGGCGCATCCGGAGGGCAACCAAACAAAAGATCCCATGTCAGACGCGACGAAGAGCATCTAAGATAGGGAATAGCCGGTAGACTCGTGGACAGCACTGTGGTAAGCCAGTAAAAACAATGGTAACTTCTTATCCCAGACCCGTTGGTTTCTGGAAACCACTAATGAGAGGTTATTGAGGATGGTTTGAATAAACCTCTCTACCATGCCATCCGACTAGAGATGTAAAGGCGTCGTTTGGGTTTTGTTCATGCTAAGTAGCCTGCAGAGTTCTTTGGTTACAGCCGAGGTAAAATTCCTTCCCTGATCGGAATGTAACTGAAGAGGCACTCCGAACCTGGAAATCCAATACTGTGTCATCATCTCTGCTACTGTCACAGCCTCTTGATCATTAACAGGATACGCTTCAGGCCACTTGGTGAAGTAATCAATGACAACGAGGATGTATTTGTTGCCATCAGCAGTTCGCGGCAGAGATCCTAAGTTGTCAAAGGCGATAAGTTCAAAAGGTGCTCTTACATCGTAACGTTGCAGCTTCCCTCGGCTGCGTTTCTTCGGACCTTTCCGACTTGCACAGGCATCGCAAGATCGGCCCCACTTTTGCACGTTATCCTTTGCATTATTCCAGTGGAAGCGCTCCCGAACTCTCTGCAAGGTCTTCATTATTCCTAAGTGGCCTGCTGCAGGGCTGCTATGTAGTTCTTTAAGGACATCCGGGATCTTGGGAGTAGCAGCTGCCATCGGAATGTCTTTCCATCATCCGATTCGAATTTCCGGTACAAGACGCCGTTTCGAATAAGGAGTGAGTCCCAGAGAACCCAATAATGTCGTGGGACTATAGCTCGAAATGTCCTGCCAGGTAGGTTTTCTGTTTGAGGTCTCCATTAAATCAATCATGGGTTTAGTGTCACGGCCTTCCAGCTGGTCTTTCCTGATTTCCTTGTCACTCCATGGGTCTGAATCAGCCGATGTTGATGTTGTAATTTGTCGTGCGACTGGATCAAGCAGTTGGTATTTAACTTCGACCCTAGAACAATATCGGCAGCTTTCTGGGCAAGGTCTTCTAGACAAGGCGTCAGCGTTTCCGTGCGATGATCCCTTGCGATGACGGATAGTGATGTCATATTCCTGGAGTCTCTGTATCCGCCTGGTTATCTGACCCTCAGGATTCTTGAAATTTAAAAGCCATGCCAATGATGCATGATCTGTGAGGAGCAGGAATTTTCTGCCGTATAGATAATGATGGAAATGTTCTACTGCTTTGACTATAGCCAGCAATTCTTTCCTGATGACACAGTAATTCCTCTCCGGTTTAGACAGGCACTTGCTCCAGTAAACCACTACACGTTCTTGGCTCTCTATTTCTTGGGACAAAACAGTGCCGGCACTTTCATTACTCTCGTCCGTGTCGAGAATAAATGGTCTGTCGAGCTGAGGATACGTCAGGATTGGAGCAGATGTTAAAGCTTCCTTCAAGTTCCTAAATGCATCCTCACATTCTTTTGTCCACACGAACTTTAGCTTGCTCTCTGTCAGCTTGGGAAAGGGTCTTGCGATGGAAGAAAAATCGTTCAGGAATCTTCTATAGTAGGTGCAAAGTCCTAGAAAGCTTCCCCAGCTTGTGGACATTTTCGGGACGTCTCCAGTCTTTAACTGCTGGCACTTTTTCATGATCCGTGCACACACCTTCAGCAGAGATGACATATCTGTCTTTCTTCTTCACTAGGACAATGGGAAATGCCCAGGGACTTTCTGAAGGCTCGATGACATTGTTTTCTTGCATGTAATTTAAAAGTGTTTATACCTCTTCCTGTTTCGCAGTCGGCAGACGTCTTGGATGTCGCTTGATTGGTGGATGATCACCAGTATCGATTCTATGTTGAGTGAAACTGGTTTCACCCACGTCAGAAGACGAGCGGGAGAAAACATTTTGAAGATCTTTAATGACACGCTCGGCAGCATTCCTTTCTTCATCGTTTAATTGCGCATTCTGAAATAACTCCGACGTAAAGCTCTCTGAATACACGGTTTCTGGAACGTAACTTTTTCTTTCGACGCTGGTTGCTGGAGTACATTCTGCAACTACTTCACCTTTCTTAATAACTCTCGCCTTGATAGTTACATTGGTAACTCACATCGGGAGAACGGCCCTCGATAGGTCGACGAGTGCTCAAGTTATTAGTATTCCTTTAGGGCTATTACAATTCTTGGGATATTCCATTACGCCGTAGGGGAAATTTCTACTTTCGGCTATGGATCCAGGAAGCGTAATTCTTGTTCTTGCCGGTATTGTGATATCGTCTTGAGCTATGATTTTGTGCATAGATTTCACTCCTTCCTCACTCATTCCGAAAAAAGGTATGTCCTCAGAGGCAGAATGCAGTTCGTTATTTTTAAAGTCCAAGGAAAAATTGTATTTCCTTAGAAAGTCCAATCCGAGTATTCAAGGGTCTGTAATTTTTGCTACATATATCGTGTCATGGTAAGCGGCACTTCCAAACGTGATGTTAACGTTTAATTTTCCTTCGATTTCGATCTTCTCGTCTGAGACAGCCTAAGGGTAAGGAAGGGCGGGGTCCAGATGAATTTGCTTTTCAATTGTTCAGCCACGTCTTTTCGAATGACGGTAACATTGGCTCCTGTATCGATCGTTATATTACAAGGAACTCCATTGATGTGTCCCATGATGAAAAGTCCGTTACTGCCCCCACTCACTGCAGAAATCTGAAGTGCTTTAAACTTGGGAATTTCGCTATCTGGCAACCCCCGCTTCTCGATATGGTCATTAATTTGCTTCCTGCGTCGTTCCTGGGAAATGATCTTATTTTCCGTAACCAGCGGTGTTCTGCAGTTCCTTCGTATGTGCCCTAAAGCACCGCAGTTCCAGCACTTTCGGTCGGTTTCTTGTCACCAATATCCGCTGCAAGGCATTCAGTTGTCTTGTTAGATCATCTAAACGAGCCATCAATTGATCCACTGGCTCGTGGACACGCACAGCTCTGGCTGTGTAGCCAGAGTATTTATGGATCTATACGAGTTGGTTGCTGGGCTATCTCGAATTTCATGGCGTACGCCATGAGTACTTTTTGAGTCCTTCAAATCAACCATTCGCAGTGCTTTCTGTATTTCAGGATCCCGGATGCCGTCGATGAAGTATTCCAGAGCCAGTATTTCCCTTGTTTTTCTTGGTCACTCCGTAAAGGCGAGGTGAGACAGCCTTTTAACATCCGTACCTAGTTTCTGTGGGTTTCTGTTGGCGGGATTTTAATTGAAGCCTGCTGTAATCTTTCAAACATTTCTCTCCAAAACGCAGTTCCAAAGTGCGGACAGAGCTTCGAAATCTAGTCTCTGGTTTTCGAGAAGAGTCTGCTGCATCTGCTCTCAGAGAAGGGGCGAGATGACAGGCCTTAGCTTGGGAATCCCATCCCTTTGCTTCCGCCACTATTGAGAATTGTGTCTTATAAACATGGTTGATTGTCTTCTCATCATATACCTTATAAGCTTCAGGGAGGAAGGAGAAGGCACGGATAAAAATTTAAATTCATCAAAATTGCTTCCTGCCGTCGCTACGAATTTCTTTAAATTATCAACCTCTTTGTCAACTGCAGATTTGTGGTTGGACGGCAGAAACTCTTCCTTCGATTCGTCGTTCCACAACAGAAACTCTCTCTTCTAATCGTTCTTTGACAGAGGGGACTCTGCAATCGATTTGTTGTTCCACGGCCGAAACTCTCTCTTTTATATGTTGTTTGACAGAAGAAATTTTTTCTTCAGTTTGTCCAAATTTATTTTCAGCCGCGTCGATTCTGCCTTCCATAGCCTCTAACTTGTTTTCTATTATGCTGGTAATCTCTCTTTTTCTTCCTTACCTGTTGAATCTTTTTTTTGTATGGCTTTCATCTCTTCTTTAACTGAAACTTGACCAGCATCCATCTTTTCTTTAACTGATTCTTGACCAGCTTTCATCTTCTCTTTAACGGAATCTTGGCAAGCTTTAATTTCTTCTTTAAGTGCAGCAAAGGCTGCCATAAATTTCCTTAATTGTTCTTCCGTTGCTCTTATAACTGGCATTCAAATATCCCACTTCTGACACCAAAAATTTGTTGCGTGCGTACGGGTTTGTAATGGACTGAATGCACCAGTCGTTAAAAAGTTAACAAAATTTATTCTTTTGACAAGAAATAAAACAAAACACTGAAATATTTCCTCTCAGATTTTCGTACAATAATACAATACCTCAAACGTTAAACAGAATTCAATTCAAAACAGGCAAAGTTAATCCAATCTCACAAAGAATTCGCTACAATCAATCACAGCATTAAGTAAACAAAGAGTTCGCTTAAAACAGCAACAACTACAACTAAGCTGAGGTGTTTAAATTCGGTTTTTATAAGCATTTTAATTATTCACTAGAATATTCTTGTAAAATCTATAAATATCTCGATTTTCCTCATTGGCAACAGCAATTATGAGATATTTATTTATTAAATATTAAATGTATGCGCTCTTGTATTTTTTTTACTTTTCCGACGTAGCTAAATCGTCTGCGTTGCACGGGAAAAGAAAACAATTTTAATTACAATTCTAAATAAATAGATATATCAATACAAAATCCATAACAATATGCTTTATTATTCTGTTTGTCTGTTTTTATTTTCGATTAGAGCATAATAATTCAAATACACAAAATTATGAAGAACTTTTTTATAAATAAAAATTTAAATACAATTTTCGAAACTAACTATTTATTTCCAAAATGAAATTTAATGTGAGTTAGAATTAAATTAGAAATTTGTTTTAATACCTTGAAATGCAACCTGCATGTTTTTGCTCACCAAACGTTAAATCTGTTAAATCAGTAAAATAGTGATTCTACAGCCTGCATGCAATAATACCCTCCTCTCTACCTTAAATGAAAATAAAATTACCTCATACGCATTTGTATCCACTTCTCCTTCTTTCTCATATTCTATGTAGCAGCATTTCTGAAAATGTTAAAGAGAATGAGTGGAACGGAAATGAGGCGATAGATAATATGCGAAAAAAATGTAAGTTCTGTCAAGATACCATTAATAGAATGCCATTATGCAGTTTTAAGGTGTCACATCCTTGGCGCCTGTGTTATTCTGTGTTTACATAAATGCACCCAGACTGATATAGACAGACAGAGTATACAACATGTAGACAGACACAATATACAACACATAGTAAGATATAAAATAACATGAAAAGAAATTACCAGACAATTATGGTATTATAGAAATTAGCATATGTATCAAATGAACAAATCGGATGTGTCATCTTCGTGTAGGAAATTATCTTATTCTCTCCTAGAAGTAATACAACACATAGAGCATTGTGCGATACTGCCAATTAAGCAGTCTATGATTTCCGCAGGAAGTGAGAGCCATTGCTCTTGAAAAGCAATTGCAAGCGTGGCAATGTCTGAAGAGGAGAACTGAGAGCAGCTATACGTCTTCCTAAAGCATCCCAAACATGCTGGATAGGATTCAGGTCCATTGATCGAGCTGGCCATTCCATGCGCTGAACTATTTGCTGCTGAAGATAATCATCCATGATGCGAGCTGTGTGAGGTCTAGCGTTGTCTGCCTGTAGCAGGAATTTATCACATATTGCCCCTACATAATGGCGCACATAAGCATCAAGGATGTCATCTCTATATGTCTCAGCTTTCATGAATTCACGTGGAAAGACATGAAGGTCTGCGCGTCCATCCAAAGAGATATCACCCCAAATACAGACACTGTCTCCTCCATATGCATCTCCTTCACGGATGTTTGATGGATGATAAAGGGTTCCAAGTTCTCTCCAAATCAAATAACGTCTACTATCGCTTTGGAGGCTAAACCTGGACTCATCCGTAACGAGAACAGCCCTCCATCGATCAGCTGTCGAGTGGACATGTTGACGTGCCCACTTCAAACGTTCTCTTCCATGACGTGACGTTAGTGGCATGCAAATGCCTGGTCGCCTCGCTCACAGATCTCCTTCGTGAAGCCGTCTACGCACGGTTGATATTGACACCAAATCTTGCACTGGCTGCAGCAAGGGAGGGTCGGAGTTGAGGCTCTATTCCTTCGTGCGCATAACAATAAATATCGGTCATCAGCGCTCGTCATAGCGTTTGGCTGTCCTTGACTGAACCTCCTGGATGCCGAATCTGTGGTTAGAAATTGTTGTAAAATTCTGCGAATCACAGAAGGACTCACATTTAGCCTTGTGGCTATTACTATATAACTTTGTTCCACTTGTGTTCCCCCTATAACTCTCCATCGCAGTCCTTCGGGGAAATGATGCCTGGAGGTCTTTGTTACAAACTGGCTATTGCAGATTTCTTATCTCAGTATCATAGCGAAATTTGCCTTTATGCTTCTCGCAGATAATGTATTTCGATTGTAGCGCCACTAATTTGCCTACTGCAGTTTTACTCAGCAATTATTATTTGACACTTTACTCAAATTCCATATGGATTGACTTATTTTTGAACGTGTTATCTCTATTTTTGTGATTTTTCCTTAACTTCTGGAAACCAGTGTACTTTCAAACATATTAAAAGCCGAAAGGCTCCAAAATATATGTGTATGCTTTAGGATAAAACATTTAACATATTTACATAGCTAAAAAATATACATAAATTTTTTGAATCATGCTGTCTGGGCTATAATTGAATTATAAACAGTAATTTTAAAAAGGAATAAAAACACTAGTAAATATACGTTTAATTGAAATAAACGCTTACCAGTGTAAAAGGATTAACCCGATGAACAGAAATAATTGGACTTAAAATTCAAATCCTATATATTAATTACGTAAGGCGAACTGGCTGGCTGAATCGGAGTTTGAGTAATTTCTCTTTCATGTATTAGTATTATCACTTACAGCGACTCGCGACGCTATAAGAAACTTTTCCGAGAAACACATTTCTTTTAGCTTTAGTTTGAAAGGGAGGTTTCTAGCCGAAATAGTTGCGCTCCACGATCTGTTGTAGGGGATATTTTACGAGGTAGAAGAAAATATTTCCCCTGCAGCTCTGTCTCGCTAAATCTTCGCGTAAGTTAAGTCAGGTATCCTGGAAGCGAAAATTCTCAGAAATGTTTCTATTCGAGCGCATTAAGGATAGCTAGCAAATAGGATAACAGTTTAAAGTAGATGAGAATCGGTTTTGCTCACAAAGTCTTCGCTTCTTTTAAAAAGGTACCTTTAGTCAGTTAACCGATCAACTCAGAGAAAGAGTAAGTTTAGTGATGGGCTACCTTAAATACAGTTATTTTTATTTTTATAATTATTATAAGTATTTATGAACTTATAGAATTTTTTTTTAATTAGAAACTTAATTCGCGAAAAATGAGGCAATTTTTTCAATGTTATTTTTGTAATGCTTGTGTAACCGAAATGTAACACAGTCCTATCTCTTTAGACATACAAAGAGCCTTTTCAGTTGAAACTCATGCCAAATAAATGCGAAATTTTTCCTTTAAATAAAAATATACGTAAACTTACATTGAAATATATGCTACGAAACATGTATGCTAGGAAAATATATGACTAAATGAAAATTTTTTATCAATTGCGTCTAAAAATAAAGTCCGTATAAGTAGAACAGGGAACACATAATGGAATTTTAGAGTATTAAATGCTAATTTCATGGAAAGAGGAAGTTTTTTCACTTTGTGGCATCAATAGAAAGTAGTGTTAATATGTTCATAGAAGTTGTTATTCATAGCTTTCCACTTTATTTATATTTTTATTTTTTTCCCTTTTCTTGATTGCTTTTGTTGCGCTTAAAGTACAGAGTTATGCTAGGAGACTTATGAACATTTACCTGGTTTAATATCAAACCTTTTACCCTCAGAGAAGCTTATATTTCAAAATTGAATTTATATCTCGATAATAAGCTGTCATATTTATGCTTATATTTTGCTTACATATTTCCCGTTTAAAAGTCAGTTTCCCCCCCCCCCCAACGGCGGGCATTTGCTTATAACGGCATTGGCTAAGGCTAGAAGTGGCAGCAATTTCATTGTGGAGGCACCTAACTGGCGACCATCGGTTATCTCCTATGAAGAGACAGACAATTTTACATGCATGCCTTCTCCGGGATTCGAATCCGAGCCCTTTGTTATCTCAGTCAGGCTTCCCTAACCACTATACCTCTCGACGGCCGAAAAGTCAGTTTCAGAAACAATTATTTTTTTATCGTGTATAATCACTTACTTAGAAAATTGAGAATGGAAACAGTCGTATAGTGATCCTCATATACTTGAAAACTATAATAAATAATTTACAAAAATGATTATTCTATAGCAAAGCACACTAAACTCGTACAAATCAATGTTTCTATACGAGTTTTCAGACTTCTATATCTTGAAGATCTTCTATATTCTATATCTCCTATATCTTGAATACTGAGATTTTTTATTTTAAACATCTATTCTAACATTATACTGTGGAATTTTCATTTTCAAATATATTCCTGCACCACGTTACGAATATGTTCATTTGAAAGTGATCTTAATTATGGGAGGTTGGAAGAAGATGTATTTTTAGAAAATTTCACCGAATTGATGTGCTTTCAGCACAGTAATTTAAAAACATTGATAATCTCAGAGGTCACTAGAACTAATAATGATACATATGGAACTAATCACACATTATAACTATGAAAATCAGCTTACGAAATGCGAATAATTTTGGCGCTCTTCAATTAACTACTGTAATTAAACCTAAAGTCCAAATACTAATAAATACAACTGAGTTGATATAATATTTCAATAAACTGCCAGTACCGTGAAAGAAAACTTTGCTTTCGCCCCTGGCGTTTTGTTCGCAAGGGCCTTGCAGTAATTCAGACAAGAAATACACATATTCATGCTTGGAATGAGATTGAAGGGACTTGGAACTCTCGTTGATTCATCAAAGAAATGTGTCCAGAGCTTGGTTCTAGCAAATTTGAATTCAACATCAGCGTTGTCCTAGGGAAGAAAAAAAGACTAGGAAAGAAATTCAATGCTTTTTTTTACAATGCCTGCAATGATAAATAGTAAATTTTTTAGAAAGATATTGTAGCAAAAATTGTTCTTCTTGGCCAAGCACATCGTGGCTCAGTGAGTAAGACGTCGGATTCAGAAATCTAAGGTTTCAAGCTCGAAACCCATCAAAGGCAGGTCGCTTGCAAACAATTTATTTCAGTTTACTTGCAGAATGTTTTCCCTTTTCTAGAACCTTTCAAAACTGCAATGTTCCAACTCGTTCATCAAGTGTGTATATAAGTAGTTACTTATTAATTTCGAATAATGAAATTCGTCTTGAGTACTTTCCTCTTCGTCTCGATACGATCACTTCATCTACGTGACAGTTTGTCAAAAATTACGTCCCAGTGTAAACATCCAATGATCTATATAGCTAACTCTTATATATAAAATAAATTCAAGAAATCGAAATTTAAATAATTCCCAAGGGCAGCTAATTGGATGACTGCTATAAATATTAGCTATTTTATTAATGTGTGTTGAAATTAAACAGCAAAATTTTAAATTGTTTGTTTATGTAATAGCTATATAATGTTTATACGATACCAAAGTAATGTTTGTAAAATGAGGTTTTTATGAAAATGCATGCTAATGATGGAATAAATGTTTTAATATCAACTTGCTTACACATGCTGTGGAAGAAATCTAAATTATGAGTTAAGACCAATGAAACATTACGCTTGCCTGCGTATCTCCTTTATTTTAACTGACTAGTAAAATTACGAAGTTTATTACTTCAGGTATTAGCTTCTACAGACGATTAAATTTTTATAAAGGTAGGAAACATGCAAAATCGACCGTACCCTCGTCATGATTAGTACAATGGCACTTCTAATGCTAACTGGACAAATTAACCAGTAAGACGACTAGTGCACATACTAAGGAAAGCGATGATTCTTTATAAGCTGTGCAATGCCAGGACGATAATTTTTATATGGAATTGTGTATATAATGAAATATATGTATATATAATGAAATATATGTGTATATAATGAAATATATTTCACCAATTCAGAAGAAATGTATACTGTTTTTTGATTAACAGCATCATGGAAATGGTAATGTGATATAACAATCGAGAATGCTCTGCCATTTTTCATACACATTCTCATAAGAATTTGAGGACAAGCTCGTACATGATTTGTAGTTATCCTAATTTTGAAATTAAATTAATCAAATTTTATAAGCACCATCTTCATCAAAATTCACTGCGTAAAATATAAAATGAAAAAATATGTTTAATACACAAAGTTAAAAAAATAATTTTAATATATACTAATAAATAATTTTAGCCTAATTTCTTTTCAACATGCATTCAAATGATTGCAATAGCATTACTAAGTAAAATTATCTTGAAATAGCCTTTGATAACATTTTATTAGTTTATTTTTTAAAGGAATAAAAGTTCAGAATAGTTTCAACACGACTTGCTGTTTATTAGCTACCAAAGCAACACTTACGACAACTTTTTGGAATGTGTTGGATAGGATAGCTATGAGAATGTTCACCAAGGCAATCACCATCAAAAGTTCATAAGTGGCGAAGAGCGCCCTTCCCACAGCCTGCGTGAATCCATGATGATTTATGACAGGATTCTTTTTGTCTGAGGACAAATTTTCGACTACGACATCAGCCGACTCCACTGGAGACATGCAAAACATAGCCCAGAAGAAAGTGGAGAAAGAATTTGTAAACCTGTGAAAGCATGCATGTGTTAAGAAATTAATTATAAAAATATATATTCATATTACGAATTCTTTTTCAAGAAAAAATAATGCAGTTTAACGAAACTTCTCAGTTTTTATTTCATTGCGACTGAGTTCACTTTTGGATTATGAGTTTTCTTAACCTGATAGCTTATTTCCCTTCTTAGATGAGCATAAATAAACCTTTTTACTCTTAGTGAATAACTTTTATCATTACACTGATTTACTTCTAAATTGTTGTAAGATATATTTTAATTAAATCTTTTCTTATGATTTGGAACAGTACTGTTACTCTTCCTTTTCGTTAGTTCTGACCAGGATGTAAACGAATTTGGAGTATTTAAGACAGAGTTATTGAAAATATGAACAGAGGGCTTTTGGCATTGGTTAATTAGCCAATTAGTTAACCTAAGCCAATCGCGTACTTAATAATTTGAGCCAACGCTTGTTAGCCAATTCTGCACTATAGTCTCCAGCATCTGATGAATTTAAATTTTAAGTTCAACTTTGATATTTCTCAGGATGCGAAGATTAAAATTGTAAGCTCAAGTTGTTCATTTGTTCCATTTAAAGTTGAAATTTAAAAATGTTTGTTTAAAACAATTTTCTATTTCAATGTTTAATTTCACAGATGGAGCAAAAACTCACCTGACTGTCTTAAAGTATTTTACTTCAAAATAGGCACTTCGAGGTCCTTTCTTCCCCCCCCCAAACCATGGCAATAGGAAGAAATGGTCGAATCCTCTAATTTGCTAAAATCTTCTAATTTTCATGACGACACACCTTACGATCGTAAATGAGGGGTGGGTCGCTACGACCATGAACTGTTCAGACAGAAGTGAGGTAGAAGAATTCTATAAGTTACAGAGGCAAAAAACATACATTGTTTCTACTTATAACGTAAAGCTTACTAGTTGTTATTTCAGTAGAGGAAAACAGTAAGAATAACATTAATAATTTGATTGGACAGAAAGGTGTATCTGAGGAATGAATGGCAAAAACCGTAACTACTATTGAAAATTTTGTATGTAATATTATAAATATAAATTGCTATGTGATTTGCCTCAGCTTCTATAGAAAATATCGCATACGTTTCATTGTAATTGCATACATCATATTCAAAACATCTGTTTATAACATGTAAATCAGTATGTAACAATAAAGTGACCATTCTGATAAATAATTTTTTCGTTTAATTCAGAGGTACTAATGGCCCCTTTCCTCCTAGGTCTGATAGTTCCATGTATGAGAGAATATATCCTGTACGAGAAGGGAGCGCGAAACCATGTTATGTGCCAGAACTTCTACCTCAGGATAGGCAAGAAAGGTATTCGAAAGCTCTATAGTAGATATAGAATTTGCGTGCTTTGAGGCAAATAGTTAAGTTTTATACATAATTGTATAAGCTATAAATATACTAGCGAGCTTCGATTCTCTAATGAATCGAATAAGCTAACCCGTGAAGCTCGCTGGCATGATTTCGTGGGAATGAGAATGGAGAAATTAAAAAGTACAGAAATTCAGCGTTAAAGTTGTATATCTATTTTGAGACTTAAGACGATATATATATCAAACGAAATTCAAATAATAAATAATTAATACTAAATAAAGATTAAATGAAGGTAGATTCATTATATTATTGTTTTATTTCACAGCATAGCAGAAACTTTGTGCAACAATGAGCAGTAAAGTTAACAAAATAAAGTTAACTCGGGACATTAATCAAAAACTTAAATGTACACAATGGCTCGGGTAAAAACATTGTTAAACATTAATAAACATTAATTAGCTGAATGCTTCCACACTATACACATGTTCTTCTCGTCGCTTTTTCTAATATTAGATTTATTAAAATTTAAAATCTACCGCATATTTTTGAATACAAGCAGATCCGTGTATAAGCCTAGAGTTATGACTTTTCTGAAGAGTTTCAGTGAAAACTGGAAATCCCTGAAAATACGAATTTGAAATTTCGCTATATGTCGTGAAAAAGGTGAATAATTCTTTATTTAATTTAGCTGCACGTAATCGAGCTAAATGAAGAGGAATGTAAAGTCTCTTCTCGGGGGCGGGGGGAAGGGGCGGCAAGATATGATCGTTAGATTATTCAAAAAATATTTACTGAAACTCCTCGGTTTATCTATGCAATGTAGATAAAAATTGATTACTATAGAATTTGATAAAAATTTAGCATTTTAACTGCTGCATTATATGAAGTCTAGCTGAAATCATGACTTAAGTATTTGCTTCCTGCAAAGCTTCAATGTCTCTTGGCAAGTTAATTATTTGATTATCAATTACATTCAAACTTAAAAACAATTGTTATAACATTTGGGGAGTATCAAATGATGATAATCGTAATGTTCAAAATCGGCAATGAAATGGTATGAAAGATATTTTTTCTTACGTGCTGAAGGAAGAGAGTTGGGTCACACTTTGCCCATCTGCAGTGGTTTGTGTCATTCCGGTATAGTATGCATACGATCTGGTCATAGGTATAGCGAAACACAGAATCATTATGAAGCAGAATAGCAGGAAATAAGCAATTTGCATGAAAATCTTTCCGAGGGATACCTAAAAGTAGTTAAATTTAAGAAGTCTTAAAAAAGTTTTCAATGCAATAAAATAGCGAATTTCGAAGATAAAGAAATGTTTATTAAAGTAATAGATATCAGAAAAATACACTGGTCGTCCAAATTAAGGGATAATGAGAAAAAATATACTCACTAAGTTAATGTTGCAACTAATGGCCAATGCTGTAATTATTTATGTTAACTAAATACAATTGAACAGAAGACTGCACTTCGGCGCTTAAATTATCGCCGGTATGCAGATTCGGTGACTGACAATGCGGTGCGCAATGGATACAGATTGAGATTTCGGTCTGTACTGCTGTTTAAAGTGAATGTGGTTTCTAAGAGTAATCAATATTCAGTAGTTATGGCTCAAAGGCATCACTTAATTGAAGGTCAAAAGTGGCGGATAATTGGAAAAATTGAGGGAGGTCAAATACATATGGCGGCCGCGCAAGATTTGAATATCTCTCAAGATGTCATATCAAGAGTTCGAAGCTGCTTTTTAAGCACTCGATCAGTTGACAAACAGCTTGGTCAAGGACGATCAAAAGTAACAACTGCATCAGAAGACCATTTTCTGTCGTTGCCGCCTCGAAGAAACCGAGAAGCAACTACAAGAGATTTGATTTCAGACTTTTAGACTGCCACAGAAACTTCACGAAGGCTTAAAGAGGTTGGACTGTATGCCAGAAAATCAATGATTTGTGTCTCACTCACTCCAGCTTCCAGAGACGCCCGTTTAAACTGTTGCCGTCGTCATGTTCAATGCAGCCAAGACAACTGGGCCGAATATTGTTTACTGACTAGTCCAAATATAGTCTGAACAGTGATTCTAGACTATTTTGATCTGGAACACACAGCTTGTCATCTCTTCTCCTCCTGTTTCTGCGACCATGGTTTAATTTTTTGGAAAGGAATCATGACAAAGGCCGCACCGAGCTGCAAATCTTTCAAGGAGGTTCTGTAACCACTCGGAGGTATGTGGACGAGGTACTGTAACCCCAAGGTAGACAGTTTAGGGTGCTGTTGACCCAGAGGTTTTGCTACCGGATGACAATTCTCGACCTCATCGAGCATATGTGTAATTTGCAAACAGAAGATACCACTCGAATGGACTGGTCACATTATTCACCCCGCTTGAACTCGATTGAGCATTGTTGGATGCTTTACGGCGCCGAATTTCAGCTCACAAAATACCTCTCTGGACCCTTCAGGAGCTGAAAAGTGAACTTTTAAAAGAGCGGCATGCAGTTCCACAAGACTTTTAACTTCTATGAACATCTATCAACACTTTTAACTTCTATGAACATCTACGAAACAAGATCTGATGTATAAATATCTTTCTGAGGTGACCGTACATCTTATCGAAAAATCTTTTTTGCAAGAGCTGACTTAATTTTTCTATCATTTACCAATTTCCATAAATTTGGTTTCAATTTCAATATTGTGCGAATAATCAACTGCCAGATATTGTAATTTATTTTAACTAATGCTTTTGTACATATTTCTGTTAATTATTTTCCATTAAGTATCAGTTACGTTTTATTTCAATAATCTGACGTGAATTTTTTAAGAAACAGTGGTCTATATTAAATTCTCTTCTTCAAAGTAAAACACTATTCCTTGAAAAGAGATATTCACTTTAGATCGTCTTTCGAAGTGCACCCAGCATATATTAAAACTGATGCCAATTTAAGGTTGAATTTTGCATAACGTAACAGAAGTAAATAGTTTCTTTTCTACCTTTCAGGATGTAATTTGAAACACAGAGCATTGGTTATTAAATTCGCTATTTTTCATTTTTATTATGAATTGCTTACACGAAATTTAGTAATATATTAAAATGCCTTTTAAACATCTAAATTAAGGGCAGAATATTTCACAATTTTACTTCACAAATATATTTAGAATGTAAGTCCAAAGTGTATGCTTTCCTTCTTGATTAAATCAGAATATAAGTACTGTAATAATAGTATGATATATGTAATCCTTTGTTATAAATATTTTGATAAAATTTACATATCGGAGATTAAAAACTGAGATTGTGCAAACTAAATAAGCTGTATAATCTCGCCGAAAAGGAACTCATGAATCACTATCAGCGGATATACAGGGCAAATTATTCGTAGTCTATAACTATATTTTCCATATCATTTATATGTGCTTTCGACACAGTTCGCAGGATAACAGTATGCCCCACTTTAATGATGCTTTTGATGTGCCAAGGAGATCTTGCCGATACTATCCCATTGACAAAAACAGCTACCTCGTATTCAGCTGTATTAATGAGAAGGCAGGAGATGCATACTGTAAAGTATCTTCGAATCTCTCCACAGCTACAAGTTAGAAACATATCAAGCTAAAACATACATTGGAAATTAGAGGTATTGACCTGTATGGCAGAATATATGGAGTTTTTCCTTCTTTTAGTTCTAACCGTTAAACTCTTTTCACGTTTTGTAAACGACATCCCTTAAAAATAGCTATGCTTCTGTTGTCTTTATTGATGTATGGAGATTCAACTTGCAAAGTGATAGCCGTTGTCATTTTATGGGAAGAAAACGGGAACGCAAAATCACGATAAAACTGAAAGGAGAAAGATTAATCTGAAAGGAGAAAGATTAATCTGAAAGGAGAAAGATTAATCTGAAAGGAGCGGTTTATTCATAATACGATTATTAAATGCCGGCAAGCTCATTGCACAAGCTGTATCCTCAGAGAATGAATTATTCTGCCAGATCTCTATACTAAATTTCCATGAAGAATGCACTGACCTGCCTAACTGAAAAATCCGTTCGACTGCAATTCCTTACCACAGTCCTTTAATGAAGTCTGCAACCTCGGATTGGGAGCTCGGGGTGGTAGCAAAGGTGAACTTTATCCTCTTGGGGAACAATGACTGGCAACCCTCTCCTTGCCTAATATATGGGCTTCTCAGCTGGGTCAAGTGCGTGTAGTGTCTATTGACGGAGTACGTACAACAAGTATTAGTATAATTACAGCATTATTGTCATCCCTCTAGAAACCTTCTACTGTCTTTTTATTCCCGCCGTAGGATAGTCCTTGCGGATCAGATGGCATTTATTGAATCACCCCCCCCACGCCCCCAAAAAAGTTTTCACGGAGTCACAATTGGTTTTTTGACATCATATCTTACAAGGGACAACATCTCGAAAATCGGTCCGAGATTTTCCCTTCCCTACTATCAATCTCTGGAGATTTTCGTCTTGTCGTGTATTTCGATGCCGCTTTGCCGCACAGACACATATACGCTTCGAAATATCGATGTTTTCTCCACGATTCGAACCCGTACCCATGGGTTCGGCAGTCAGCGTCACTAATCATTATACTGTCTGGGCGGTGGACACACTACCAGCATTTCTACTTGAAGCTACAACACACGTAGGTCGGACAACCTTACCTAAGTCAAAACTAACTTACCGACATTAACTATAGCCTGTTACTTTAAAATAGGAACTTAGAGGTTATTTTCCACCATCTAGTTTGTATCGTAACCACAGGAACAACAGCTGCGAAAAAAAGGTGGAGTCCTTAATGTGTATCCCCCATTTCTTTTCCGTTTAACGTAGTTTGATTCATGAAAAGCGCTTGAATAAAGGCTGATATGTACTACAGTCTCAGATGAGGTGGAGAAAATAAGTGTTACGCTGGGAAGATGACTCGTTAAGATGGTAATTGGGGGGGGGAGATGCAGCAGCCTTGAACTGCCTGTTTTAAAGTAACATGCTATTTACGGGAGTACAATCACAGTGAGTAACGGCTTTTTGGATGCCAGGAAGTGCCGCAGCTGTTACATAACCAAATGTCTGTCTACTTCTAGTTAGACGGTTATGATTCTTCTTCTAATTTAAACCGTGCTTCTTTCCCATTAAGTCTACCTAATCTCTGGACTGAGTGAGTATTTGAAAAAACGAGGCACAAGGGAAGATGCAAAATAACTTTAATTTCCTAGTTAAACTCAAAAGAAATGTCAGATGATCAGTATGAAGGTAACTAACCACTTAACTCCTCTAGTCTAGTGATAATAAGAATTTTTAAATAATAAACTAGAGCTTAATTTTAATAATTGTGTATGCTGATAGGGTTAACAATGAGATAGTGAAAATCTATGGTAAATTAGTCTTTCGAAGCGTATGAGCATTCAAAGTTTTCTAGTTAGTGCAATATTAATATCCATAGCAATACCAATAATCTGTGTACTTCCTTTCTGTTTTAGAAACATGTTTTTGCAACCCCGACTGGAAAATTTCAGTTACTACATTGCAAATTAAAAATAGCTGAGGACGAAAGACAGTTTTGAAGCTGTGTAGAATAATGAGATATAAGTTTACCTGCAATGGGCCTAGTCTGGAGCTCTGTAAGCAGTAGTATGCCAGTTTGCCAAAGGTGAGTATAGTTGCTATTGCAAAGAATCCTTCGTGAAGGAGTGTGGAATCCATGCTTGACCAAAATTTTCTCTCCAGAGGCTTTTGTTTCTTAATTCGATCTGCTTTAGCATCAAAAAATGATTTACTCCAGAGTATAAATGTGAGCACGAAAAGAAATTCCATTAGCATGTCATACCTGCAATAAAAATTCTCATGTACACTTAATATTACAAAAAATAAATATTGTCATCCGTTTGCGACTTAATATCTTCTATGTAGTAGGTTCAGAATAAATAGTCAATCCTTCATGCACCCCGATATGAAGTACTACTGAGAACAAATCGGCTAGTTTTTATCTTAACAGACTATGCAAAAAGGCACCACAAAGTATCAAATTTGATTTTTATATAGAAAGAAATAATTTGTATACTTTAGTTAGAAAAGTGTACTTATTTTCTGGCCCAAAATATTTTAAGAATAATTGAGAAAATTATCCAGATATTTCATAATAAATAATGAGAAGAAATTCTTATCTGCATAGTTACAAAACTAGTTAAATAATACTCTAGATTTCATATTTAACAGAAAATTTTCTTAAATGGAAATTCATTGCAACGTTTTAACATACTCATCGTGGAGTGCTAAAAACATTAATTAGCACTAGTTAATGAGTAAAATAGTTAAGATTTTATATGAAGGTTCAAACTCTGAAGAAATGATCTGCAGGTAAAATATTACTTCCGGTTTAAAAGTTTTACCAAAATCTAATATATTATTCCCATTAATAAAAGAGTATTAAATACTAAAATTGAAAAGTTTTAGATTAAATTTTAGTATTTTTTTTCATTAAGAACTACCTATGGGCTTTAAGTAAAATACTACTTCCGTTTGTCCAGTTTTACCCAAAATTTGGTCAACTTTTTATATGAATGCAAAAAGCTTAAATACGGAAAACATAAATTTTTGGTAGTTTTATGAAAGAGTTATAAAAGCACACACTGTCATCACACATATCCGTATATCTGTTGTCACACTGGGAGATACACACACTGAATAATCTTTGCAATAGCATCATCGTAGAAATAGTAGGTACGTGTTGTGCAGACCTTAATTCATTCTTATTCAAAACAAAGAAACATGCCAAATTGAAACATAATATTAGCAAAGCAATAACCTTAACTGTTTCGTATAGATTTAGTCAAGAATTCAATCGATTTCGAGGGCAAACAGGTACAGGTCCTTCTTCATCAGGAGCAAAGAAATCTGCTTTCCAGTCTTTCAGATTTCTTTGCTTCTGATGAAGAGGGACCTGTACCTCGAAATCGATTGACTTTTTGACTAAATCTACGCCCAACGCCTGGTTGTTGCTTTGCTAATTTCACACTGATTCACTGAAAAATCACTATCGACTTGTTAGACCGAAAATACCTATATATATATAGTATATATATATGTTGGCGGAAAATAGAAATAGTTTGAGAATTTTCTGTAACAAACTTCTTCCCAAACAAATGATTTAATAGTTTTCTGTAACATATTTTAACTTTTATTTTTTTAATCTAACATATTACAGTTTATTCGCTGGGGATACTTCCCTTAGGAACATATTCTTTTCTGATATTACTATTTAAATATCACTTTTGGTTCTTCTTTTCTTACACATGTTTATAAAAATTGTGCGTAAAACCTAATTTCAGACTTTGTGATGTGTTATGAAATAAAACAGAAGTTTTTCCTTTAAGCGAATTAGGCAGAATGTTATGTATCTCTAGACTGAATCCCAATGTCTTATGTAGGAATATCTTGTGGGCATTAGATCTTAATCTTGAAACAATGCCATAAACAGCCAGAGTTCACAAATGTAAATGAGAAGTGATAATTTTAAGTAAGTAAGTCATAAAAACGAGCGTGTAGTTTTAAGTAAGTTATAATAACGAGAAGTAGTAATTTTGAAAATACCAGGTATCCTTGTGCTCTGGGCGGGTAACTCTCTCATCTTTTAAACTGAATCAACTTTCGTGTACTAATCACGTTCTCAAGGTGAAACTGCAGGAATGTAGCTATTTAAAAAGCTTACATATAGCCGCGAGTTTACATATGCAGATTAATTTAACTCCTTGTTAGAAACATTCGTTTTTGCCCTGGCCCCTCAAATTCACATTGCGTTGAAAGAAGAGACGCTAGCAGCAAAAATCATAACTTAGCCTTGGAACGAGAACTATCGTTTACTAATTTCGGAACTAAGCGGTGGGACGGAAAGTGGTGGATTTTGAACTATGGCAAAGTATGCGAGCGTTATCTGTTCTAAGGAAAAGGATGCCTTTGTGAAGGACTTTTAACGAATCCGTCTTGTATTTAAGTGATACATGTTGTAAGGTTTTAGTTAAACTAACCAAGTTTATTTTAATTTAAATCTTTTCTATCTCCTCTCTGCTTCAACTTCCTGTCAGAAGAAGCGCGCGTTTTTAGCTTATGCTAATTTTTGAAGTTCAGCCAAGCACTATTTAAGACAGAGGTAGAAACCTCTCGGTGTGTGAGAGCTTTGCCTCAGATCACGGTCACGCTGCTCAACGTTTGCCTGACCAGCTAGCAGTTTAAATTTATAAGCCATAGTGCTTACTACGTGATTGCTTTGTAAAATAAATTAAAGTGCGGTAGTATTTAGTATACCTTGCTACGCACCCTTTTCGGTAGAGGCCAATCTCCGCGAATTGCTCTGCGAAGCAAAGTTTAATTTAAGTTATATTTTAATTTATTTAAATTTATTTGATTGTTAAGTTCGACCAAAGTGTGGTCTGTTACGTTCTGTATCTCTCCCGAATTGGGAGGTTTGTTATTAATAGTGATTGAATAAAAAAGGATTTCAAATCCCTTCACGTGCAGTTATTCTCCAGCCCAGTAGTTACATCAGAACATAGCGTACCTTCCGCTCCCTGTTCCAGTTCAGGACTTAGAACGTAAGGATAAGAACCCTTTACAGAATTACCATGTTCTCAAAGAATACACACAGAATGTTAAGTCCTGACAATGTGGCAAAACACAAACATTCCCATGCGGTTGCTCCGTTAGCTGATATTTGAAACCGGCTCGTATTACCAGTATTCACACAATTTTACCTTTTAGCGGCTGCTGGACATAGTTTGAGAGACAAGCTTTCAGAGGTTTGAGAATTTTCCGCTTGCAAGCGTGTATTTGCAGCGTTCTTCATAATACATCTGCAGGATATCCACGAATAGAGCTATAATAGTTCAAATGGCACTTTCTTGAAACGAAACGAACGCTTTTCAATGAAATTTCAACGATACATTGAGGGCCGTATGGGCGAGTGCCAGCCCATTGAAGGCTGGATGGTATTAAAGTATTTTAACTTTAGTCAATGTTTCTGAGCTCATAAAAGATTACCAGGAAAAGAGGAAGAAGAAAAAGTACTTCAAAATGTTTTCTTACCAGTGCCATGGAACACTGAAAAATCTTTTCGCTCCTTCTACCCAGAATTGTCGAAAAGTGGACCATATGTGACCAAGAACAAAAATTACTATTATAGCTTCAAGACCTACAAATTTATAAATTGTTACATTTAGAAAAATGTAGCAGACTTGTCTTTAAATCAGTTAAAAATTAAACTGTGTATAAAAGAAATAAAAAAGGAGGCTTGTAGCCTTATTATTTAAAAATATAAGCTAATTTCATCTTCCACAACATTTCCAATTTATTTTAAAAAAATTTTTGTGGTAACCTATTGTTTGAAAATGTTTCATATAAAATTAATAATTTGTAACGTATTGTGAAATCTATTAAATAAAGCAGTATGCAAATTGTATTGTGTTAGTTAGGCTTGACTTTTGGATTTGAGAAAGTTCCTTTTTTCATGTCACTGTAAGCCTTATTGCATGAAAACTTTTATTACAATCTACTTTTCTACGATAAAATATTTTGTAAGATATATTTGGGATCTACTTGACTTTTAAGTTTAGGAGCAGTTTTGAAACTGAATCTCTAAACCATATTCAGATATAATTAAAACGCATTTCGGACTTTCTCACGCATAAAAATGGTCTACTCATGTCTTTTTTAGAAGCAAGAGAAGCTCTAAAGTTCATTAATTAACTAAGCAGAGTATCAAATTCAGATTACGAAAGGTTTTTCGCAGTTCGTTAAAAATATCTAACATCATTCGATTGCTATCATATTAATATTTTCAATGTTTTGCATAAAAACTGTATTTTAAGCTATGTTTATTTTCCCTGTTCTTTAAATTTTTGTTGTTCAACACGATTGCCAAGCATTTTCAAATTATAAATATAATACTGATTGCACTAGCAATATATAACTAATACTATTTGGAACACTCATCTAAAAAAATTAAACTTCATGTTAGCATAAATCAGTTATTTAATCCATATTAAAAAATCAAATTATAACTTTATTTCCATATTAAGTTCTAAGAATTTACACAACATTAGAGAAAAAACTATTTTTAGGAAAAATAAACTAAACTGTTGTTACCAGTTTTAAAAGAAATTATTTTAAAAAATTTTGAACGAATAAAGCTTGCTTTTGAAGACTGTTTAATTTTACCAAAATCTATCAGTATTTTGACTTGTGAATAATCAGGTAGACAGCTTTTACAAGCGGTGAATTTGTAGACTGAACTTCCAGCTACGTAATTTATCCATTTATTTTAAAATTGTTTTCTTTTGACAGTAAAAGAGTAGACTGGTTAGTTACTTATGTTAAATCCCACTGGTGTCACTTGCTTAAGAGTGAATCTCTCATGCATTTAGTTCATTCAGTAATCAGGTATGCTTATTCAGTTGTGCTGTTAATGGATTATTACAAAACTCGCCACGGCTATCCGTCTAAGGGGAGGAATGGCCTTGCAGAGAACTTTAATGAAAACTGGCTCTTATTCATATTACACATGAGGGAAATGATGCAAAATCTTCTCCAATATACGAACTGACATCTTTATTCAGAATTTCCACGCTATATTTTGGCTAATAAACTCGTGCGCAAAATGCCTATTTTTACTAAAAGTATTGAACCAAATATACTAATTATGCCGCCGAAGATTTGTGCAAATATTCAGAATCGAAAACATAAGCGGTTTTCAGCGATTCGTCTGTTCATAGTCCTTCACGACATTCGTCGTGTTTCTTGGAATAATTAGGTAAATGTTATAAAGTATCAAGTAAAATGAGAAGCCATGAATGTTTGGATGATGGAATGAGATGGATAATTGTCGGTAGACTGGAGCCAAGCCAATCACCAGCGCAGGTGGCTACATAGCTCAGTGTAACGCCCAGCGTCTTTTGCAATTTGTGGAAACAATTTCAGGACGCTGAATCCACAGCGAGAAGACTTGGACAAGGTCGGCCGAAATCCACAACGACGAATGATTATCGTTATTTGGCACTTTCAGCGCGGCGACATAGGACTACTACAGCTTCGCAACTCTTGCGTAAGCTGCATGCTGCCACCGAAACCCGAGTTTCACGGCCTATAGTTGCCCGAGGGCTTCATGAGGTAGGGCTGTATTCCAGAAGATCCGTTGTCTTCGTTACGCTTACTGCAACACACATGAGAGCGCGTTTAACACAGTGTAGACACCATGCGCCTTGAACCAGACTTTAGTGAAGCACCGTGCTTTTTACAGACCAATCGAAATTCAGCCGGGAAATTGATTCTCAGCGTACCTGTATGTGGAGAGAGGCTAGAATACTATACCATCCCTCCGTTATAAGGGTGTAAGGTTTATCCTAATTTTATAACAGTTATTTTAAGTTTATGCATCTTTCCTATCCCTTCTAGCTTCAGCTTACAATTTCCTACCAGAATGTATTTTCAGAAACGCAGTTAATGCAAATGAGTATGAGTAGTATTTAAGTCGATGTTTCATTGACTTCGTGAGAGAGCCCGAGTTCCTAACTAGCGCGCCTTTGCCTTTGGCTACGTCTCTCTTTAAGCTATTGCTACGCTCGGATGTAATTTAGTCCTGGTTTGGCTTCGCCGACTTAATTAAGATTTAGGGGCCAACTACTTAGAATCTTCATAGCTTCCGCTATATCTTTCAGTTAACTTTAGGTAAGCTTAGTTAAGTTTAAATTCATATTAATTTGAGTTCAAGCCTAAGTGGAGACTTTGCTGTACACTCAGCTAGGAGCTGATTGTGCCATATTTAGTTTGAGAAATAAAGGGTAGTTAACCCTTCTTGAGTCTTACGTCTCTGTTCACATACTCTAGCGATTATTCATTTACCAGTGTTTGGGGTTTTAAGGATTAAACTGTGAAATAAGAAGGTGAAACCCCACAAGGGAAAAGGATCATTACGGTGGTAGAGTGTAATGGTTTCGGCAGGTATTATGCTGGACGGCCGCACACCTTTGCATGTATTTGACTAAATATCTCTGACTACAATGAGGTATAGAGAGGAGACCTTAGAGCTCTATGTTCATCGTTTGTCCTGGGTTCCTGTTAATGGGTGACAACACTCGTTCATATAAGGTCCAGCTGGTCGAATGTTACCTGGAAAGTCAGGGGAATGGATTGGCCAACCAGATAACCTGACTTCATACATCATGCCTGAAACGCTTTTGGGAGGGCGATTTCGTTTCGCCATCTTCCTCCGAGAACCATCTCGGAGTTAAAAATTGCTTTGCTATAGGAATGCAACCGACTACCACAGGAACTCCTCAACTGCTTCCTGTCGTGTACCTCCTTTTGTACTCCTTCTCAGTTTATCACAATATTGCTCTCTTAGTAGGGAATAATAATTCAAATTAATTACAGAGCGAAACTATATGTAGTAGCAAAACAATTTTTTATTCTTCATGTTCTTCGTGCTTACTGTTCGCGCCTGCGCACCTGTTATGTAATCCGCGCAAGCGCATTTGTAATGTTTTGATCATACGAGTTTGAGAATTGCCATCGACGGTGTTCGAGGGCTGGTCACAGCCATGAGTTAATAATGAGTGATTGTAATTTAATTATGGGAATTAATAAAGTAACGAACCAGCGTACTTTTTACAGTATGTGAATATTGAGATGAGACCCAGACACTTACCATTTTTTCACATTCACATTTAACGACATATTGTATTACAAAAATTGTTACTCGTGCCATTTTCTATCACCGCTTAGAGACGTGACCCACAGTTTTCTCCCCTGTGTATAAGTAAAACTGATAACTAAAGCACACCAAGAATGAATATATTTCCGATTCAAAATTCTACTGCGGCAGAAGTTAGAATAGTAGATATTATGGTTTTTAGTATTTAATATACACACAATGCAAAAATCTACGAATCAAGAAGCGACATATAATATCATGCTCACTAACTCAACCATTTAAGGATGAGAAAAATTTAGCAGTATTTTCATTCATTTATATTTTTTTCTTTTCAGGCGACTATCATATAAGAAATTTATCCTTAATTTTGGAGGTACGTATCATTTACCTAAACATCGGTAGTCGAGAAGGCGTTATAGGCTCTTAACTGGACATTTGTATTTGGGTACAAAGTGATTTGGATTATTATTATTATGAATATTGTTTTAACACTAGACTATAGAAATTTAGCCTGCATTTGGTTTGTTAGGGATTTTGCCTAAACTTAGACATGAACTTGAGTTTTGTAAGAGTAATACGAAAATTCCTATTTAGGAGGCGCTACTGTGTTTTTTTAACTTAAATTTCATTTTCACTGTAAAAAATAATGGTTCACTTAAGGATGACATAAAAGACGGAAATACAAATTTTATCTTTTACTTTGTTCATGATTGCGGAGTATTGACATCGCTCGTAAACCCCAGACAAAGGTGGTGAAATATATCTTAAATTTTGATTTCACTACAGAATCGTTTGATTTATCATCAGAAGGAAAAATGCATATTTGCAGCAGTCGACTATTTGATTGGCACATAAAAGTAGTAAACTGAGCATTATTGCAGGCATTGTTAATCTGGTACAACTTGTCTCAAGACAGCACGCCATTTTTTTTTCAAACGTATAGTAGGCTTTTCTTTAGAACATTTCTAAATAGCTTAACATGCATATTGATATTTTAAAAAAAATTCTATGGCAGGGCATTTGGGAACCGTTAGCCTATGCATAAAGCAGATATCTTACCATCAAATCGCCAACCGGATGAGGCAGAAGGAATCTACATATGGACTTTGGATTTAGAACTCAGCAATAACCAAAAGAATCAGTTTTGAGAAAAAGGGGTGAGCGGATGAACGCAGTGATTTGTATACACATATAACCAACAGAATGATCAAGACATCACAGATTAGAACTGCTATAATTTTAGAAATCAGCAGCAGAAAGGTCGGAAGTCTCTTCTTCGGAAGTTCAAGATCACATGTGCCAATAGCAATGCTGCCATTATCAGCCCCACTGTCACTATCATCCAGTTCCAGTTATATCATCAGTAAGTTCACTTGAAGAAAAAATGTCTTACTGCAATGTTCAAACAAACAGCATTCGAATATATTTAATATGATGTTCATTTAATGTTCAGCGAATAATGATAAGCTTCAACTTTCATCATCATCATGCGATATAGGAATAGAAAGCTTATACAGGGTGTATCAGTACAGCGGTGACAAAGTTTCAGAAGAGATAGAGTACACCTAGATGATGGGAAATCACAGGAATGCATGTGTTGGAAACGCTTTTCTGACGCGGTAGTCACGACACAAAACGTAAAAATGGAAGGACACAAACACTGATACAAACATGTTTTATTATGTTCAGTACAGCAGAAACCTACAAATAAGAACAAAAACAAAAATGATCGTCACGGAAGAAGGTGTTCGAAATTACGACCCCGGATCGTGATGCAGGCTCACTTCTCTGGCGCATGGAAGATCTGCATCACGAATGGAAGATGCATGACGCACGATTCCTGCATCACAGTTCAGGTCGTAATTTCGAACGCCTTCTTTGATGATGATCGTTGTGTCTTTATGTTGTTTTTTTTCTTTGGTTTTGTTGTACTCCGAATAATAAACATGTTTCTCACACCGTTCTTGTCCTTTCTTTCTTGTGCCGTCACTACCGCGTCAGGAAAGCATTTCCGACCACACATTCCTATGTGATTTCCTATCGGCTAGGTGTACTGCATCTCTCCTGAAAGTTCGTCACCGTTGTACTGATACACTCTGTATTAAGATTCCTAATGCCGGGTGCCATAAATTACAAGTTGCTGACAAATTTAGTAGTTTATTTTATTAGTTTTAGGGTTATTTCAATAGTAACACGAGGTCTGCATTATTGCCCTTTCAGGTTAAGGACTTAAGTAGATATTTTTAGCAAGCTAAGCCTTCCTACATACCACATATGCTAAGCACCATGCTTAAATTCGTCAGCTATACTCTCCTATACCTTCATCACAACTAAATCAGTTGAATATGTATTCAGTTAGATGTGTAGAGAATTGCGACTTGAAATTCAGAATGAATCAACGTTTTGCAAAAAAAAATTTGATATCTGTATGATCAGAAATCAGAGGGATGAAGGAATGTGTTACGAAGGAGATAATCAACCTGCTACAGAATAGAACTGATTTAACGCATTACCTAGTACAAATTGCATACATTAGACGCATCATTTTTGTTTGGCATTGTTTTCTTTCCAATAACATTATAACAATATGTATAAAAGTGTATATAACAGTTTAAAAACCATAATTCTACCACCCATTTTTCGTGTTCTGGTTTCTTGCTGGATAGCTTTTCAAGTCATTCTGAATATCTAAATGATCCCTTTTTCTTAGTATTTAATGATTATTTAATTTTTCTATTCGCGTAACTTTAGAAATAATTTTATGAGGTAATACTTTGTATCAAACTTAAGACTTCCTAGTTACTTTTAGTTAAATATTGTCACATCTATGTTAAACCATCTTACCTGTATGTGGAGGTCCTCTCTTGAAGTTCCCCGTATCCAAATGATTTAATAAGAAGACAGACATAGTAAATATCAAGAAGGACGCCAAACTTAGTAAATATCGATTAATGGGTGCTTTGAGCTTCTTAACAGGTCTTAGCTGAGGAATGAAGATGAGACAGAAGCATATGAAAGGCAGCAAGAGAATTCTTACTACCACATGCAACACTTTACGAGGAAAATGCAACCTAGGCCACGATCGAAATTCTCCAAGCCAGTATGTGGTCAGCACTTGCTGCACCATAGAATGGGCAACAAACTGAAACAAAATTATTCGGTGAAATCCACAATAAACTTGGTCAAGATTTGAAGAAATAATGCGAATTAAATTTTATAGTTACAATGGTACTTCGGTATACGTCCGCTTTGATATAAATCCAACTTGATATATATCCTATTTGGACACGAAAAGGTTTGCTTGATATACGACATTTGTTTAGAATGCGACTTGAATTCGATGAGCAACGTCTGCATACACTGCTTTAGCTCACTTCTTTCGAGATATTGCTACGATTGCCTGTTGCTGCTATTCCGTAAACAACCCGCTCTGAATTTTCAAGTGATTTTGTGTTTTTTTGCCTAAGGTTTGTCTAAATTAATTAAGTATGAGTTTCAAGATTCATTAATAATGCGAAACATCAATCAACAAAGAAAATTGTTAGAATTATCATGAATGCGGAAAAGAGATAGTTTATAATAATAGAATTTTTTATAAGAACGATTTAAAAGTTTTCCTTTTATTTCTTACTGAAAAAATTCGTTTAGTATGCGTCCAAAGGTCTGGAACGGATTACTGGCGTATACCAAGGCAAACCACTGTACTTCTATAATAAGAATGTTTGATTGTCAATTCTAATTGCAACAGTACGTTGGAGAAATATATGAATTAATCCTAACGTCATTCGATGAGCTTAATTTTTGATTAATCTAATTTTCTTCCGCTTCGTTTAGTTTCGGCTCATCAGAGATTAAGTATATTACTATAATGGCGCTTGGGCTAACGTGCATACTTTAAATCCATCGCTAAGGCTATTTTAAATCCATACCTAGGGAAGGTACAACATAACAATGTGGGAGAGCCTTTTGAAGGCATCTCCTTTAACATCCTGGGACCTCTACTGCGAGCATACATCCTCATTTTTACTGATTACTTTACTAAGTGGCCTGAAGCGTAACCTGTCTCTGATCAAGAGGCTGTCACGGTAGCAGAGGTAAAAAAACAGCCTTAAATTTCCACGTTTGGAGTGCCTCTTCAACTACATTCCGATCAAGAAAGAAATTTTATCTCGGCTGTAATTAAACAACTATGTAAACTCAAACTATTGCTTGGTATAAAACAAAATCCAAACGATACCTTTACATTCACAGTCAAACGGCATGGTAAGTTTAATTGAACCATCCTTAATAACCTTTCGCTGGTACTTTTCAGAAACCAATAGGATTGGGACCAGAAGTTAACTGTGTTCTTACTGGTCTGTAGAAGTGCTGTCCACGAGACTACTGGCATTCTCCATCCCAGATGTTTTTCAGTCTTGACCTTCATGTGCCTTGTGACCTGTTGTTCAGCGTCCCTCCAGATACTCCTTCATCACCTGAATACATTTAAGATCTCCAGGCACAGTTTGAAATGATACACAGTACTGCACAGGAGCGAGTCAGCTTGGCGACGGAGAAGATGAAGATTCGGATGCTGGTCGCCGTAGATTCGGATGCTGATCGCCGTAGAGGTAGGACGTGTTTTTCTCGCGCTTCATCCGTTCGATCGTTGGGCCATTTTCTTCGACTTGGATACGCTAATGCTTCGCTTGTTATTCTGAGCTGAGCGAGTTATTTGTGCTGTGTCTTCAAACCTTTTTATGACTATGATTTCTCAGCGTTTCTCTACTTACTTGTGGATTACATCGTATGTGTGTATGATTTATTTCTGTGCTGTGCTAACTGTTATCTACGATTCTGGTGTATTACACGTGACATGGAGGAGAGTGATCTTGCTCTGCTCTACAATATGGATACGCTGCTGCCGTTCGCGCTCACGTGGCAGATTGGATTACTAAATGCGGACACTCATTCTTATGGGGCCTATGTAATTGTTGCTCAACGAATTCACATTCTACAATCTGCTGTTAAACAGATGGACACGGATTTTAATGAGAGACTGGCTAGCCCCCAAAATGAACATGATAAGCAAACATTGCTAACGCGTTACCACAAGAAAAAATCTGATGCGTACACCACATGAATTCCCTGTACAGAATATTAAATTATACGCATTTTTCGCGATTACAATACCTCCTTTTTACTTCGTAGAAGAAAGTAAAAAGGAATATACCAAGGACTCATACAATTATTCAAAGGTAAGTGGGAATCTTCTGGTGCACTCAATTCTGATGATAATTATTCTAGTAATAAAATTGTTAATGATGTTATTTCTATGTCTACTAAAAGTGTTAAATCAGATCCATGCAATGTTAAAACTTATATCGATTGCGTATCTAATATTCAAAGTCTTGGTATTATTGATAAACCGAAAAGACCTTCTAAAAATGTAAGTGCAGTGCTAATGATATAAATGATGCTGATGGCTTCAAGCAGCTTCGTAATGCGGCCCGACTAACTAAATTAATCAAACCTAATATTAACGTTCCTGCGTGATACTTCTAATGATATTGACAATGTGAACATACCGGGTGAGCACGAAGTTATGGAGTTTGTACCCTCCTAAAATTAAGACTGTCATGGTCAAGCCAAGTGTTAAATTCTCTGTGTGAAAAACCTCAAGACTGATACTAAACTCGAATTCGCTGTCAAAATTACTAAAAAATTAGAGCGATCGATTAAGGTAGTCTTTCAGGGTCTCCGCATTGACTGTCCCAAAGATGACATTCAAGAGGAACTTGAAAAACTTGGGTATAAGGTGCTTAAGGTATCACAAATGCACAGATTTAAATCTAAAGTGCCAATGCCACTCTTCCAAATCCAAGTAGAAAATCGACCTGGTATTGATAAAATATACGATTTGACAATTTTTATTGTTTCTATGTAAGTGTTACACCTTATAATGCCCCTAAAAGTGTTGTGCAGTGTCATAACTGCCAACACTTCCACTATTCATCTGATACATGTAAATTGAAGCCCCGTTGTGGTTAATGCGTGGGGCCTCATAAAACTGAAAATTGCACGGCCAAAAGGCTCGAAAATATTATCTGTTATAGTTGTAAACAGTCAGGACACACTGCAAACTTTCGTGGGTGTCAGAAATTTCTATCCATTAAACCATTCGTCAATTCAAATGCTAAATCTCATGTACTAAAATTTGTAGCTGATAGCAATACTGCTAATAAAAATGCTCATGTTGTCCCTGGTGTTAGCTATGCCAGTGTGGCAAAAGGCAAAACTCATGATAATGATGCTATGAATTCAAATATGTCTAATAGTTTTGTTCCAAATAATGGGAATGCGAAAAACCAAATTACTAATTGTGGGTATCAACGCATTCAATGATGTACTTAAATTCTTCAAGGAACTTCATAACATATTTAAAGGACTTTCAGTAACTAATATTGTTATTAAAATCTCTGCGAAAATTCCTGAGCTACAAGCAGCTGAACAGGCAATCGATAAACTTTTCATACGGTTCTCAATGTTTGAAGAAATTTTCTGCTCCAAGAAAACTGTGTAATTCATAAAGCGTATTAATATGACTTTTACCTTCTATGTGAATTAATGTGCCCGATTATGAAAATATTATTTTTAAGAAATTACTATGTTATGCATCAGACACATTCAATGCTGCTTTTACAGCCCGTGGGCATTCAATTTTTGTCAACCAGCCCTTTTTTGTATTTCTCACAAATATGTGTGTATATGCTTCTCTACTGCTCACTGTGCTCCAGTTTAATACTAGGTATGCCTTACTATGCCTTACTAAAATTAAGATACAATAACAATTTGTTGTTTGACTTCTAAATTAATATGCCTTACTATTCAGCTTATTGTATGCAAAATCTTTTCTTAGATTCCTTTTACTATAGCACACATTAAGACCTGCACTTACACCCTCTTTTTATATATTCATTGTGTATTAATTCATTTCTTAGCTTGTCAGGTTTATTCACCAGCTCTACAGCCCTTCTCAGTATACTGTTTACATATTCCAAATGGCATTTTCACGACCTCTTGAGTTTTTTGCACGGTCCATCTATTCTTACCTTAACCTTAAAAGCTTAAAGTTAAATATAGATATATATTAGTAAATATGTATTTATTATTTTGTATAATTTATCTTATTTTTAATATATTCAGCTATTTTACTTTTATCTTTCGAAAACTACTTATGATATGCAATGAGAGGAGGGTCTCGAACCCAGGTACCCTAGTGCTACACCAAAAATTTCTCCCGTGCAAGATAAAGAAAGAATACGACACGAGAGCTACAGGACATCGATTCAACAAAAATGAGAAGGTAAGGATAATGGAAACCGATTCGACCGAAAAGACTTTCTGCTAAACTACATTTCTGCGTGAAAGATCTGGAAGATACGTCTTTCACACTGACACACCCTTACATAGTAAAGAAGAGGCTGAACGATGTCGTAGCTCGAATCCCTAAGTTATCTAATCCCTAAGTCGTTCATTAAGACAGGCTAGCCCTTTACTATGACAATAGTACGTACTTCCCGCAGTGTATATAATGTAAAATAGTATACTAAGACCGAAGAAATTCATGCATTAATTTATTTAGTATTTGATTTGTTATATGATATTTATAGAAGTTATTATTTTAGTATTGCACTGATTTTCCTAACTTCTCTTCTAATAAATGCAATAATTCATAATGCTCGTTTTGTATTAATAAAATTTCAAGAGGATTACATACAGTTTTTTTGTAACATAAAAAAGGGGGAGAATATCTGGGTTCTATTATAATGCAGGAAAGATAGCTATAAAGGAGAGACTTTGAATTCAGTAGAAACATTCTGTTCAGCAAGAAAATTGAGAAATTCCGAATTCGATATCTATAGCTGAGGTTTCTCAGAACTGTTAAAATTGAAATGCACGTTACGGTTAGAATTTCATTTAATTCCCACTCGTTTGATTATAAATAAAATTCATATTCGCTACTATTTGATGCCATAAATGAACTCAATTAGCGAAAGTTAAACGAAAGTATAAAAAAGAATTCTTTAGTTTAGTATAAGAAATGTGCAATTCACAAGTGCACAGAGAAACGTTTTGATGAAAGTTCAGGTAACGTGAAAATGTTCATTTTGTTTTCCCGTTCTTTAATATTAGACATATCTGATTTAGTATTAGACAAAATTAGTCTTACTTTGGTGTTAATTTTATGGAAAAAAAAACTATATTATGCATTTTGATGAAATCTGGCATAGGTCTTTCTTCTTTAAAAGAGCATATACCGTCAAAATGCATAGAATCTTCTGTAAAATCACCAACATTGAAATGTTGCCTAATTTTAAAGTTGAAATTGTATACTTCTGTTAGAGAGACCACTTTATTTCTACACACAGTTGCAGTAAAATATAAAGAATTCTTAACGCTAGAATTCTTAACTCCATAAACGAAGAAAGGATTCTTATTCTTTCTCCTTTTTATGGAGAAGGCACCGGAATTGAGATAATGGCACTTAAGATGACTTGCAATATGTTTATTTGAAATTTCAAGAAATTTTTCTCAAAAGAAATATTAGAAAAAGTAAAAGCCTATTATAATGAAATAACACCTTACAGCTCTGCTTACTTCTTTCTGATTGTAATCCAGCGCCACTTGCAATCTTGGAAATTCTACTTTCATATGTGTCCCGGTATATCCCCATGGTAACTTCAGAAGCATTTCTATTTCCGCCGTGTTGCGACATTCCGACAATAAACTAACTGTGAAAGCTCGAACTTGTTCACCCAGTTCTGTATATTCAGCCTATAAGAAAGGCGTCAAAAGCAAATGAATGAATATACTAATTTTACAACAAAATAAAATAAAAAGCTATTATTTTTATTATATGATTTCATCAGCATAACTTCATACAGAACTGCCTCCATTCATTTCCGTAGCATATTTGTGCCACGTTAATGTGAAACAGTTTCCTATTTTCATGAAAGCATACTTACCCTTAGATAACAGTCTTAGAATACTTTGCCATAATCGAATGATCCTGTTGAATTATGAAGCTCAATAAAGTATTTGTTGTAAAAAAGATTTGTTGTATTTGTGGTATTTTGGGGGAAATATATCAATACAGATAACGGTGTTTGTCCGGTAGAGAAATTAAGGGGCACTCTTAGTATGTCCAGATCATTGAGGGGTTCTAAGCACAGGTCACGAAACTTGATCTCGGGTAGCTGTGAGGAAAAAAAAGTGAGGCTAAAGTTGTTATAAAGTAATACTTTTTTTATTGTAAGGAAGTGATTTACTAGAAATTTTGACAACTTGCCTCCTGATGGAAATTTAAAAGAACAAAATTTTTTCTTCAGTCTTCTCAAATGCATTAGAGATTTTAGGAGAAAGAAAAGCACTTACAAGAAGTCTTCTGCAATTCAGATTTACTTATATACAATAACAATACTTATATAATTACAATACTTATATTATTTCATAACATAAGGAAGAAAAAATTCTTAACAGATTTAGGTATTGAGGTTTGTGGTATATCTAGATACTGGTAAAAAACCTATAAGATTAACCTGTAAGACCTAAAAGATAATTGGTTTGTACATACATAGGCAAAACATTTTCACCTGCTTATCAGTTTCAAGTTCTAAAAGGATTCAGTTTTTAAACAAAAAGTTCAGCAATATACTTACATTTCAGTGGCATATTCATTGGAAATATTTCGGAATTAATGTAATTTTCGTAAATATAAAATAGTAGCTAGTTCTTCTACGTCTAGATGTATTCACTGAAGAAAGATATGCTGGATAAAGTAGTTCATTTATTAAGTGAGTAATTAGAATAGTTTTAATTTTAAAATTTAATTAGCTTCTTTAATTTTCTTTCCTATCATGCATTCATTTGGTTTAAAACCACCTATTCAAGAAAAACAAGAGCATAAGCAAATTAAGGTACAGGTAATTATTGATTCGGCTGGATTAAAGTACTTTTGGCAAATTCCTCGCTGCTGTTTTTCTAATAATCTACATAATGTGTTTTGAACTCGCCCTTTGAAGAAATTAACTATTAACACGGAAACAGTGAGAAGCTCAGAACAGTGAAAGAACTAATGAAACTATGTAACTTGTTAAAGACTGGAAATGTGCAGAGGGTTAAGGCTAGGAGTAGTATGCCTTTTGTTTATATATTACCATAACTATTAGTTGAGTTTCAGATTATGCTGATTAATATTTAGTAACCGAAAAGGTGTTCTTGCTCGTAGATGAGTTTTAGCATCATAAGCTACAAGTAAACCCAATAAATCACTTAAATTAGCATAATAATAGTACTGTGTGAGTACATGAAACGTTCTCTACAGGGAAGTACCAGGAAGAGGAATAAGGAAATTAGAGTGTCTTTGCACTTGTAATTCTTCCACAGGAAGCGTAACTAGCTATGAACCGTATTCGTACTACATGTCTATATGTTACATCTAGTATTATAAAGTATTTCTCCAGCCTTTTTCGCATGCCTTCATGGTGTAGTGATCAGCACGCTCGACGCGTATTCGAGAGGTCCGAGATTCGAGTCCCTGTGAGGACATTGCTCATTTTTCACTTCTCTTGCTTCGAAATAACCTAATGTCTCTACAGTATAAGTAGCACATGTAAACAGAAATTACCCGTATACACTTACTCTAAATTCTTTGTCCATGAGAGCACATTCTTTCAGTTCTTTATCCAATGCAAACCCATAATAGATAGGGTCGTTAGTGACTTGACAGATATAAGAAGGATTGCATATAGCTTTATAAGCATTTAGACGAATCCTAGAAATAGCGGATCCAGCTTCCACGATCTGCTGTTTACATGTCAAACAATAACCTGCAATTTAAATAAATCTGATTAATCATTCAGTATAGAAGTATACAATTATCATTACTTATTTGATGTTATATAGCAATGAATAATAATAAAGAATTAACAATATGTGCAGTTAAAGAGACGACTACAATATTACTCTACAGAATATAAGGATGATTTTCGCAATTTTGCTCATACCTCATGCAACGATTAAATAATAAGGACTTTTTAAAAATTAAAAAAGAAAGTCGTAGAATTTACGTTGATGTATATTGTTCGAAATAAAAATTAAAAAAAAAATAAAAAAAAAACTTCTTGCGTTGATGCAAAGTAGCGGAGTTATCAAATAAGGAAAGGAATGATTTATATTAGCCCGTGTAGGGTGCGGTTGTAAGAATGGATGTGCTGCAATTCTTTAGGCTTCTTCAATATCTTCTAAAAACTTCCCTTGCGACGCAGTTTTAGTTTCGGATGAGAAGGTGGTTGCAAGGGTATCAGTCAGGATAAACTGAGTCGGTATTTTAATATACACACTTGCTTCTGAGATAGAAACCGCTATACGTATATTTTAAGTACGAAAGTAGACTGCAGTTGTAATTTAACTTGACTAACTGATGGCGATTTAGAATTTGGAAACCCAGAAATCCGTTGTAACTTTTGTAGAATAAAACAGAATAGCGTGTGCTCGAGATAAACGAAAACAGAGGTAGAACAAATATCACAATTGCAATTAACGTATCCGTGTCTTAATAATTTTTAATACAAAAACCAAAATTTTAATTATAAAGAGTCTTGCGAAAGTTCCATATGTCTACTTGTGTTGCCAGAGGCAAAATGCATGCGGCTAACGACGGAGGTACCAGGGGCAGGCATATCATCTGAGATATATGTACTTCATTCATGATGTATTCTTTTAAGTCATTCAGTATGCGGAAACTATTCAGATACTGAATAATTCTCGGATTTTTTTATCTGAAATCCAAGGTTTAAGAACATGTGATAATCGAAAGGATTTTAAAACAGTCGTTTCATATTAAGGCTGCATGAATGTGGTACACCAGTCGCGATCGAAATGATAATCTGTAAAGCATTACATGACAGCAACTTCGGAATCACGTGCATTGATTGAGCTTGTGCGTAGCTACCCAGAAGGGATAGTAGTAAGTGACGCTGACTGCTGTACTGAAGAAACGAAGGAATTCCGTAGAAGGCATGGATGTTAAGCGTATCTGTGCTGCAAAATGCACGGCGAGCAGAAATCCTTAGAGGGGTGGGTACTCGGAATTCTATACGGGGCGGAAACTTAGCGGTTATCAAGGCCATTGATGCTTAATGTTCCTACATGGAAGTACAGGTGCCAACATTGCTTCAAACTGTACCTGTACTGGTGAGTTGCTTGCGGTTGCGGAGATTCTCGAGATTATATTCATTGCAACCCTGCTTTCTATCCTTGTTTTCGCATATCTAGAGCATACGACACTTCTCATTTTATCCCGTAAAAACGTTGCCACGAGTTCTTTGCTTTAGTTACTTTCTAATCACACTATTGCAACTGCCATGCAGTATAAAAGAAGATAATGCTCAAAGATTTCATACTACTTTCATCAAAATAATTAAGGAAATGCTGAAAAGACATCAGGGTCATTGGAATGTTGTATTCTTACTACAAATTTTTACTCAATATTGCACCGCCAAATTTCAGAAGCATCATAAATTGTTAGTGCTCGTTTGAAAATTGCTCGTTTACTGAAAAGAATAGAAGAAATTGTTAGTGCTCGTTTATTAACAAAGAATGAATGACTAAGAAATTGTCTATAATATATTGAACCTCATAAGTTTCAAAGAAACCTTAATTTAATTGTAAAATAACCTTATATTTTCCCAGTTTTTTATTAGCTTTATTATCTCCTACGTTTATCACATAGCATGCATCAGAAATTTCGGTAATAATTCGAAAAGCCATTTACTACGTTTTAGAAGATGCATGACTCAAAGAGTTTCTTATAAAATGCTCCAAAATAGTTTTAAAGTGAACTTTTATTTTATTTTAGCGATCCAAGTACTCTTATATAATCATTAGCCATTTTTTTAAAACAATATAACTTTCAAACGAATCTAAGCCAGCCTTCTTTGGATAATTGTACTAAGTTAATAAATATAGCGTTTCAATGATTCTATGTATTCCAACTAAAGAAATAATTAAATTCTAAAAATTATTTAGTTTTTTACATTACAGTTTATCTTTTAGCAAATACTTTAGAAAAAAATAGCCTTTAACTGGTTCAGACAGTATAACAGCTGGAAATGAGATGAGTTACGAATCTCAACTCAGTTCCAACTAGAGCTCTGAAACTAATTAACTAAAAGCGGTAGATTGCATATTATGTCATTACAGAAAATTCTTTGTAGTTATTATCCTCGCAGTTATATTCCATCAATTAAAGTGTAATGTATCAGTTGATGACTAATCTACATTATCACGTTATTAAATATATTCAACTGTTAACGCCGTTATTAAACATTATATTAAAACGTATTGCGAGCCTCTTTCCACAATTTTGTATAAAATAATGTTCATTTCTCTGAGATTTTACAATCAACAATATTTATTGAATAGCTCTTAGTGATGCAAATGAAAAAAAAAATTACAGTACAAATGAAACGTACAAAGTTAATCACTTAAAATTGATTATAAGCAACTGGTCCCACTTGAAGTTTGATGCCAGCCATGTTCTTCTTTGCGAGTAAAATGCTCATTTATTTGGTTTTAGATTTTATTTTCTTTACTCAGAAGAGCACTTAATAAATACTTTAAAGGTGTAAGGAAGAGGAAAACCATTGCGTTTAAACTTTAAATGTAATAAGAAATTTAAATGACTATACTCTCAGAATTCGATTTCCGCTATGAAAGGCAGGGCGCCTGTGCTAAGCCTCCATTTTCAAGAAGACCTTTGAATCCCCCTATAGTATTTAAAGCATATAAAATTGTGTATATATTTTAAATTCTAGGACATCTTCTGTGATGAAAAACAAATTACAGAAGAGGCCTCCATAATAATTTTGTCTTTGGCCTCTAGTTTTGTAAATCGAACTTCTGTCTGTCTATACGTGACATAGGAATATATATATTTTTTAAAAACAAGTACCTTGAAATTTATCCCGATAATCAAAGAAACATTTTCTGATTTACATTCAATGCAAGTAGTGTCTATAAATATATTCTGGCTTTAAAAATTTGCGCACTGAAATGAGATTTTTTTACTTTACACTAAAAGTTGGGAAGTACGTTGAATGAAATCAGGGAAAATATTGTCTAAAAAATCGAAATTGTAACTAAAGAAAGAAAGAAAAAAAAGCAAGAGGTCAGCAATCATTTTTTTTACCTGTTACATTTAAGGAATAAAATATTTAGCTTTAATTATTTATGAATTGTATTTCTCTTACAAGTTGGGGCGTGCGGTTTTTCGATGGTGTGGCCTCTCTCTATCAACATGCGCACCATTTGGTAGTCTCCACAATGAGCAGCCAAAATTAGCGGTGTAATATCCGGAGAGTAATCGGGACTTTCTTTGTAACCATAAAATTCGCTTCCAGGATAAGCTGCTCTGTTATGAGAAAAGAATTTTCAGGTTATTCAAAATTAGGCGTCATGAATTTGCTGTACAACTTTTGTCTTCCTGTAAGTGCCAGAAAGCATATATTTATTATTATTCTTTTTTATTTTAATTTATTCATTTATATATATTTATTTATATTTATTTATTTATTTATATTATTTATTCATATTTATTTAAGATTCGAAGACTTCATATGAGTATTAACATTAGAAAGAAAACTGTTTCCCTTTGGTAAAATAAGAAGTTGCTGCTATTTCTGACATAAAATTGTAGGCTTTCCTCACTAGATGGATGGAGCGGCTTTCACATCATACATTTCTTTTCACTGTAGTCAGTACTTTGAGTTACCGGATATATCATTTGGTCACTATTTAAGAATCAAATTTTGGAATCTTAGTGATTAAGCAAAATATATATGGGAAAGTCGTGGTTAGGTTAGGAATATATCTTCTAATGGCGCGTCACAAATGTCTAATTTTTTACCACATAATGACAGGTATTTTTGATTAGTGTAAATTCCGGGACAAAAAGTACTTTTCAATATTTTTCAATGGCAACAATTTTTGTTTTTGTTTTCCTGCAAAATAACGTTTAAAAGTAGATATTTTCTATTTAGATTAAATGTTATAAAGATATAAAATTACTTTAAAAGTATTAAATCATAAATAAAAAAACTATGAAGTGAATCAGAGAATGATCCTTTCTGCCTTTAAGTCATTTAAGATCTTGCATTTATGAGGTACTAAAAATATGTTTCTCTTACTATAAATCATTAACTTCAGTATTTAAATAAGCAATTTTATAATGTACGGTAAAAATCTACAAAGTTTATTGCACCAAATTTTCTGGGAAGCACTCCAAATTTTCATTTATTACTATTTCTAAAATTAGTTTATTAAATAACACATACATGCGAAGAAAAACAGAAAAGAAAAAAAGGGGGAAAAGAAAGATTATTACATGTAGGAAAAGGGAATAGAAGATGGAAGCATTCAAATATTTCTTTACAGATATTTTGAAATTTCATGGTTTTTTAATAAGCCAATAGAACTCCTTACTACTCGTTCTAGAGAGCTTTATTCGCATAACTCATATGGCTGTATGATTTTTACAGCAGATAAGGAAATTAGAAGCAAAGTGATTGCATCATTTAGAGACTTTTAAGTTTTTATAAGCAGACTTAAAATTTAGAATCTCGAATTCGGAATTTAATCGCTGTGGGCGGTGCCGGGATAAGTCCTAAACTAAAACTGTGAACTAGTTTTAATTTTATTCATTAGGGGTTGAGTTGTCTTTCCACTCGCGCCGCTTCTCCGGTTACATATGCTCGTTCTAGAAAAAAATTAAATAAAAGAATAATTAATAGAGCTCAAGGCTGTTTGGTTCCTTTGATTAAAAATTAAGAGTGTCTTTAATAAATGAGCTATTGGTATTACTGGTAGCCAACATAGTGATTTGGGATAAACTGTGAATTCAGCCGAGCGACTCAAAAGTCACTATTTGATTAAGATAAATAAGTTTGGACTCGGATTAAATTTAAATAAAAGACAAGCCGCGAAGTATGGATCTCGCTCAAGTATAAATTTTCTGTAATTATTGTGCATCGGTATATCTGGAAATTACACGCCAAACGTTTTAACAATATTTATATTTTTGGTTAACATAACACGAGCTCAAATTTAAAATAAATTATAGTTCTTTATTTCATAATTTTGTATTTTTAGACAGACATTGATTTGTTATCTTTACAAAAACTCTCCAAATCTCTAGACATAAAAGACAAGAGCTTAGAGATATTGACGTGAAAATAGCCAGTAATAATCATCGTTTTGCTGTATAGTTATTATTTTGCATTAAAACAGCTACTTAACATTCATTAATATAATTTAGCGGGTAGATGAATGCAAGAATTGTTACGATTAGTTGATTTCTGTGTTCAGGAATTTTCTCTTAAATTTAAAAGAACCCTGTTTTACTTTTTAACGAGATGAAGTCGCCTGTAGTGAGACTTTAACTATGTAACGTTTAATCTGGCATTGCCGTTAAAAATTGGAAACTTATATTGCGTAATTCATAACTGAAACTATCAAGAGATGAATAGCTTCACAAGTTTTTGACAGAAACATAACAACTAGCTCTGTCTTGCAATAACAAGGCTCAATTAAATGTTGACTAAGTTAACATATGGAGAGGTAGAGCATGAATGAACCAAAAGATATATAAGATTAAATAAGTTGAAAGTTTGATATAAAAAAATTGCAAAATAAAAGCCTACTAACTAACAGCTTTTATTTAGAAGTTATACATCTAAATAAAAACTGTTAGTTGAAAGAAGAAAATACATCTTCGTAAAATAACGACTCTTGGAAATACCATCTGATGATACCTTATAATGATTGAATGCATAAAAACACAATTTCTTGATTGTGCCTTTACACGTAATCTGCTAAAAAGCTATAAAGTGCATTACAAAGCTTCATATTTCAATTGAAAGGGGAAAATGAAACTTATCATATCATTGGCACTTACTGTATGGCATCAAGAATCGTTTTTGTCAGTTCCGTGTTTCCAGTTGCTACAGCGTGCAAGGCAGCATCTCTGAAATCTAGGTCGGGTCGGCTGAACAAAAGTTTGACCAGTCTCTCGTTTTCTTTCTTGATAGCAATGTGCAGAGCACTGACACCTTTGTAGTTGATAGAATTTATGTTTAGATTTGGATGATCCTGAAACGGAAGAGAAAGTAAAATAAAATATTTACTTAGATTTTTACAAGAATACTTTGTAAACTTTGGAAGAATGCTTACAAGTTTTGGAAGAATGCTTTTTTGAACCTTCCACTATCTATGAATCTCACACTTCGGTTTCCTTTTCCCTAAATAAATTTAGGAACTATTTTGTTATCGGGACCATATTCAGAAATGTATGTATGTACGCACGTTTTTATTTATGTATGTACATATGTGCGTATATGTAAGCCTGTATACACACTCATACATACGTACGTACATATATATACATGTATATAGTATAAGATCTAGCCTTTTTGGGCCACATAAACTAAGCTAGATCCTACTAGTGAACCTGGCGAATTATGGCACAGGCGTGAAGTAATACCAGCACAGAAGAAGGGTGAAAATAACCCTTTATTAATTCCAACTATTAACAGAAAGGCACGTACTTCGTGCTTTACAATAACAACTGACTATTTGTGGTAGAACGTAAACGTTATTACACAATCAAATTCGTGTATAAAAAGAATAGTGCCGGATTAGCATGTCAAAGTATGGCTAACTTAGGTTGACTTTCTTTCTTTTCTTTTCGCCATCGACGGAACAGCTGGCCCACTGGGTTAGGTGCTTTTCAGCCTGTTGGATCCCGTCGATGGAATGTAAAGTATATATATATGAAGAGCTTAGTAGTGTGTCCTCCTGCAATTGACCACGCTAAACGAGGAGCATTGAAATAAGGACCAGAACATGGAAAAAAGGTGCATGATGGGGACTGCTGAGACTAAGGGGAACACTTATTATGGGGCATGTTAGGCAGACATTTATACAGTTACGGTACATGTTGGGCATACACTATTATGGTACATGTTAGGCATACAGTTATATTAATGATAGCTATATAATCAGGTGCAGATGCAAAGATGAACAAATACATTGTACATGTTAGGCATACACTATTATGGTACTTGGTAGGCATGCAGTTATATTAAGGAAATGCTATATAATCAGGTACAGATGTAAAGATGAACAAATACATTACAGATTGTGGGATCCGTTAAAAGAGTGCTGGATTAATCATAAAATTAAACATAATTGGGAATAAAACAAGGAAAATAATAATAAGTAAGACATTAAGTAAATTAATATGTGTACAGAGCGGGCTGCTGACGGCACAGTGTCCAAGAAAAGAAGTCACTCCAGGCTGTCAGCAATGCTTTTAGCAACGGTAGTGCAGTCTCTAATGCGGCTGAGCGCATATTTGTTCTTAATTGTGTTCTTAAACCAAGCCGGCATATTGATTGCAGCTGGTCTTTTTAAATGAGAATTCGCTGTGTGAGGGCAATCAAACACATAGTGATCTGGATCACCAGTACTCCCACAAATACATTGGTCACTGTCTCTTAGGCGAAATCTGTGAAGATACGACATATATGGGCCATGCCCTGTCAGATACTGTGTAAGGTGCGAGGAGCAGCTATTTAAATTCTGGTTAACTTCTGATTGGAAATCATACAGTCTTCTGCCTGTGGTGCTTGTGTCCCAGTAGTTTTGCCACTGCTTCATTAGTTCACATTTGAGTGTAGTTTTCAGATATGAGTGCGGAAGGGGCACAACAATGCTACTCACATGGGGTTCATTGGCCGCGCCTTTCGCAATCAAATCCGCTGCTTCATTTCCTTTAATCCCCGTATGGGCTGGAACCCATTGAACCTTAGGCCTCAGACTTGCAGGACTCGAAATTAATAGTTTTTGTATGTCTCTGACAATGGGATGCCTACTTCGACGGCCCTGGATGGCCTGTAAGCTTGACATTGAGTCTGTGTAAATTACTTTATACCCGCCATTATTAGCAATAAAGTCCAGAGCTGCCTTTAGGGCTGTAAGTTCTGCCTGAAACACTGAGTTGCTGGGGTGAAGCTTCTTAGCCCAGGAATGAATTATGTAGTCACCCTCCATTGCACACCAGGCACTGCCAGTCCCGAGTTCTCCTTTGGAGCCATCGGTATATAGGGCTAAGGATTGTAATGCACTTGGAGGATTACAGTTTGCTTCTATATCGAAGTCTGCAGGGTGGTAAGGAGAGTGGGCAATGTGATTCTCGTAGTCCGAGGATACATAAGTCTTACTCCAAATAGTAATGTCTTGTTTTAGTCTGATCACTCTCACCGCAGCACTCTCGCTCTGTACTATCAAGTGCAGGGGCGGTAGCCCAGCCAATACATTTAATGCAGTGGTAGGAGAGGTACGGAATCCTCTGCAGATGCCCAGAAGAAATGGTCTTTGCGCGGAGTTCAATGCATGTTGCATTTTAATCGTGACATTGACGCCCCATATGGAAACGCCATGAAGAGCTATGCGCTCAGCGACTGTGGCATACCATATTTTGAGCATCTGTGAGGAGACACCCCAGCTAGCAGCAGCTGTTCTCCGCATTGTATTAGACAATTTATGCAGCCTTTCTTTAAGATCCTTGATGTGAGGGAGCCAGGAGAATCTGTCGTCTATAATCACACCCAAGTAGCGAAAATGTCTCACGAATTGTATGTTTCTGTCATGAAGGTTTACACACGGGGTACGCTCGTGCCTTTTTTCCGGGCTAATCACCATTCCTTTTGTTTTTGTTCTTGAAATTGTGAGCTTATGTTCACTGGCCCAGCGGACTATTTTGTCTAGCGCTTTTTGGGAATTTGCCTCGTAGCTTTTACGGCTGTGACCGTTTGAAATCAGCAAGAAGTCGTCAGCATACGCTATTATTTCTGATGTTTCATCATCGTCAAAAAGGTTGAGCGCAGTGTCTGCTACCAGGTTCCACAGAAGTGGACCTAAGCAAGAGCCCTGCGGACAGCCTTTCGTCACCTTTTGCATGTGGACGCCTCCCTCCGTTGTAGCTTGAATTCGTCTTTCACTCAGGTAGCTGTAGATCAAATCAAATAAAGTTTTGGGACAATTGATATCTTTGAGACATTTCAAAACATCATGCCACCACAACGAATCGAAGGCACCTTGAATGTCTATGCTGATGACAACAGTATGCAGTTTATTCTGCTTATTTCTAAGTACTGTGTTCCGTAGGTGATACAGTGCGTGATCCACTGACTTTCCTGCTATAAAGCCATATTGCCTAGTATTTATGAGTTTATTGGTATGAATGTAAAAATTCAGTCTTTGAAGTATTATTCTTTCGAGGATTTTTCCCATGGCCGGGAGCAGGCAGATGGGCCTATAAGAAGCAGCCTCATTTGGATCTTTATTTCCCTTCAGGAATAGAGCAACTTCTGCTATTTTTGTGCCTTCTGGAAAGAGACGAATTCTCCAGCACGCCTGTAAATAGGAGAAAAGTATTGCCGGATGCGTGTTATGCATAGCTCTGAGAATACCATTATCAAGCCCATCCGGACCTGGAGCTTTACTCGGATTCAGCTTCTTGATTACGTCATTCAGTTCCTTACTTGTTGGAGGTGGCTCAGAATCAGCAATGGATGAAGTATAATATTGTTCAATACTAGTTCGTATTTCCTTCTGCGCTGTAGTGTCTTTATGGGGATCATCATGCTCGAAAATCGTTTCCAGTATATGTGTCACTATCTGGTAACTAGTGTTGGCATTCTGGCAGATTGACGTAGTTAGACTGGTAGGTTTAAAGATCTTATCATGAGCAACTTTGAATAGTCTACCAAATTTTTCTGTTGCGTTCGTACAATATTTCTGCCAACATTCCAGTTTAGCCTTTGAAATCATTCGTTTATAGACTGCGCGGTTTTTTCTGAATATCAATCCCAATGCCTTTCTTTCATTTGGATCGCGGCATCCTTGAAAGCGGCGCCTAAGGGCCCGAACTCGACTCCGTTCGGCCGTTAACATGGAATTCCACCATGGAGTTTTATTTGGAATAAAGTGACTTCGCCGTTTAAGTATTTTATCACAGACCGTCTGCAATGCATCTATTGCCATATTGTATGCCGTATCAAGCGCTTCTTTATTACTTGCATTTTCAAAGGCTGCTACTAAATGAGAAGCATGGGGCGCTAAAGTACTGCCAAATTTTTGGGAATTTATATATTTTGTTTTCCATCTATTTTTAACTGCGTATTGGTGTTCTAAGTCAATGTCGAATCTAATAAAACGATGGTCACTTAATGATGGGCAATCACTCCAGACATTCCAATTGTTTATTCTTGAGTAAATGGCGGTGGTTGCTAGTGTAATATCTGGCCAGCCCTCTGCCCGTGTAGTCCAGAAAGTTGGATGGCTGTCAGCTGAATTAACTATCGTCAGGCCATGGGATGTTATAAAGTCCAAAACTGGCACTGCTCTTCTGTTTCCCTCTGGTGCGCCCCAAAGAGGGCTTGCGGCATTAAAGTCTCCTGCAACAATTTTGCTGCGAACCGGAAGTGCAACTACATATTCTAATTCAGTCAGTGCTAATGTGATATCATGTGAGGGCGGAATATAGACACTTGTGAAAGCAATATTCCCATTAGGGCTCTCAAGCTGAATTGTGATTGAGTAATCACCTTTGTACATTAGTAATGGTGTGAGCGGACCGTTGTACACTATTGCTGCTAGATTACTAGTTGACTGAAAGACCTTGAAAGAACTCATGCCTACAATTTTTCCATTTGCCGTGTAATATTCTTGCAGTAGGGCCACTGGAAAGTTATTTTCCATTATAATTTGGGCTGCGTTGTTTGTTGCAGCCTGGCATCTCTGGAGGTTCCTCTGTAAGACGGAGAAACCCTCAAGTATACTCTTGTGTAGAAGACCCTGCATTTTGCTTAATGTTGATAAGCTGCTCTGAGGCGACTGAGCTCTGCTTTGTATGCTGGGCATATTCCTGCACTTGCCAAGTGTGTTACTTCGTATGCTGTGCCTAGTTTCTTATTCGAATCTTCACAGTTGATACAATGAGGCGTAGTTGTAGTACACTTGCCAACTGCGTGTCCTTTACCACAGGTAGCACACGCGGGGGATGACTTGCAAGTGTGGCTGATATGGCCTAGCTTTTGGCAGTTGTAACACCTCTTTACTTTGAAAAATTGTCTAAACGTGCACGAGTTAAAACCAATGAAAACACGGGGATGGTCTTTTACAAGGTCAAAACTGCTGGTGTGAATATCGACTCAACAAAAATAACAGACGTGACAGTTATTATGAAATGGCCAAAAGGGCGTATTAGCATAACAGCAAGGTCAGAAACAAAACATGCGCTGGCTAGCGAAAACACGTTCTGACTAAACTCAGAGATTCACCCGTTTAAATATTCCCTTCACTTAACTTTAAATGTACATCCTGGCAAGGAAATGAGAGGGGAAGTTGAGGAGTTTAGGAAAGATAACAAAATTTGAATAATATGTTAATTTTAACTAAAGGAAACCCTACAACATGAACAAATGCATCCATCCATACATAGATTTACGAATATGAAACAGAAGAGTACCCAAATGTATATGCAGTGTTTATCCATATATATAGTCAATCATATGGCATCAAAAAGCCAGCATTTCCCGAAATCATGATTAGCAGTATAATCTGGATTTAGGCTGTGTAATTCCTCTTTAAGCTCGACCTTTAAGCAATGATAGCGCTACTATCATTCGAAGACTGATGATTATTTCTTCATAGAAATATACCTGATACTATCAATTTTTACTTTTTAATTTCTCAAAGTTAGAGAAAATCGAACTACTCACAGTTTTTATTATGTTCTTTATCATATTTGATATAACATGAATTGTTTGCAAATACTTTTATCCGTACATTTTAATGGTATCCTCATAAATTAAATGTTTTCAATCATTAAATATAAATGTTTTCAGTCAGTGCTACGTATGAAGATTTCCTGTGTATGTATGCAAAGCATCTTTCTAGCAGCGAGCGTCAATTTTCAATGGAAAACGTTCATCACAGTTTTGAATAAATATTTAATTTCATCGGGCCGCAGTCATGTTTTAGCTATTTTAAAAAGAAAATGTGTGAAAAAATTTTTTAATTTTTTTATATCTAGAGAAATTGCAAAATGTCAGAGATTATACGACATTGAAAATGAAGAAATTCATAATATTTCAATTTTCCTAGACTGCTATTCCGGAAACTTTTGCTCCTCCTTTTTAAATTTTTGGAAAGCTGTACATAAAAAACTATTATTCAACGAGGGTGACGGATATTTATATGATCTAGAGCCAGTGATGTCTGTCAAAACTAATTTGAAATATTAAATTCACTTTCCTCTTCTGTGTGTGGGCAGGACAGAAGGTTTCTTTCAGCAGATGTCAACACTTACTCAAATGTAACGGTGCCAGTAGATGAAATATCAGCATTTCTCTTTCTAATAACTTATTTCAGATCTTCTCCTTAAGATAAATTAAACCTTTTTCTCTAGCCCGCGAATGCTGTAGAATTTTAAAGAATTTGAAGAATTTTTAGTACTTGCAGTATTTTGCAATCTTTTGTACAAATGTACCATTTTATAGCATCATTCCTCATTTTTAGTGCAGTATAATAAGAAATACAGAATACTAAATGGCATGAAAAATAAAACTCACTTAACTTGAAATCGTTTCGCGAAATGTTATTTTAAAATTTAATATATATCTGTATAAAATATACTGCACACGCATTGGATTACGTAGAATAATTTATGCAGCTTTATTACAAAAAGAGCACGGAAGCAGTCAAAAGATATTTAGGGAATTTTAAAGCAGACTAAAGGAAAACTTGATTATCATATTTATTCAAAAATAAAACCAACTTTTTTTTTCTTTTCTTTTTTCTAATTATATATTATTTTTTTTAAATTTGGTAACCTCTTAGAAGTGGATATTTTAATGAAAGAAATTGAAAAATTAGAGGAAGAAGTTTAATCGTTCTGTGTAGACTAATTATACAGTTCAGATACTAAATACATCACGCGAGTAATTATCGTATATATAAACTGCGAAACTGTAAAATCGTAATAGTCAAGTCTAGCTGAGATATTTTAGGTTTGGCCTGCATTCACTGTACTGGACATTGTTATGTCTGAAATCAAATGTGTAACAATGCATTACTAACTTTTCCAGTAGGAATTAAATTATTCATTGAGCCGTTATTTCTAAGAAGGAGAACTAAAATTTCTTTCATAGTTTTACTGCAAGACAAAAATCTCTTTAAAATTTATCCTAAAATGTAAGGAAGTTCTTTATTCAATGGGGTTTTATTACAGAATAAATGGATTAGTTCGCTAAGGAGCAGCAGACCAAAAAAGAACTAAATCGCTCGTTTTACGATTGACAAGCACATTTTTCTATAGTAAAGAAATATAGTTTTGGGAAGAGCGAATGAGCTACAGTTCATCTTTAAATCTCTGGTGTAATAATGAAATTTGACGTTAAATATTTCGTAATAGAAGTCTATATAATCAGTGCTATTGTGCACGATACGTCTTTATGCGGCCTTCATTTTTGCAATTATTAGCTGTAGTCATGAACTTCTAAATTGCAAAAATGTTTTAAATGATACAAGTATTCTTGTTAATACATTCTTAAATTTAAAAGATCAGTTTTTTTTAAATTGCTAACGTTACCTTTCTACACGGTCTTCTCCAGTCCTCATAGATATATTTAGTAAATTGTTTATAATGATTCTAAAAAATTCTGATGTGGGCACCACATAACTTCCATATAGGGTTTATTAAATTATTCACACTTTTTGGGGGCATTTAATTTAGAATTATTTTCTTGAATTATTCTAAACTAACCCATCGTTCAACGCAAGTTGAATATGATATCAAAAACTGCAAACTTTTAAATTAAACATCCCGGTCAGTTTTTGCCGTAGGAGTAAAAAAATCCTTAAAATTTTATTTTTTTTATAATGACTATAAAACTTTATTATATATGAACCTGGAGAAGACACTATTTGTCAAAAATTATTTTTGCAAAATTTAAAAATTGCGCAAACAATTTCGAATATTTTCGTCATTTAAAACACTTTTGTAATTAGAAGTACATGTATATGAGCAACGACTGCAAAAATAAAGGCCTTGTAAGGGGTGGGTAGATGTATGGTATATATACTTTTGGTGCTGCCGATTGCAATAAAAGAGGAAGGTGCACAACTATATGTTATAGCAGTCCCATACACAAAAGTTCAAAGTTGGCTGATCATTTTTTAGTTATGCGAGATACATGCATATATACATATGCACGTACAGACGTCCCGAAAAATTCTCTTTTGAATCTATTAAATCCATTTTACTATTTGTTTGCGATAAAAGAATCTTTTATTCTGTCCGTACACACGGATGACTGATGACGTCACCCAAAAGAAAAGGTCCAGTTTGATTATTCGGGCACAGTCAAAATGGATATTTCCGTTGAAATATGATACAAGAAGATTTTCGCGAATACAATATTTTCTTTACTTCGTACAATGTTGAAAAATAAATCACGAAATGTTTGATTTCTGTTAGACAAAAACTGACCCAAATACTTCATTTCAAAGCTTCAAATCTCGTTCAGGAGTCGCACACAAATTAAATAGTGAAATATTTAAATTTATACGTAACTAAATAAGAAATATACATAAATATGTCTGATATTAATAGATTCATCAAAGGGACATGGTTATACATCACTGGCTTCCATGCATCAAAAATGTATGAGATTGGAGCATGAAAAAGTTGCAAAAATAGAAGTACAAAATGACAAAAATACAATTTACAATAATAATACAATTACAATAATAATAACTAAATCGAAACTGGAAACTGGAATAACCAATGACTACATAAAGCATTAATAATAATAATAATAATAAATTTCTTCTAGATGTCAACTGTGTCAATTCTGCAGCCTGCCAATATCAACTGTATAGGCCGTCTTTATTTATGAAGAATAAGCGTAGGAAAAAATTCTGGTATTAATAGACGACAAAGTTTGCTATGCAGACGTGAAATGTTTTGGTCAATACAAATTTTCCAAAAAGATAACCTTATTCACAAAATATTCTAGAGTTCGTGTTCTAAAAAACACTATCAGACTTCAGTATCGACCCATATCTAACTCATAACATTTTTTGCATAAATTAAAAAGAGAAGATATTTCTGCTTCAGTGAACTTTTTTTGTGTGATTAAACATTACATTTGTTAGATCCTAAAGTAACAAAATTACATATCAAGCAGTATTATTAACGTATTTTTACCATTTAAAAACTTAAAAGTTAAATGTGAAAAATTACTTTCGTCTACCAGATTAACAAAATTATTAATTAAAGAACGGTAAACCTGAAAAGAGCATCAATAAATGATCCTACTGAGGGGATCAAACTCATATTATTCTAATTTACATTTAACTGGTCCTTCAGCGAAAATCAAAAAAGATAGATGGCGAAACTCCCAAATTTTAAAATAAAACAGCTCTGGCAATTTTGAAATAAAACAGCTCGGTGTAAAGTCAAGTTTTTGTGTTTTAATTTTTAAAAGTACTGTAAAATTTTACTAGACATAATTGTAGAGTTCGGAAAATTTTAAAAAAAGTTAAATTTCGAAACTTTTACAAAATTGATTTTTTGATATTAAAATGCTCAAACACGAATATTTTCTTTGCTTAAATACTAGCGGAAGTACCCGATGTTAGTTAAGTTAGATTGAGAGTAATGCATCTAACAACAGAGAGAACAGAACGATACCGCCGTAATCCTTTTCTAATAACTATGCAAAAAAATACGATTCATAGTCATACATTTTTCCGTCTGATGCGATGTGGAACCCACATAAAAAATTTCGATAGAAAAATAAGCAAATTCTCTCTCATTATATCAGCAACAATGACACGCATTTTTTAATGATTAATAAAAACTCAAGTTCCATCCAATATTTCATCTATATTCAATTTTAGTCGAATAAATGTGGCAAAAAATTTATCATAAGTGATTAAAAATCACGCGAACTAAGAAACAAACACACAAATAGACATTCTTCTTTATATGTATAGATTTTGTAAAACTTACAAATTTTTTATTAACTCTACGATTTGAAAGCTAGCAGTAGCAACACTTTTCGAAATAAAGCATTTTTATCTCCAAAGCGCGAGACTGTTGCCATTCGGAAAGATAGATGAGTGCGAAAATCATCGCTTTCAGAGTTTTAAATTAATATCTCTTATTTTAGCTTTTTTTTTTTTGGAAAAACGTTTCTTTTCTAGAACCTTTTCTAGGACATAAAAAAGAATTGCAGAAAGTTTGGTGATAATAACTACTATAGTAGTGACTGAGTTATTAGCTAAGAAACACACACACACAATTTCTTATTTATATACAAATTTCTGTGATTTGAAAGTACACATTTATCACAAAGGTTTGCAAGAATAAAGTCCTGATATTTGTAGGGGGTAATTTTGCATAGACAGCTGGATTAACCTTTAAGCAAAATAAGAACGTGTGCTTAGGGCCTCAACAGGGGGAACCACAAAAAATTCTCATTGCTGATTTTACCATAGTAGGTCTGGTGCAGTTAAACCGGGACCGAAGAAGAAGGAATTGATAAAAAGCAGGTATTATACAGTAAAGTTTTGGAGGAGTACCAAAATTGGTTTTAATTGTTTAGGGCCTCTAAATATTTTAATCCACGCCTAAGTGCATAATCTCTCATCAGGACGATTCGGGAAAGAATGAATATTGAAAGACTCTTTAATAAGTTCCAACTTTATACATGTTTAATATGAAATAAGAAAAGTACCTTTAAACATTTTTCTACACCGTGAACATCTCCCTTTTCGATAAGCTCGAAGAATTCTTCTTCGTCTTTCTGTAGGTGGGCAAGGGGTAAACTTCCCCTCCTTTCCTCAAGTACTGCAAATTGGGGAGGAGCACGTTCATGTGACTTAGATATTTTTACTTTAGAATCCTTCCGTGCTAACGTATCTCCAGAACCGGGAGCATTTCGATGCGCTCCTGGTGGCGGCGGTGGAGGTGGTTGCCCTGAAAACGGAGGCGGAGCTGATGATGGATTTGATCCCGCTTGAGTAGATTTCGGGATAAGATTTTCAGATGACATGGATCAAGTATAAAAATACTGTTGAAAATATACTTTTTCGTCTGAAAAATATAATAGAAGAAAAATGATAGTCCTTTATATTAGTAAGTAGTAAAATCGTATTCATCTCTGCTGAAATATAGTATGATAAATTAGAAATATCCATGTTACAGTTTTAATATTCTAAAATCAGTTAGACGGACTGAGTGTACATAAACTCTATCAAACTATTTAACTCAGGCATTCGGAAAGATCAGCTTTACTGACATCCTAAAAATGTATTTATTAAAAAAAAAAAAAGAACGAAGAGACAAATCTGCAATAGTTGCAGTCTTATTGTTTCTTGGATCATCAATATAAGTTCGTCACTGAGTGCTACGCTCTTTTTTTTTTTTTTCAGAAAGATTACCTCGACATCACCATATCTTGGGTACCACACTCTAACTCCTAAAAACACCAAATTTTGAAATTCTGAAACATTCTAAAACCCTGATCGCCACACTGTGCTGCATCTAATGGTTCAGTGTGTCTAAAGGTGCATCAAAGAGGCTTTCGAAAAACAATAACAAAATTTATTTACAAGCATATGTAACAAATTGAAATTAGCTGAAGATATATTATTAGGCATCTCTGCCTTTCACATCCTACACCTTTAGAATCCTACCTGCCACTGGCTACTGGAAGGTACACAGCGCCCTCCAGCCGAATGGCGCGGGAAATATGTAACACCCCCCCTAAACTCACTTGAGTTCATTTACCATTGATTTGTAACAAAATTTACATTCGGGAACCATTTGAAATTACATGAAGAAAAGCATAAATAGAATATTACATCAATTACAAAGCCTCAAAATTGTTCACAATCACTTTGATATGCAAAAACAAATTATATGTTTTAATCTCTGAATAAAATTATTCAAATATACAGGTTTAAATATAAGTATAATTAAAACTATCATTAATACACAGAAAATTAACAGGTTTACGCTGAAATTAAACTAACATAATTAAGGATTTATTTCCAAATTATATACAAGTACTGAGCGTTTTATTTTTCCTTTAGAAGTCTGAATAAGAAGAGAACGAATTTTATTGTCTCTTCCTGAGTATAACTCTCAAATTTTTCCCATCATCCACACATTTCTGGGATAATGCTCATCATTAATCAAAATAATATCATTCACCCTATATGAAACTATTTTACTTATTTGTGGAGAAACATAACCTGATCTCAGATTAAGTAAATACTCCTTTCTCCACCTATTCCAAAAATGATTCGAAAGCGTTTGCTGATATTTATATTTCTTTACCAAAGAATTTCTATTAACACTTAAATCTTCATTTTTATGTTTAATTACAGGTATAGACACCAACCTTTTACCAATGAGAAAATGGGATGGGGTGAGTGAAGAGGGTCCTGAGGGCTCGTTGTACCCTAAAGTGATAACCCTAAAGTTAGTCATGGCTTCAATTTCTGAAAAAACAGTTTCCAATTCTTTAATATAATAAAATCCCAAATTATATCTTTAGAAGCAAACAAATTTTTAACTTGATCATTATCTATCTGGTTCCACCATTTTTTCATTTCACAATTAGCTTTTTTAAAAGCTTTGGCGTTATCAGAACAAATAATCCTCGACAAGAAGCAAATCGTCGGAATCCTCACAGAAAAAAATCAGCACTTATGTTAAGCACTACTTCTAAGTGAACACCTCTTGTCACTGCACAGCTGAATATCAATAAATAACACTTTGAATTAATATCACGAACGAAAAACGGTTCGGCAAAATGCAGACCACATAGTATGGGTATGACAGATTTACTGACTGTCACTATATTTCCGACTTAAATATATGACTAAGAATTTGTCTATAATATATTGAACCTCATAAGTTTAAAAAAAAACCTTAATATAATATAATAATTAAATATAATGAAATAAAACAATTTTTTTTCAAACAGTTTATACTATAAACAGTTCATAGTTTATAATGTAATATAATAATAATGTAATAGTACATGATGTAATTTACACATACCTAAAAATTAGCGATTTCCGTAATTCATAATAATCCACTTCGATAAGCAACATGTCTCTAAATTAAATTAAGTCTTTGTAAATAGAACTTAAATAAGTTGTTTTTCATAAATGATGCCAATAATTTTTATGTGATATAAAAATGTGCATTAAAATTATGCACTTATAAACCATCTAAAATATACTGACACCGTTTCAGCAAAATTAATTTGACTAAAGCATTAAATTATGTTGAATAACTTCAAATAATTTAAGATAGCAAGAAGTAAATGTCATGTTTTGAGATTAAGAGTGATAGTATAGTTTCAAATATTCCAAATTAATAGGCGAAAAGAAAAATTAGAAGAGTAAATTAATAAAAACATTAAATCCATACTGTAAATATAAAGATATTGCTGATTATAATTTTTAAACCAATCTTAAGATATTTTTTAGTCGTAAGCTGACATTGATTTTAAACCAAAACTATAAATTTCGAGAGCAAATGGCGTGGTTCCTTCTTATTCAAGGAGCGGAGAATATTCTATTCCATTAAACTTCTTAAAAATGAGGAACAATGTTAGTGATCCTAAGAAAATATAGATTTCTTTGATAAAATCAACGTCAATTTAAAACTGAATTTGGATTAAATTTTAATTTTTAATTGAAATACTTCACTTCAGTACATTTTGGAAGCGGTAGTAACTATTAAAACCAGAATTGGAGTATATTTCTCCCCCACTAAAATATTTGGCCCACCAGCGGCCGATCGGTAAAATCCTGAACACTGGTAGTTTCGATCTGGATCCGATTCCAGGCGAACGGTCTCGCTGCATGGCGTTTTCGTGTTTTTCCTCATGAGTAACGTGTATACGAGACAGTTTCCTTTGAAGGTGTTCCACGAAGGCATCCCTGCCCTTAGACAGATAGAATTAGTGTGTTTTGCTATAATCTATCAAACCTAATGAAAGTTTAAAAAAGGAAATCCCATACGCATTGAACTTAAAATTAATCGTTCCGTTAATCATCTGATTTACTGTTAAATGCGAAGATAAGCAAGTATAATTGTGAAAGACAAGTAATACCTCATACACAGTATATATACTTACCAGATTTCCCGCTTTGACCGAGACTGCCCCAGTTTGATGATGTTGTCCCTGTGTCTCGCGGCCAGTTTATAATTTTTACCTTGGTTATTTGGTAAAACTTTAAAAGTGTCGAATATGCAGGAAGTAAAAATAGAGCAACCTTCAGAGGCTTTCATAGAGGATTTTCTAAAGGAAAGAAGCTCATTTCGATGTTACATGCGAAGAAAATCACAAAGAGGCTTATACAACAAGTCCATTCGCCTGGAATCGAACTCAGATTGAACAACCTGTATTGAGCGACTTTGCCACTCCGGATTGTTGGCGAAACAATCCTGAAGAACCGTTTTAAGTGTCTTACAGATATTGTATTCTTCTATATTTTGAAAATTTGGCAAATGTTGAACTGACAATCGCTTTTCATCACCAATTTTAGACGGTAAGAGAAAGCAGAATTTTTCTACGTGAGTGAAGAGCAGTGCAGATGTTCGCATGTCCGCTTCGATTAATTTCAGTAAGTTGTTGTAGAACACACTTGTCATGCTTAGACACCGTTTTAAATTCCTTCAAATAGCGATGGACAATTCATGATAATGAATTAACCTTTCCTGCCAACTCTTCAATAGCTGCCATGTGAATTTCTTTCAGTTGTAGTTTGCAACCCATCATTATTAGAAACGACAGGGCGTCGACAATGGTTGCCATATTTCAAGATAGCGTTCCCTTGTCGAAGTTTACAGTTATCATTGGAACTTGCGAACATTCAAAACACCTTTACTATACAGTTCATCCATATCGTTTATAGTATTTGCTGCCTTGTTACCTTTTTTTATGTGGAGTTATTAAAAACAAAAAATTTTGCACCCGAGTGCCTGGAACCAGATTTTATTTGAAATAAGCTAACTTTATTTAGCAGTATTTATACATCCGTAAAAAGAACTTCTTTAAGCGAATTCGAACTATTTTAATGAGGCCTGTCTGAAAACGACATTACTTATCGGGTGACCTGATATTCGGTATTTGGAGCTAGGAAATGCGAGAATTCAATTGTGCTCTCGCTGGAATTCGAACCACGTATCTTCCGCGCTAAATGTGATCTAGTTGCTTCATGAGAATAAGCAAGGGTGAAACTATAATTTTATATGTTCTCCATCACTTAAAGAAGTACTAAGGAGGGAGAAAGGATGAAGACCAGCCGACGAAAATAAGTTGGTGAAAAACAATCATCTGCCATATTCTAGTCAGACGCCACTACAGAGCTCGTTAAGCACTTTTGAAAACTGCGGAACATAAAAAATCAGCTATAACCTCAGCAGAATTCGAATTGCGAATCTTCGAATTGCCAGCGAGGCTTGCACCACTAGAGAATGGACGGAATTGCTACCAGTTGCACCACTAGAGAATGCACGGAAGAAGACAATAATTATTTGTAATATTAAAAATGCTGTAAGTCAGAAATTTAAACTTTAGTTTGCTTTCTTGCACTTGAGGTGAGGAAGGCATCTGTTACTCAGCCAGCTCGACGAGAAGACATATAGCTCAATGCAATAGTGGCAATGCAATAAATTGATTCCTTTAATTAATAAACAAAAATTCCGAGTTTCTTGGAGTTTATATATAAATAGATGTGTCTGTGGCCTTGGTTTAATTGAAGATAAAATTAACAGATTAGTGTTATGATCACGTTAAATTTATAAACTTGTTGTTGTATTTTTTTTCCTTCCTAAAGACGACATGTTTTTATAGAACAAGTAAGTATTGCATGTATAGAGTAAAAAGGATATTCCTCAAACTAGATAAAGTATAGGAAAAAAGAAGTTTACATAGCTTAATAATCGCAGTTTATTTATGCAATGTGATATGATTGTTCAATATGCATTTTAATTCTTCTTACATAAACTGTTTGTGAACATGGTAGACGTGTTTATTTTTTCTTTTAATTTCTTAACTTAACGCAACATCATCTTTATAGTCTGAAGTTTGGTGCTGTGAAAAAATTCCTGATACATTAAGTGTGCCGTTAAGGAAACACTGCTTTACGATTGTAAAGAAATGACTTAATGGTATTTTATATGATGATTCAAAAGTTTGGACACGCTGTTCTATTTCTTAAACTATTAAACCGAATCTTAAAACTGAACATGAGTAATAGGTAAAGATCATTATCTATGCATCTGTGAAAGGGGATTGTATATGAAATTTGCAGCTGTCATCTTAAATCTTGCTTGAGATTTGCATTTCGTACTAGCACAAGATTGTATGGCACATGGATTTAAAATAAAATTTTCATACAAATACCGCGGTGTAGTTTGGGTTTTGACGCCTTTATTTGTTGGTTTTATAACTTATAGCTTCTTGTGTTCTTTGCAACATAAACTAACGAGATGCTCTGAAACTGTGCGAGAAATTGTCCTCAGGGCTTAAATACAATAAAGTCCAGAGAAGGGCGTAAAGAACCCTTAATTAACTCAATATAAATTTCACAGATGACACCAACTCGTGCTTACAGAAGCCAACAATTTTGGCTTAATTCAAAAGGTAACAAGTAATGCAAAATAAAATAGAATTAAATTAACCTAACGGCATTTCAGAGGTTACTTAACGCCCAGGCAGGCTCTGACCCACACGCTGACTCGTAAAAGTCGGCGTAGGCAAACCTAATGGCTAGAAGTTGCCGCAGAAAGCTAGTCGCTACTATATCAAAGATAACAATTTCGCTTTCAGGCAGGCATAACACGCTCTACAATCACCTTCCAAAACCTTCCCTTAAATGCTACTTCTTTCTACCTCATTGAATACACGCTCGCTAACTTATTAAAATTCTGGCAAGAAAGCGTGGATTGAAAACAAGGATAAGAGGAAAGTTGCTTTAAAATAAAATTAACTGTTAGATAAATTAATCCTCACAAATTTATAATGTTATAATCTTAACTAACTGACAGTGGATTATATCTTCATAAGTTATAACTTCTACAGTAACTTCATGAGGTGATAATAACCATGGCTGTTAATGACATACCATTCCTACATTCTTGGTGATTCAAAACTGATAATGTAAGAACAAAATCGGATTGTCTTGTGAGTGATAAAAGAATCTGCGTAGCATGAAATCCCGAAAATATGGCATCATTAACAAAGTCGGGAAGGTCTGTCCATAATGAATTTAAATCATATTAGTATCTCGTTTTGATAACTGACTACAATACTCACAAAGAAGAAGCATCACTGAATAGAATATTCCAGATTTCACACAAATTTCCTCTGATCTCGTATTGCAAATCGGAGCTGTTTGTCAGGGTCCTTTAGCATTAGCTGAATTTCATTTAACTTTAGATGACTTTTATGCACAAAACATTTGTTATGTGAGAGAATTGTACAATCTAACTCTAGATGTATGTCTTTCCCAAAGCATATCTGACGTACATTGCGCTGACGAAGTCGCTGTATTTTCAGTAGCATTTACTTGGTGTGTCACAGTTTTCCGACATCTTAATGTTCGCCATATTTTGATTTGTTTCACTGAATTATTTTAATAATTTCGTTGCAAACAGAGTAATTTTATCTCTGATGGAATAAAAACTCATTAGCCATTGGATGAAAGCTTCTAACATCACACGAAACTGGCAATTTTATTTGTTCATTTGAACCGTTAAGGCCCATACTAATGGAACTTTGAATCCAAGAAATGTGCGCAAACTTAACGGCTCTTTTAAAGAGGGGAAAGTGCGCTCATAGTTTTTGAGATAAAATTTAGGATTTATGGATTTATTACACAAAACAAATTAATAATCCATGTGTTAATGTTGTTCAAACCTTCACGAGCCAAATATTTCTTCAGAATATAAAACTAATTTCATTGAAAAGCTGTCAAGCGGAGAGGCGAAGATCGCGCGAATTTCTTGGGCTCATAATTCTTCTAATGTTAACAGGCTTTATGCGACATGCTGAAAAACCTGGAATGAAGTAATAACCTTACTTCCTAAATCATTACATTTTCAAGGAATAGAGATATCAGGAAAATTGGTACATTATTGTGCCTGTGAGGAAATTCCAGCTGGATTTTCAGGTATCAAATGTATTCTTTTCCATTAAGAAATTTTAGTGAAAATTCAAGAAGGCAGTTATAATATTCGTAGACACCAACAGATAGCTATTTCTATTCATTCTTACTTACCATTTAATTTCGGTTTTCGCTACTTTTGCAAAATAAGAAGGTGCTTCCATGGCTTCGAATTAACCTGCATTGTTTAAAAAGGCATTTAATTAAAATAACTATAAAACTTACAGAGATTTTAATTTCTTTGTCCTCCGTTCCGAAAGAAGAGAGTTGCGTTTTTTTTTAATTCGAAAGACTTGAGTGAAAAAAAAAATTGTTTTCCAACATTCGTTTTACATAATAATTGCAGAAAAAATACGGCTTTGATTGCGAAAGGGCACGAAAACGTCTAGACCATTCGCCTGGAATAAAACCAAGATCGATCTACCCGTGGGCAGCGATTTACCGCTCGGCCACTGGTGAGCCTCCCATATATCAAAGGTGGATTATTTAAGTCTGTGGCAAAACACAGTAAGACTTTCCGCTTATAGGAATAGCTGATGCTGTGGAGAACTTTCTGAGGAATCTTCCGCGAAAATCCTTTGCAGCCAGCTTTTTTCTCGCCAGGAACAACCCAGAGCAAACTTCACGGCTATTCTTCAAGTGGTGTGCACTCGATGAACACATTTCCAGTTCGTGGAGGAAATTTCATATACGTTTTCTAGAAATAAAAAGATTTTGAAAGTGGTCATTTTAATAATAATAATAAAAAAAAAATCCTTTATTCTGAAATGTTAATGTACTACCTTTCTTCCTCCTTTGTAGAGCCTTCGGAAATTAAATCATACAGTTGATTTTAAAATAAAAACATCTTCCAGGCATTGATTGAAATATTAACTGTTTTCATATCAAATTGAAAGATCAGATTAGTATAAATTAATTAAGCTATTAAATGATTTTAAATAAAATTTAAAAATGGAAATGTGTTCATTGAGTGCACACCACTTGAAGAATAGCCGTGAAGTTTGCTCTGGGTTGTTCCTGGCGAGAAAAAAGCTGGCTGCAAGGGATTTTAATAGTTAGGCTATTAATTATACCCTTTCCGATTTTCATAACGAATCGCGCAAAGTAATGGGAAAAACTGAAAACACGGCTTCCTACGGAGAATACTACAGTATTTTCGTTACCTCAGATAAATGGAATCGTCCGAGCGCATGCGCAAACAACTCTGCGCTCTGTAACTGATTAGCCGAAGAACATTTCGCTACTTCTTTGCTCCTGCTTGGAAGTGCCGGTAACGTTTTATCACGTGTTTCAACGGTTTTAGCATCTGAATCATGCCGGCTATAAAGAGCCCAGAAATAAAGTATACAAAGGTCAGTCAGTATTTTCAATTTTCGTAGCATCTCTCATGAAACATATTTTTGCACAAATACGTTGTTGGTTGGATGTGATTAAATTCTGTGTTATGTCAACAGAGGTTTTGCTTGCTTTTCTGAAGTAATCGCGTAAGTCAGACTGTGCTCGAATGTATTGCATAAAAATTTTTATTTATGATTTTATAGTAATCGCATTGTTATTATTTTATGCAAATTAAAATTTTGATAGTAATCTTTAATAAATTTTCACATTATATAAGCAGTTGTGTTATTAACGTTAAAAATAATTTCTTAGTTTATTTTGCATCAATTTAAATAAACACTTAGAAACTCATCCTCTGAATTGAACTATTTTCTGTAATCAGATACTTTAATGTTAATACTTTATTTAATTTTTTTTAACTGTTGCATCAGCATTTAATTTGTGAAAAGTAATTTGTATCTTTGAGGCGTTTGATAATCATGCGAAATGAGTATGGATGCAGTTAATAAATAATTCATATTAAGCTACTATACATGAGTAATTTTCTTAATTTTCTTGTGAATCGAAGAGTATGGACCTATTACAGATATTAAATAAAAAGTAGTAATATTTATTTGCAATTATTATTGCTTAAATTTTCTTATTTAACTTTTTTCCTCTTAATGTGTGTGTTTAGGTTTCATTTATTAGCTTTCATATAGTTTATTACAAAGTTAATATAATACAAGTATATATATTTTACAAATTATTTACAGTGCTTATTAAATTAAAAACATTAAATAAAAAATAGTGCTGTTTATTTTGCAATAATTATTGCTTGAATTTTTTCTGAAATCATTTTTAATAGAACAGTCTAATATGTAGTTTTCTATATATTGAGAAAGTAAATGCATTACTTTTAAAAGCAAATGCATGTCTCGGAATTCAAGGAATGTATAGCTATTAATGTAGAAATTTATAGTAATTTTAGGTACGGTTGTGGTTCAGTTAAGAAAAGTACTGTGCAACTTCTCAATGTTTATATATGTGTTCAAAAACATAGTGATTTATTTGTTATTTTACAAATATTGTTTTCAGATGTGAGTTTTAACCCTTGGCTTTAAAGCTTGCTTCTTTCTTTTAGATAATGTTTCTGAAAGTGCGATTGTTTATAAATTTTGACATAAATAAATTAAAAAATTGTAGATACGGATATACGGCATAGAAAAATGGAGATTTTTTTTTATGTCATAGAACAGTTTCATTGTCAAAATAAGATATATCCTCTGTGAAGAGGACAAAACATTCCTGTTCTATTAAATTGTAGATTTTGTAATTGCTTCTCAGTGTAAATGTTTTCTTGTATTTGTATTATTAGAATGACAGCATATGAATGTCACTGAATTTTTGTGGGAGTTTTTTTTTTTTTTTTTTTTTGGAAAATCTAAAAAATTGTGAAAAATAAATAAATAAATTCCAAGAAGCTATATAATTGTGGTAAAGTGTTTAGTAAACTGTGAGCCAATTTGTGAGCAATTTAATTTTAGAGTATACAAAACAGGAATTTAGCAAACATGTTACAAATTATAGGTAATCTAAAAGAGAAATATATATATGTAAAATATAAGAAAATACGACAGCTGCTTTTAAAAAAAAATTGGCGATCTCAAACCAACATTCTAAATTTGGCGATCTCTCCCTTAATTCATCTTTTCTCCCAATTTCGAGATTTTTCGACGTTATGTAACGCTACTGAAAAAGGCAAGCAAAATTAATAGTAACCAATCATAGTTTGTCTCTAGAATCGCACCTACTCTGGTATAAATACTCTGGCCAAGCTAATTACGTCACTTCTTTTCTTAGCTTCCACCCTGCTAATAGCTCCTCGTTTTTCTTCCCTGTCTAAAATGATGTCGACCCCGCTAATGTTGTGTATATGAGAAATTATTATAATTGTTTACGAGCAAAAAGTATACTGTCTACGAAGAATGATTTCTAATGTGCTTAGAAATAAGAATGGTAATTAGCTGAACTTGGATTGTGTTAACATCTTCTTCCATCTTTCCACTCGACCACTGAAAGCTGTTAAAAGTACCGGTGTTAACTACGTATCCAAGTATCCATCTTCCGTCACGAAGACTGCTGCAAACTGATTTCCTCCTTCTACGTTTTCCCGAAATCATTACATTACGTATATATATACACTCTTGTCCATAAATTAAGGATAATGCAAAATGAGTTTTTTTTTTTTTTTTTTTTGTTAAATAATAGAATTTGATCTTATTTCCTCTAAAATTGGCACATAGTATGCTGCTTTTCCATTTCTTATTTTATTAATATATACACCTTCTCCTCCCGCCCCAAATGAAGTATTTGGGTGATATTATAAAAAAAAAAAGAAACTTATTCCCCTAAATCACCTTGTCATAGCATGGCGAATTTTCATAGAAGAAAAATTGAAGATTTATAATTTCAAAAACTTCCGATTTGGGTACATATGTATTTTTGCACAGATATTTTGTAATTTTATCGGATATTTTCTGAAAAATCGATCAGTAATCTTATTTACAAGCGGGTTTTCATTTCTTTTTTTTCTAGTAGAAATTCCATAGCGATCGCTATAAAAATAGATTCTAAGCAGTTACTTCGCGTCACTGATACTGCGACAAAATGCTACATTACTACAAAAATTGTACTGCACTTTCTTCACTTGAAAGCAAATTTTACTAATGTATGTTTTAAAATTGAGTTTGAGACAAAAAATATCACGATTTACGTATAAAAATTGTTAGAATTTGGAATACATCAAAAGGCATACATGCTGCTGCTGCTCTTTTATAAAACTGAAGAACTGCGTATCACATTTTTGCCAGAGTGTAATGCACTCTGAAAATTTAGCGACTTGACTAAAGAAGCGTAAGAACCAAAATAGCCCGAATTTTCACTTTGCGGGTACAGTCAAATAACGAAAATCCGCCAACTCCTGAAATCTGCGTTGCCTTTCAAAATATAAACATTCAAGTTATAGGTTCCGAAAACCGCAACATAGAGAACGAAATATCGAAGAAAAAACACTTACTGAATAATAACATCATAGTTATCGAATAATAATGACAGTCGGAAATACCAAATTATTGACATCAGGGTAAAAGTTTTTTCCCCTCCAAACTGTATCGAGGTAAAAATAAGTCAAGAGTTTCTGAAAAAAATTCTTTCAAGTGACCATTCTATTTCACTTTGCAATTACTAAAAACAACAACAACAACAAAAAGTCACCATCAAAGACTGCATTTATTTGTTAGCTGAATCATGTTTCCCAAACAACATTAGTAAATGCCTGGCGTAATGTATGGCCATCTTCTCTGTTTATTGAAACTGAGAGCGATGACGGTGAATTTTCAGGTTTTTTAGGGTCAGTGCAGCAAAGGTGAAAGCAAGACAATTGCTTTTATATTCGAAAGAAAGAGTAAATGAGGAGGCTTTGCAAGAAGAAGATATCGTTGAATGCATGTGTTCAGATGAGCCAACACTGGCATGTCAGATGACCGATAATAAAATCATTGGCTCTGTTTTGAACTCGCCACAGCAAGAAAACGATTTCGACACTGACACAAATACTGAATTTGATAGGAATCAGAAAAAAATAAATATTATATGATTTATTAATATCCCTTATTTTTATGACTTTATTGTATATGTCTTTAATGTTTTTAAATATCCCTGTAATCACTAATATAAATGAACTAGCTAACACCCGCCCGCTTTGCTGGGCACACTATCTAAATAATAGAATTTGATCTTATTTCCTCTAAAATTGGCACATAGTATGCTGCTTTTCCATTTCTTATTTTATTAATATATACACCTTCTCCTCCCGCCCCAAATGAAGTATTTGGGTGATATTATAAAAAAAAAAAGAAACTTATTCCCCTAAATCACCTTGTCATAGCATGGCGAATTTTCATAGAAGAAAAATTGAAGATTTATAATTTCAAAAACTTCCGATTTGGGTACATATGTATTTTTGCACAGATATTTTGTAATTTTATCGGATATTTTCTGAAAAATCGATCAGTAATCTTATTTACAAGCGGGTTTTCATTTCTTTTTTTTCTAGTAGAAATTCCATAGCGATCGCTATAAAAATAGATTCTAAGCAGTTACTTCGCGTCACTGATACTGCGACAAAATGCTACATTACTACAAAAATTGTACTGCACTTTCTTCACTTGAAAGCAAATTTTACTAATGTATGTTTTAAAATTGAGTTTGAGACAAAAAATATCACGATTTACGTATAAAAATTGTTAGAATTTGGAATACATCAAAAGGCATACATGCTGCTGCTGCTCTTTTATAAAACTGAAGAACTGCGTATCACATTTTTGCCAGAGTGTAATGCACTCTGAAAATTTAGCGACTTGACTAAAGAAGCGTAAGAACCAAAATAGCCCGAATTTTCACTTTGCGGGTACAGTCAAATAACGAAAATCCGCCAACTCCTGAAATCTGCGTTGCCTTTCAAAATATAAACATTCAAGTTATAGGTTCCGAAAACCGCAACATAGAGAACGAAATATCGAAGAAAAAACACTTACTGAATAATAACATCATAGTTATCGAATAATAATGACAGTCGGAAATACCAAATTATTGACATCAGGGTAAAAGTTTTTTCCCCTCCAAACTGTATCGAGGTAAAAATAAGTCAAGAGTTTCTGAAAAAAATTCTTTCAAGTGACCATTCTATTTCACTTTGCAATTACTAAAAACAACAACAACAACAAAAAGTCACCATCAAAGACTGCATTTATTTGTTAGCTGAATCATGTTTCCCAAACAACATTAGTAAATGCCTGGCGTAATGTATGGCCATCTTCTCTGTTTATTGAAACTGAGAGCGATGACGGTGAATTTTCAGGTTTTTTAGGGTCAGTGCAGCAAAGGTGAAAGCAAGACAATTGCTTTTATATTCGAAAGAAAGAGTAAATGAGGAGGCTTTGCAAGAAGAAGATATCGTTGAATGCATGTGTTCAGATGAGCCAACACTGGCATGTCAGATGACCGATAATAAAATCATTGGCTCTGTTTTGAACTCGCCACAGCAAGAAAACGATTTCGACACTGACACAAATACTGAATTTGATAGGAATCAGAAAAAAATAAATATTATATGATTTATTAATATCCCTTATTTTTATGACTTTATTGTATATGTCTTTAATGTTTTTAAATATCCCTGTAATCACTAATATAAATGAACTAGCTAACACCCGCCCGCTTTGCTGGGCACACTATCTATTTGAATGTGAACCTAAACTTCTTATATGGATGAAATGTCTGGTTTCGAATTTATAATGAATCTAAATTGTTTTAATTTAAAGTTGAGAAATAAAGTGCCAGTCAGTGAATCGAAGGATGGCCATGATGGTATAACAAAAATCCATTTTGGAGAGTAAAAACTTCCGATTTGGGTACATATGTATTTTTGCACAGATATTTTGTAATTTTATCGGATATTTTCTGAAAAATCGATCAGTAATCTTATTTACAAGCGGGTTTTCATTTCTTTTTTTTCTAGTAGAAATTCCATAGCGATCGCTATAAAAATAGATTCTAAGCAGTTACTTCGCGTCACTGATACTGCGACAAAATGCTACATTACTACAAAAATTGTACTGCACTTTCTTCACTTGAAAGCAAATTTTACTAATGTATGTTTTAAAATTGAGTTTGAGACAAAAAATATCACGATTTACGTATAAAAATTGTTAGAATTTGGAATACATCAAAAGGCATACATGCTGCTGCTGCTCTTTTATAAAACTGAAGAACTGCGTATCACATTTTTGCCAGAGTGTAATGCACTCTGAAAATTTAGCGACTTGACTAAAGAAGCGTAAGAACCAAAATAGCCCGAATTTTCACTTTGCGGGTACAGTCAAATAACGAAAATCCGCCAACTCCTGAAATCTGCGTTGCCTTTCAAAATATAAACATTCAAGTTATAGGTTCCGAAAACCGCAACATAGAGAACGAAATATCGAAGAAAAAACACTTACTGAATAATAACATCATAGTTATCGAATAATAATGACAGTCGGAAATACCAAATTATTGACATCAGGGTAAAAGTTTTTTCCCCTCCAAACTGTATCGAGGTAAAAATAAGTCAAGAGTTTCTGAAAAAAATTCTTTCAAGTGACCATTCTATTTCACTTTGCAATTACTAAAAACAACAACAACAACAAAAAGTCACCATCAAAGACTGCATTTATTTGTTAGCTGAATCATGTTTCCCAAACAACATTAGTAAATGCCTGGCGTAATGTATGGCCATCTTCTCTGTTTATTGAAACTGAGAGCGATGACGGTGAATTTTCAGGTTTTTTAGGGTCAGTGCAGCAAAGGTGAAAGCAAGACAATTGCTTTTATATTCGAAAGAAAGAGTAAATGAGGAGGCTTTGCAAGAAGAAGATATCGTTGAATGCATGTGTTCAGATGAGCCAACACTGGCATGTCAGATGACCGATAATAAAATCATTGGCTCTGTTTTGAACTCGCCACAGCAAGAAAACGATTTCGACACTGACACAAATACTGAATTTGATAGGAATCAGAAAAAAATAAATATTATATGATTTATTAATATCCCTTATTTTTATGACTTTATTGTATATGTCTTTAATGTTTTTAAATATCCCTGTAATCACTAATATAAATGAACTAGCTAACACCCGCCCGCTTTGCTGGGCACACTATCTATTTGAATGTGAACCTAAACTTCTTATATGGATGAAATGTCTGGTTTCGAATTTATAATGAATCTAAATTGTTTTAATTTAAAGTTGAGAAATAAAGTGCCAGTCAGTGAATCGAAGGATGGCCATGATGGTATAACAAAAATCCATTTTGGAGAGGATTTACGTAAAATCCGTTCTTAGTGCGCGTCTACATCGTGGAATGAGTAACTATGCAAAATTCCAAGTCAATCGGCTGTATAGTTTCGGAGATCTCGTGATAAGTCAGTGGTATTTCGCTTATATAGATAAGCACAATGCTATTATAATGTGCATTAATAAATAATAATGTCAGTTATATACTGTCCGCCTGTGATGGTATAACAAAAATCCATTTGGGGCAGGATTTACGTAAAATCCGTTCTTAGTGTGCGTAGACATCGTTGAACGAGTAACTAGGCAAAATTTCAAGTCAATCGGGTGTATAGTTTCGGTGATCTCGTCATGAACCAGTGGTTATTTCGCTTATATATACAGGGTGGTCATAAAGAAATTTGCCGATATCTGCACTTCTAGTATCTGTTCCGGTTAACCGATCGAGATTAGATTGCAAAAATAGTTATTCGGAGGTATGCGCTCGGGATTCTGTGAATGGCAGGACAGGGCGCTTACGGTTACAGTTATAGGTACAGAAACTCGAAAATGTCGAATGGCAACGCCAATTTTTTCCGGTCGCAGAATGTTCAGCGCATGCGAAAACCCTAAATAGCGTTGGAATGGTACCAATATGTCCCCAAACTGGCGTGTTATGCATACACAAATACACAAAAAAAAGCTCTGAAAACCGGCCATGATCTGGGCGCACGCAGAAAATTTGCATATGACAGAGACAAGACACCGATCACTGATGACAACACATATCGGACAAAAGAATATCTATTTAGATCAAACATTTTCCACATGGGTGCCATCACAGGCAAGTATGCATTGCATCGGGAGACGGTGGACAATACTGCTGAACGCAACATGGCATGAGGGATGTTTGCAATCTCACGCAGTATAGAATCCTTTAAATCCGACTAAGTTTGCGGACTGCACAGGTAAAGCCTGGTTTTGAGATATACCCCAAACTAGAAATCCATAGGCGTCAGATCGGGGGGATCGCGGAGGCCATGGGAAAGGATAATAGTGTGAGATGATGCGATCATCCAAATGCTGTTCCAGACCCCTTTAACAAACCTCGCAATATATGGAGTTGCACCATCTTGCATCCAAACGATGTCATTGAGTGCATTCCGCCTACGCAATTCCGGTAGTAGCGTTCATTCCATTTTTATAATACAGTTTTATCAATTCACCACGAACTTTCCCAGGAAGAGTAATTTCATCGCCATGTGCGAGTTCCCGAATGACGACTTCGCGTACCCGCCTGGCATTTTATCCTGTCATTATATCTCCTGGCGAAGATGTGTTTAATTAAACATTACGAATTTAAAGGTCTCTTGCATTTGATTCCAAGTAAGTTTGAAACATACTTTTATATATTGCATATATATTGAAAATTTGGGGAATTGAGCAAATATTCTCTATAAAGCCATAAGAAATAAAAGAGTATTCATTATCGTGATCTTCCTTTTTGACTTGACTATTCCTGAAATCAAAAAGAACGAATTATCAGAAATAAGAGAATTGAAAAATGTTTTGTAGATGAGAATAATGTTTCCAGTGTTAACTACACTTACATAATACCACGTGGATGGGTCACCAATGAATATTACAATATATATTGATGAAAGTAATGTTTTGCGCAATATTCTCATTCGTAAAATTATTGTGTTTCTTTAGTACGGCATGGTCTTCGGCCGCAAACTTTCCTTTTTTTCCTTTCAACCACACCATCACCACTTCGTCTTTTTACCGCTCGGACTTCCATTTGCTCATCCTGTGATCGAATAGCTAAGATCGCTGAATACTGAGAATTTGTCCTGGATTCGATCCCAAGCGGACGTGCTGGCTGCGCGACTGCTTATCGTGTTTTTTCCCGTGTTTAATGCGCACGAACTAGTTATCCTTAGGAAAGTGAAAGTCCTGTACGAAGGTCCCCCCCCAATCTTAAATAATGACACGACTTTCGTTCTCCTCGATAGCCATACCTTTCAAACCCCTGGCCCAAAAGTGCTGTACTCATAGTACACCAAATCTTGCCAGAAATTTTTTTTAAAAATTTTAATAATGAGTTGCCGCGAGGTTTAATATGTTGCGAGATTTGCTGTTCTCGACCAAGGTCAGTCAGGTGGTGACGTCGACGTCCTTGTCTCGTGAGTCTGACCAGGCAGAGAAAATACGTCATTGTCTCGAGCGACTGAAAGAGAAAAATTTGACCTTGAAAGAGCATAACCTTATCTGTCTCCTAACCTTGAGATTATCAATTGAGGATTCAGCCTCAAATTTTCCCATTTTTCGGACTTTTTTAGTCCAAAGAGGCTTTATCCCTGAAGGACTATTGTTTTCGTTTTGCGATTTTGCGTCGGTTCACTCTGAGTGCCCGTTTCACTTTTCAAATTGTTGCCACCAAATATTATCGTCCTGTATTATATTTAAAGAAATTAAATAATGAAGAATCTGTATGAATGTATGTATGTATCTCGCATTGGGATAAAACGACGGTACCTAGATCCATCCAGTTTTGAATGACGTAATCCTATTGCGAATATGGGCATCTGGAAACCCAAATCTGAAATTTGTTTATTATCAATTTCATATTTTGTAAAACTTTAACGAATTTCTGATTAACAAACTCAAAGATTTCAAAGCGAGCAATGGTAACGTTGTACAGAAGAAAACGTTTTTATCTCCAACGCGTGAGACTGTCTATCGGAAATTCTAAAGGGGGATATGATCAATTTAAAATTGTTTTGCGATATTTCTTTTGAACTGAATTTTATGGTTTAAGTGCGAAGAAAAGGATATTTAATAAATGAAGTTTAAAAAAAAAAGCCCCTTTTTACGTAATTTTAAATCTGAAACCTTTCAGATTTTTTTTTAGAATCAGTGTACTTTTTCCATACTTTAACATCCGTAAGTGGAGAACCGTATGCAGTGACATATTTACGAAGTGGGCCTAACTTTATATTACCTTAATTTTTGGCCTCTAATCCTAAGACACGGAGGTAAGATCTTAACACATATTAAGTTATATTTAGCGTTTTTGAAAAACTAAATAGTAAGTTAAGGGGACCATCCTGGGACATGAAGACCTTCGCGATTGCGACTTTCATGATTTCAAAACCTGTCTCTACCCTTAATAGATGAAAGGAAGTGAATCTCAGTTTTAATGTACTGAAATTATCTAAACACGTGCCGTCTTTTATATCTGAAACTCTTTCCAAACTTTGCACGCCTGTTAAATTATTCTTGAAAGATAAGTTGTACTAACGGAGAGTTCCTGAATTCATATTTAAAGAGTAGATAAATTCTCAACAACGTTTTATATGATATGATTAAAATGATAGCGATTACAGTGACGATTCAGATAAGTAATCACTCATGACTAAGTACTTCTTATTTTGGTTTGAGTTGCCAAGCAGTCAGATGGATTTATCATGAATTGTTTAGTTACTAGGCGGAAGAATCTTTCTAATAAAGATTAGAAGTAATCTTCGATGGACTGGGAAAATTCAAATCCTATTTCTAAGTAATGGAAGTCGGGACTTAGAAGAGAAGGGCTAACTCTTTTCTCTCTGAAACAGGAGTGTTATGTTAACTGCAAAGACGCCATTCGCAGCAAAGAAATAAACGTTTTAAATTGGGGAGAGGGGTAAAACCCTTAAAAACTATGCGTGAAAAAATACGTTTAATTTAAAAGAGAAGGTGCTATTACTGTATTTATACATAACGTTTAAAAAGTTAATAATACTTATTTATTAATTTAAAATAATAGACAAAATACGGTACGCTTTCTTAAACGTTGCAGGTTCCCCCCCCCTTGTGTATTTATTATTAAATCGTTGCAAAAAAAATACTGGCATTCATTCTCTTTTCTTCATCTCCATACTAAGTGGAAAAATTCTATTACTTTTTCCAAGATAATTATAATAACACAAAAAGACCTTACCTTGGCGTAGTTTGAATATATATGTCATTTTATTTTCTGCAGCTGAAGAAGAGAATTTATATTTGACTGTCCTTGAAATCGGTAGTTTTATTCAAA
>KK120565.1:400175-432115 GCA_000611955.2 Stegodyphus mimosarum | reverse complement strand
CTGCTTCCCTTCGGTAAAAACCACGGCACGCCATTCGACTGTTCTGATTGTATGTGTGGGCCATGGAAAGATTCACAGCACTGTAATTGAAACTCCACCAAGTACCATGCGGGAGATACTTTCGTGCCTTAACGGATGGTATCGGCCTCGACGAATGATCGTTTTATAATTTCTTATTGCAAGAAATTTCATACCTTCACGCGCTTCTGGCTGATGGCGTTGATGGCTCCTGATGGGGTTGCCATATAGTATCCAAAAGGAGGACAAGTCCTCTTTTTTCAATTAAAATATAATTTAAAATAATTCAACCTTAAAATTTTCTCCTTTTTTGAAAATGCTGGTGCAATATAAAAGTACTGTGTCACGATACATACATTTATTGCTACAATCATACTATTTTTATATTCTTGCATAACATGAATTCGTGAACATTCGCACATAACAAAAATGATTCACACACGTGGAGCATATCTACAGCATCGTATGCCAGGGCCTTTGATTCTCCTTTCCTCATCAGATCTACTACCACCTTTCATGTCGCCACGTATTCCATTCTTCACTTCCAGCCATTTTTACTGTTAGCGGTTTTCGACTGTGTTAATAAGTTTATCTTATGATGCTATATCGTCACTTTTTTTGTCTGAGTGATAACAGTATTTTTATATTATTGAAGCATATCGTGTATCTACTGTAAATTTACGAAACAGAACTGAAGATATTCATGCGCTCAAAAGTGAAGCAGCTTTTTCAGAGGTGAAGTGCTATTTGAATATGACAAAGCCATTAGGGCTACCAGCTTAAGAAGAGGGATACCTTTGTGGAGGATTTTTTGAGGAAACCTGGTTTGTGTGCACGTTGTGCATAGGGAAAACCAACCATGCAGCTAGTTCCTTCGGCTGGGTTCGAATCCAAATCAGGTCGAACCACCAGTGCTCAGTGGTCTTAGTCACTTGAGCACTGGTGAGGCCCTAAGCATGACTCGTCAGAATAGCCCAAACCACAGATCCCCGACAGAACAGCCAAAGAATAAATAGCTTATACGAAAAACGCCGCAACAAAATGACTTTCAAGAGTAAATAATTATAGTTAAATAATACAGATTTCAAACGACAATAGATTGATATCAAGTATTATAGAAGAAAAAATAATTACTATTACAGGTGTTGTTATTGCGACTAATCTTGTTTGTCTGACATCAGAACGAGCCCACAAAATTCATCATGGCAAGGACGCAAGATTGCGCTTGTGATTAGCAAGAGCCTTGCACACCATACAGGCGACAGTACGACCCTGTCTGGGGAGGATTATAGTCGATAAGCCCGTATTGGTCCACTCCAGGTGTTATAAAATTGTCGCATCTGGTCTTGTCAGTGGCTGCATTAACATTTAGACATCAATTTAAAGTTTAAGATTTCACTTAATAAGAACGGAAATAGGACTGCATTTCCACTCTGCTTTTAGCTGGCATTATGCGAATATGGCATTTTTCGTGGCACTGCATATAACCTTGAAATGTAAGTTTTGTATTTTGATATATATTAGCTCTTAAAATAAGCTCTTTGATAAATATTCAGAATTTGAATGCTGTATTTCTCAGGTCTAGCTATCTTGGATTATTTAATCTTTAATCTAATCTATCGCAGGACTATTTAATCTTGAGCTATTTTGACGGGGTACCGTGTAAAAGTTATAAATATTCTTGTGTATTATTAAATGATAATGATTTATTCTTGAAAGGCATTTAATCGGGGCTGTTAGGACTTGGCTACTTTGATGGAGTGCCGGCCGTAAGTGTTCACAGGGAAGCTTGTTAAATTGGTATTTTCGTGATGCTTTGCATTGTTGCCTCTCTCTCGTCTGTAATGAGTTTTATTAAGAACAGTTAGATTCTTGGCTTTTGTATGTAATTATGTAGGGTGTTCTAGAGAAAGTGCGATAATGTTACGTAGTCTGTTCAGGAGATGAGAAGAAACAAAATATAATTCGCAGGGATTTCGGTATACTGCATCGTTTAGAAGATTACTGTATTTACTCACATCTCTTTATTGCGAATTTCACGCCTTGTTTTCTGAGCATATAATTTAGAAATTTGTGATACTATATGATAATAACGTAAAATATATGCACAGATACGAAAAGTACATTGTTTAATACGGAGTATGTTTCTAAAATGAATAACTTACTTAACACACATTGGAGTGTTATTAAATACTCGTATTCATAGGTACGTGTTTATAATGTATTACCTTTTACCTGCAGCTTCGCTCGCGTTCATGTCCTTAAATAAGTTTTAAAGACTACTGAAAAGAAAATAAAATAATTTGATTTTTTTCCCTTATTCCTTTGACCAGGATAATCAAGATAAACGTTTAGTTAATGTTACTTACTTTTTAAGTTAAAATTTTTAAGCGTAAAATTTCAGTAAATACTGCCCTTACTGAGATAAAAAGAAATCCATACTGATGTCGCTAAGACACTATTCTGCATAATTTTTAAAATCCGATTTCGATATATCAAACATTGCAATCTTATGTTTTTTTTTTTGTTTTACTAAAAAATTTTAAAATAAAATATAATTTAAAAAAACTGGAAAACGTGCTTTATTAAAATATCTTACTACAAAAATATATAATTTTCATTACCAAGATTTCAAAAAGTTTAAAGTATTAACAAAACGTTAAAAACATTAATTCTTTTTCAGAAAAGCGCGAATAAAAGTATTATTCTAAGATGCTTCTGTATACTATATCTTTTTCCATTCGGCGCTAATACATATAAATTCCTGGCTTTGGATACATGCGAACAGGCAACATATAGTTGACCATGGGAAAAGCATGACTTTTCCAAATGCACCCCTGCTACCTGTAATGTTTGCTCTTGAGCTTTGTTAATAGTAACAGCAAAACTAAGTTGGATTGAATACTGCAGTCTTTTAAAGTGATATGGTGGGTGAGTGGGGATTATTGAGATTCGAGGTAGGATAACATTTTCCCCTTTTTCTACACGTGTTAAACTAGTGGCACCGATTATATTCTGCCCTAATTGTGTGATCCGAAGCTTCGTTCCATTACACAATCGAGGTGCATCTATATTTCCCATAAGCATAACCGGTACATTTAGTTTCAATTGGAGTATATGTGAGGGTACACCTGATAGCTCTATTGAATTTAAAAACTCAGCAGGATATGAAGTGCTTTGTTCTATATTCATGATTGTATCTATTGGCAAATACTCTTTTATTTCTCCCTGCACCTCTTTCAAAATGCCAATGTTGATTTTGTTTACGGTTTCATTTGTCGGCGCTAGAATTGCTCTTGCACATAACCGGTGATCGCTATTTAAATTTTCTTGCAAGTACGGGTAAACGTTAGCACACATCGTTTTCTACCAAATTGCAAAATTCCTCTGAAAGTAAAATACAACCTTCAGCATCTGTTTCCAAACATCCATCGCCAATTTTCAATAGAATTTCTGCGTAATTCCTTGAATCTACATCATTATAAAGATACACTCTCATATTTGTTTTAAGACTGAATTTTTCAACTTTCGCCCATAAACTTGATGATTTGAGAGAGGCTTTGATTTCATCTGTAGGTGTACGTTTCTGAATTACCGGCAGAATTTGTCGAAAGACACCAGCTAATAAAATTACCATTCCTCCTATAATATTTGTACTGTCTCGCAAATCCCGAAGAGTTCAGTTTAACTCTTCTATAGCTTTTTGTGAAACATCGTACTTTCATCCTAAACTAAAAGCTTACATTGTCGTAGCATCCTATTTCGAGAGCTATTTTTACTAAAATTGCAGTTGGGTGAATTTTCCTGCGCAAGATTCAACGGCAATTTTAAAACTGAATGTGCAGTACGGCCGCCGTTTAATAGTGTAGCAGCTATACCAGAAGAGGCTACAGCAGCCGCTATTTTCTGGTCTTTTCTGACGGATATTAATAATAAATTTAGCAAAAACGTTTTCCCGGTTCCTCCAGGAGCATCGAGAAAGAAAAGTGAACCATTTTCGGGAAATTTCTTTTACGTAACACCTGATGGAACACGTGAATTTGTTCTGGAAGTAAATGAGGGACCAGTTCTGCTACTTGCTGCTGCAGTGCAATGAAACTGTAGTCTAATTCTTGAGCAATTTCATCATTCAAGTAATTTTCGTCTCATCGTCGTGGACTAAGCATTCCAAAATCTTGAAGCTTCTTCCCCACTATTGTCAAAACCTTGTTTTCAATTATGATCGGTGCTTCGTTATAGATGTGCTCATTAAAAGTCATACGTGCATGTACTCGCTGTAGTCTCCACAAAATCTTTTCCACCATGTTCTTCTTGCACTTATCCATAAATTTTGAGGATTAGAAAGACCGCAAGGTGATAATAAGGGTTGTGTAAAGTTCCCTGATTTTATCTGGCGATCGACATTGTACAGCTTCTTCTATAGTTTCGTTCCAATGGTTATCATTCTCTAACAAACCCTGCGCTTCACATGCTTCTCTATAAATTCGACATTCTAGACTATTAACAATTTAAAGATCTTTAAAACTAGTTGGACCTTGAACATGATGCAATAAAATGCGCAGACAAAAAATTCAAAATTCGTTATATGGACGGTATAGACACGACCAAGAGCGTCCGATGACCCTGGCCAATTTTCAACAGGCGTACCTTGAACGCGACGTTGCCGTTCCTTTTTTGAGTTGTTCCATGTATAATAGCGGGAACTTCCAAATGCAATAATCTTTTCACAAAAGTATCTGTCTGGCAAAGCTGAAAAAAAGCGGTCAGTGTGGTTTTAGGAGGAGATAAAAGTCTTTCTTGAAAATTATGCTTATTAATAAAAATACGCTGCCCATTTTCTAAATGTACGGCAAGATGTGTAACAGTCGGATATCTTTCATGTAATTGAAAGCCAAGGAGCTACCACGCTGCCTCATTACTACTGACATATCGCCCTGCTTGATAGGTTTGTATTTCATTCAGAGGCAGCAACACACCTTCGTTACGAAGATTGAAGATCGCCTGGTCACTCCCTTTATTGATATATTTAATCGCACGAACAAAGGTTCAGGCTTCAACATTAATATGAGCATTAAATAACTTACACAGAACGGGTGAATGTGGCACAACCCAGCTATTATAAAAAAAAGTCTTGACTATCCCACTGCGACTTTGAATCGTAACTCTTCTACCACCATTTTCGGATGCTCTTCGTCTGTATAAAGGATAACCCTTATTATTGTGCCCTGCTTCCTTCATTAGCTCCCGAGGAAACGTTTTCGCACATTTGCCAATTTTCATGCAAGGTGATGCTGGATTGTGAGCTTCACAGGGACCATCAATCATGTTTTTGATTACGATTTCGTGCAAATTCTTATCTAGTTCTGGATCAGGGATTTCGGTGCTTATAATATTATCTATTTCATTTAGAAGTCAAACAACAAAAATCAGTGTTATATTTTCAAATTTTCACAGGACTAGTTTCGGTGGTTTTTACCGAACCACCATCCTCAGCTGCAAAAATGCAAATGAACAAGATAAAGCGCTTTTGCAACTGAGGATGGTGGTTCGGTAAAAACAATCGAAACTAGTCCTGTGAAAATTTGAAAATATAACGCTGATTTTTGTTATTTGACTTCTAAATTAATATTTGTTCGGCGTGTTATTGTATTTTAATTATCTATTGGTTGGATCGCAGCTTTCCTTTTAACCAAAAAAGAATGTGCACATGTGGCAAACCTCATTTCTGTCATTCAGTGGAGTACATGTGGCACTGAACGTTTGTCATTACATTAATGATATTTTGAACTTTTAAATGAAACACGCGGGCAACTATGTCATGTCGATGAGCGACTCTTTGTCCGAGCTTAAGCTCTTCTGTTATTTCTTTCCATGAAGGATTGCAGGTAAAAGTTACAAATAGGTCAGGCCTACCGTAATTGCGTACGTAGGCGAAAGCGTCTTGTGTGTGTTCATGAAGATAGCGGGGACTGTTCGCCAAAAAGGAGAGAAGAATAATCATCTTGCCTAAGTTATTGGGGCTAATATTACCATCTATGCATCTTGTAGATGAATGTAATTTTCAACTCGTAGTTGTGTCCGGTTTAAAGAAATGTAACGAAGGCGTTCGCTGTCTACCTTGATATACATATCTACTAAGAATTGATGAAAGAGCCGCCTGGACCGCGGAAGGAGGTTGAAATCATTCTCTCGAAGCGTCATGTGATAGGGGTAAAAATTCATGGAGGAAACTTTCTTTTGGGAACTGGCTGTTTTGTAGTTGGATTAATCTGTGGAATATGAAAATGGTATCCCAATTGCCCTTTACTAAAAATTAATGGGTACTGCAAAGCATCGTAAAATTTATGAGTATATGCTACGCGTGTCAGTGTATTATCATGTGCTCGTAACACTATATCTCGTGGAGAGCATGTGTCACCAGTAACCAAGACAGCAACTCCATTAATTGTCGGTGCATTATAGCGCCTCTCATGTTCGCCACGTGGAGTTCGATCAGCATGAATGACGACTTTATAATCGTCTTGAGCCCAGTTTTCTATTGCAGTTTTGAAGGTATTTATCAAAACGTTGTGGTCATGTAACATTCTTTGAATTTTCAATACTGTATCTCTCTCGACTCGATCAATATACTGACAACGACGGCTTACTTCATTTTCTTCTTGGCCCATAAAATAAACTTGCAAAAATTTATGCGGTTCATTATCTATTGGAAAAAGTGAACCAATTCGATGATATATCTCGACTTGAACGGTAAAAGTTGGTGAAAACCCGGGCATTCTTATCGCTTTGTCTACTCCAAAAGATGTTATTTGGAAGGAAGAGTTGTACTTTCTGATTTTACTTAAAAAATACTTTGATTTATCTGTATCATATAAATATAGAGTTTTCAGCGGCTCTTCACCAAGTAAAGAAAGCGAAACTTTACCATTGGAACAGCATATTCCTGCAGTTTCATTTTTCCATTTTAAAGCGTCGCAAAACTGGCATTTTTTACTCATCGAATCGATAACAATTAATGGATGATTATGGTAATCAATGGAAGAATCTTACTGAAGTCCAGAATCATTACATATGGACCAATTGTTATGCATGAAATTGCGCCGGTGTTCGGTTTCCATTTTCTGCATGAATGATTCTTCTCGCCTGCAGTTGTTCTGGAGTATCTCGCGTTCTAATAACTGCCTTTTGTTGAGCTTGTTCTTCCAAGCGAATCTGTGGTTGAAGAGGCGTTTCTATAGCTCTTAATGCAGTTTGACGTTCAGCTTGTTCTTTCAAGCGAATCTGCGTTTGGAGAAGTGTTTCAGCAGCTCTGAAAGCAGCTTGGCGTTCAGCTTGTTCTTCTAAACGAATCTGTTTTTAACAGGCGTTTCAGCAGCTCTCAAAGTAGCTTGTCGTTCAAGTTGTTCTGTCAAGCGGAGATGTGTTTTTAGAGGATTTTCAGCTGCTCTCATAGAAGCTTGACGTGAAGTTTTGGCCTCTAATCTTTCTTGTCTTTGAGAAGCTGTTTCATCAGTTCTCAAAACGGATTGTCGCCTTGCTTGTTCTTGTCTTCTTAATTGTGCATGTACAGAAGATTCTTGGAATCGAGCAATTTTGGCTTTGTTCTGTCAAGCGGAGATGTGTTTTTAGAGGATTTTCAGCTGCTCTCATAGAAGCTTGACGTGAAGTTTTGGCCTCTAATCTTTCTTGTCTTTGAGAAGCTGTTTCATCAGTTCTCAAAACGGATTGTCGCCTTGCTTGTTCTTGTCTTCTTAATTGTGCATGTACAGAAGATTCTTGGAATCGAGCAATTTTGGCTGCCTGGGCCCGAGATGTAAAATATTTGTGAAAGAAGAGCCAAAAGCCGGAAATCCTGAAGGATTTTAAATAATAAATTAAATAAATAAAAAATAATAAACGTTACGCTTTCACGCCTTAATTACTTAACCGATCATCATGAAATTTCCAAGAAATATTTTTGATATATTAGAAAAGGTTAAAGATGTTTGCGTGGTTCAAACCACGCACCTGCGCGCGCAGACAAACTTTTACATCGTTTAACTTATCGTATGAAATTTTCAACATTTAATGTTTATACAACGACAATCATTTTAAGCTATAGAAACTATTATATAGTTTAAGTTTCAACAGGTAAGTTGCATTTTATAGCCTATAAATTTTTCTAATATATCAAAAATGTTTCTTGAAAATTTCATGATGATCGGTTAAGTAATTAAATCTTGACAGCGTAACAAACAAGCAAACTAACTCACATTCGCATTTATAATATTAGGATTATTCTCATCATTTAAGGTTTTCCCTCAGAAATGGTAAATATCATGTGTAACCTCACGGCTTTCAAGCGCGTAGTCACGACAAGACAGATTTTTTTAAAATGGTAAATGGCAAAAGAAAGATAAAGTTTTAAAAGTATTTTGAGGAAAAACTGTAATTGACATAATACAATAGAAATTAACAACGCTTAGATGCATGGCTCCTGGTTATAAACTGGCAGCCCAATGCTAGACCCGAATATTTATCCTGTTAAAGAACAACCAGTGTTCAACAACAAAGAATTCAACAGTTGCTTCGAACAAGGAGACGTTCCAACTCCATGCACTGAATTTTTCAAGAATCATCCTGATTGTGTACAATTAAATGAATCATCCCGATTCAATGAAGTTTGAAGAGAATTACACTGATTCTGTGCGCTATGCAATTTTGAGTAAAACATCCCGATTCAGTGAAGTGTTGAATAATCATCCTGATTCTGTGCAGTTTCATCCCGACTCGGTGAGGTTTTGGAGAATTATTCTGATTTTGTGCAGTTAAGTGGATCATTCTGATTTAGTGTTGTGAATTCTAATTTAGTTTTAAGTTCAATAAGTATCATGCATGTTTTTAAATTCATTGGCGTTTGCTTTAATTAATGTATAAAAGTTTGTCCCCTGTGTCTAAATTGCGACAATTTTCTTTTATCTTCCACAAAATGGACACTGGTGACAATGAACTATATTGCTTGATTCTGGTAGTGCATCAAGTGCTGAAGACGAAGATGAACTGTTGGTTTCTTCAGAACCGGAATCTTCGAGAGAAAAATTAGACTGAAGTATTTCATTATGAAGTTTCGTGTGTAGAACAAATTGTTCAACATATGGATGATTGCATACGCGAAGTAAATACTGTAGTACAGATTACTGCTACTATTACACGAATTTTTTGGAATGATTTCAAGTGTTTAGGTGGGACAGAGAGAAGTATGAAAGATATTATGATGGTGATCAAGATCCACGCCTTAAAGAAGCCCATATAAGTAGTCAATACAAGAAGCCTTCATCTCATCATCAAGAGATTCCCGGTTTGCGCTTCCTACAGAAGAATGGGAAATACTTTGCTGGTTCTTCGCCGAGACGTCGTACGAGCCAGCGGGGGAGTCTGTAACCTCACGGCTTCCAAGGGTAGTTACGGCCATACAGATTTTTTAAATGGTAAATGGCAAGAGACAGTTAGTTTTAAAAATATTTTAAAGAAAAAAAGGAACTGATCTAACACAATAGAAGCTAACAATGTGTAGACATATGTCTTCCTGGTTATACGTGTAATTTTCCGCTCACGATTTTCAAAAATACTCAATACTTCATGCGAATTTTAAAATCCTGTCATGTCATTTGCGATCAGGCAGCGAAGGGTTGCCGCAGTGTAATCGCGGCCATGCGATGTGTTGTATGTTCTTTGCTTTTTTTCCCCTTTTTTATGTGTTAATTATACTAAAATATGTCAGAGGTATCTACGTAAGGAATGTCTTTGTGGGCGACTTTCTTAGTGAAAATTGGTATGCACTCATGCTACACATGGAGGGAGGGTAGATCATGAAAAGACCCATACAGCCAGCTCCTTCACCATGATTTGAATCCGTGAGAAACTGCCAGTGTTCTTTGGTTTTAAGTATTCGGCCACTAGTGTCTTGCATGTTGTGTCTCATTATAAGTGCTCAAATAACCAACGCTTAAATGCATCAGTTTAAGCGATGTTAGATGTTTGGAATCTGGGGCGGGACGCATTCTAAGAAGCTTGGTGTCATTCGAATTTTGTCGAATGTTAACTGTGAATACACGCAGTGAATTCCAGTGTATTTGTTAAAGACTCATTCTGAAGAACTGATTTCACAGTTCACTCATTATTTAGGTTAAGGCAAAGCTCTTGAGGGCTGTGTTCCAAAAGGGAAAGATGTCTTCGCAGAGGCCATTTTTAAAAGAAACTCTCTATTTATTCGCATTAAGTATGAGAAAAACGAGGAAAACTCCCATACAGCTAACCCGTTTGCGAAAATTTGTTGGTTTGATTTATTCGATTATGGTAAACTTCGCAAAAGCTATCTGCGTGAAGGATGCCTTCATGGAGGCCTTCTTAAGAACTGGCGCGTATCCCTGTTACACATGGATAAAACCACAAACACGTCCATGTAGCCAGCTGTTCGTCCGACATTGACCCACGTTTTAAACTACCAGTGTTCAGTTACCGTTCGGCCACTGGTAGGCATAGTCGAGATTTGAAATCGACTCCAGTTACTAGTTTTCGCGACAGCTTGGTTTTGCTGCCCAAATATTAATTACAAAGGGTTGTATAGCATAAAATTAATGGGTTTCGAATTAACAGTGAATAAAAAACGATTTTAATTGCATGGTATTTCAACAAAATTTGTACTTCTTTAGCTAATTAATATTTCTTTACAGAAAATAATTTGTCTTATCTTTTGCGCTTAGTGAATTGCATTTTTACTAACGTAATTTAACCGAATATTTTTGCTCCTTATATTACTATAACAACTCAAGTTTATGCAACTAGTTTACTTTGTTAGATGCGATTTTTTTTTTTACCATTCTGATGTGTTCACACATAAGTATTTTCGGAACAGGGGCAAAACGTTCTGCGTCTTCACCGTTGGAGCATGGGCATACGTTAACAACAAATTCTAAACCTCCCCTCATTCCTCTTTTACATTAAAGTTATTAAAGGTCTTGAGTACCCTTTTAATGATCTCGATATTCGTTCCATTTAAACCCAAATAAATATAAGGGAAAATAGCAAACTATGATTATAAGGAGAGTTCCATGAGCTTCATGAAATGTTTTGCAACAGTGTGGAATTTTAACTGAGAAATTCGGAAAATTCAGGTACGTGTTTAAGTGGATGGTACTTAGAAACCCATCGCATTAGGGAAACACATGGAAAAAAGGAGGTTATCCATACCATTTCCGGAAAACAAAACAAACGATATTGGCAAACCACGTGCCGGCGAAAGCTTGGCGCGTTCATGCTTCCGAGGTGATTGATTTCCGTGTCTGCGGCCTTACCCTTTATCTTATTTTTTTTTAAAAATATATTTGAACGTTTGTTTATCGTCGTCGCCAACTTTATTGTACTTTTGCCCGCCTCTTTCTTTCTTTTTTTTTCTTTCTTGGAAGAGGGCTACGATATTATTTCTCATTTATAAACAGGGCTTAAATTCAGGTGAAAACCCACCAGAGGCACTGTGGCAGAGAGGCCACCTGTGGCACTTTTCAGTTTTTGAGTAAAATTATAATTTTAGTCGAAGTGCAAATTAAGTGAACTCCAGTATTTATGCTTATTATTTCATTATTTGTCATTTAATTTCTTCTTTTTTTTATCTCTTAGTATATAATTTTAATTATCATTATTTATAAATTTGTTTATTTTTATTCCATAGATCTCATCTGTAACTATAGAAATTAAGTGACGAGTATAAAATATAATAGCAATGTAAAACATGGATTATATTCAAAGTCAGCAGACAAACAAGGTTGTGCTTTTTTCGAAGCTTGAGTTTAATAACGTATTGAAGCCTCCCGGGGCCTACCTCGTATCGCGTAAGCCTGGAGAATCTATGAGTCTTAAGTTTCCCTCCTATGCTCTCAACTTATAGGAAATATTACGAGTTTTTCTCCAGTTCACTTGACAGTTTAGTTCCCCAAGTAGGCCAAAAGACTGATGGCAAGTAACAACAAGGTACATTAACGTATTAACAATGCCCTCTAATGAATATGCAGTAACTGCATGTAGTAATTATTACAGACTGAAAAAAAAATAATTTATAGGTTTTCTAAAAACGAAGAAATCATGGACTTCTGGATAGTTGGCTTGCAAAATGACCAAATGAGTTTAAACTGAAAATGGACCATTTGCTCAAAATATTTTAATGATGAAGGTTATGGAAAGACATGCAATATTTTTATCAACAATCTTTCTACCTTAATAGCAACTGTAGAAATATTCACCTTTTTGCTTTGAAAACTTTATCTAATAAGTTTTTGTGGCTACTCTTTACTTGATAGTGCTCTTGTAATTAATAGGTACTGTAGAAGTGTAGTGGTGAGGCATAAGACACATTTATAAAAATAAACTTAATTAATCATATCCAACATAGCAACACTTCGATGAAAAGCAAAATTTCTGCATCACTATGTATACTTTGCAATATCTGTTGTTATTGTGACTGTTGTAACGTTAGAATAAGCCCACGAAATTCATCTTGGCAAAGAGTGCAAGACTGCACCTGTTGTTGGCAAGAGTATTGAGGATCATACAGGTGACAGTATGACTTCACTCAGATTTTACCGTCAGTTTTGATGGAGAGCACCCCGAGGGGCTGCATTATTTACCTACTTCTCTCGCACCGTATCACACTGTGCAGCACAGAACTCAATTCTAATACATTTGGGTATTCGGTCTTTCATCAAAGACAACATCCAAGCAATTTCTTCTGAGCCGGTATATGGTACTACTTTAAGGTTATCTTCGGACAGCTTGTACTCACATCAGCCTATCCACCATGTGAGCCAATTTGCACGTTGTTTCCCTGGCAGCATCGTAGAGTATCTACTCAATGAGGGAGAGTGAACAATAAAACAAATAATTTAAATTACAGTAGTAATTGTGGAAGTTATAAAAATAAAACATGCGGTAAATTAATTTGCATGATAAAAATATTGAATAAACGGAATATATACAAGTTATATGTAGTAGGTAGTAGAAAAATGTTGAGGGAATCTGACATGTCCTGATTTTGTGACAGTTTTAGGAATAGTTGATATGGTATTCTTCAGTGTGTCCATGGTACTCGATGGTTTAGTTTTATGCACAATAGTTTTATCACTGATAAAAAATGCAGGTTTGAGTTGATCAACTGAAACAGTTTGATTCTTACCGTGCATGGATATTATAAAGTTTTGTCATGTTGCTCAGTAACAGGATGACGACCTGAGTATCTTGAAAAGGAAGCTCGACAGAGTCGGTTCTCAGATGAGCATGAGAGCGCGATTTCAAAGATGGATGAATATGGACAAGTTCTGAAGAGTGTTTTGATGTTGCAATGGGAATCTGAGATTCCATTATAGATCATAAACGAGTAGCATATGTTGGTCTTGGGGATGGTGAATAAGCTGATGTGAGCACAAGCTGTCCGAAGGCAACCTTAAAGTAGTACCATATATCGGCTCAGAACATACTGCTTGGATGTCGACTTTGATGAAAAATCGAATACCCAAAAGTTTAAGAGGTAGTGACACTGTTTAGTGAAAATTTTCTTGTGCATTTATGCTGTTTTTCAGCTGACGATTTGCCTAGGTCTGTAGGTAGTGGTACAAATATGATGAGTGCCCACCAGGTTCGTGAGTTCTCTAGAAAGTTGCGACTCAGTTTTGTCCCAGGTTGGTGGTGATGGTAAAAAGACATCCATCTACTAATTACATCCTTATAAGTTGGTTCAGCTGACATATCAGTTTTGGAAATTACTTCAGGCCTTCATGTGAAGCAATCAATTATGGTCAAGCAATACTGATATCCTTCGGAAATTGGCAATGGGCCAATAAAATCAATATGAATATGAGAAAATCTGACATCAGGAAGTAAAAATGTTGAAATGGGTGATTTTGTATGCTTTTATATCTTTGAACATTGCCATTTTTCACAAGCATTCACGGAGTTCTTGGTAAAAGTATCCATGTTAGGCCAACTGTAACATTTATCAGTTTTGAAGTGGGAGCTATAGCTAGATGCAAGAGGTTGTGAATACTTTGGAAGATGATGGGTCTAAATGAAAAGGGAATGAAAGAGGAGGAACATTGGTTGTTGAGTTACAGTTCAGAAAACTTAAAAGAAAGAAGATCTGGAATTTTATAATTTAGTTTATTTCTGAGTATGCTGAATCTGACTGTTTGAAATACAAAATAAGTGAGTGGGAGAGCGAATCTACTTCTGTTCGGGAGAGGTCGGTAACACTTTTCCTACTTTTATCATTTAGTATATCAGTGGCAAATTGAGAGATATAATCTAGATGTATCAGTTGTTGAGGAGAGTACTTTTCTCCTTTTCATCTGAAAGCGAATGTTAATGATTTTTAGTTGGTAAATATGACGAAGTTGTGACATTCTAACGTGTGCTGAAATTTCCTGATAGATTCTGAAATTTCCTGATAGATTCATATGTTGCCAAGAGTTTTCAGTCGTATAGTTTTCAGTCATTTCTGTTAACTGGTATTCAGTTTTAAAGAAAGGAATGATTTTGGTTCCCATACGCAATTTTGAAGTTGTATGAGAGCGCTGCCAATAGCAGTGTCAGATGCATCAGTCCAGAGATTGAGCTGAGCACTAGGAATTGGATCTCTTAAGAGAGAAGCTTTGGCAAGAGCTTCTTCAGCTGCTAAAAATGCCTTTGCAACTTCCTCAGACCACTGGAGAGGAATTTCAATCATTTTAGTTGGACAGAATGATTTCTTTTTGTTAGCATGACTTTAAAAAAACTTAAAGGAGATGGAATATGTGCTGCATGTGGTACAAATCTGAGCTAAAATTTTAATAGGCTAAGAAATTGGCGAAGTTGTGTTAAGCTTGTTGGTTTAGGAAATACACAAATCACATCAACTCGATCTCAAATTGAAGCTATACTTTCTTTAGAGACATTAAATCCTAAGAAATCTAAGGTAGGAACTCCAAATGTACACTTTAAGGTTTTATTGTTCAACCATAATGGTGTAATCTTTTAAAGAGAGCTCATATATATTCAGTATATTCTTCTATTATATTCCTCTTCTTTGTCTGTATAGATAATCAGAATATCATCAATAAATGCATAGACATCTTTACCTCTCATCACATCATCGATAAACCTTTGAAAAGTGCTTGATGCATCGCACAGTCGAGTGCCCTAAAAAATTCCAAAGGGTGTACAGGACGGATGTTTTATGGACATCATCAAGAGCAATTGGAATCAGATGAAATGCATTGACAAAATCTACATTGGAGAATATGTTGGACCCATGGAGTTCAGTAGTGAAATCAATAATACTAAGGACTGGATGCTTGTCCTCTTTGGTCTGAGCATTAAAGGCTCTAAAATCACTGACAGGATATCAGCCATTCATATCCTTTTTAGGGAACATATGCAGTGGCGAAACATAGTTGCTGTTGGATGGGCTCATGTGTCCTAGATGCAACACATGCTGAAATTCCTTTTCTGCTGTGTTCAAATGGTCAGGTGCAAATTGTTGTGGTTCAGCAAAAACGGGATTGCCAAAAGTTTCAGTATGATACTGAACTAAATGTTTGACAGTTTGGTTTGCACATGGAGCTTGAACATTATCAAGAAGTTCACTCAGCAGTTTAGAATATTATCACAAAATACAAACTCTACAGAACACATAATAGCAGTATGCAAAATACCATGAGAATTTAATTTGGAGTGTCATTTAAACAAGTTTCTAAGATCTGATGCAAGGTTGAATAAAAAAAAAGTTCAATATTATTATGTAATATAAGGTTTTAAATGAAATATCTGTACAAATGTCTCTGCCCATAAATCAAATAGCTGTTGGAGTTTTTAATACTTAAGAGTTTAGTTTATGTTTTAATTCCATATCAAATGAAAATCCATATTTGGATAACCACTTCTAAATAACATGAACATGTAAAGTTTGTGACATACATGATAAACACAATATACAGTAACTATGTTTCAAAGACAGTAAATAGTGGTAAAGTTTTTACCTCCAACAGAATATAATTAAAGTTGCGTTGTGAATTTAAATACTGTGGGGTCCAGTGTTCTAAATTAAAAGTGAAAACATCACAAGAAAAAGTTAAAATTAAAATTAGAGTTTATTAAGAGATATCTGACTGAATACAAATATTTACATAGGTGGTGGTGGTGAGGAAACAGAATAAATCAAAATTTTTCATACCGAATTTGACAATGGTAAGGGTACATGCCTATACTTGGTACAGAATCATGGCAGTAGACGTCAACAAAATTTTCTACTCTAGCCTTTTCACTTGTTTTCTATAAGGAGAGAAAAAGAAAGTAATTAGTTAAGAAATTGGTTTTGACATTTGCGTCGCCCTCCATAGGAGCCTTCTCTCATCCATTTCTTCCAACATCCTTTGTTCTATGATAAGGCAGACAGCTACTCTCGTGATAACTTCAGATAGTATTTTTTTCTCGTTGTCTGCCAACGTCTCTCTCTCTCAGCTCCAATCTCCGTCTCCTCCCCTCTGTGTCTGTCTCACAGCCTTTTTACTCCTTTCGCCAAAAATGCTCGTTTGGCGATTTTAGATGGTAAGAAAACAGCCAACAGCCCGGCAACCCCAGGGGAAAAACACACAGGAAGGGGAAGCCAATGTAGTTCGAACTCCAGAAATTGGCGAATAATCGCTGATCCACCAAGGTCAGTTACCTCTCAGCAGAACTAGCCTCGTCGAGGGTTCCCACTCCAGCATAGAAAAAGCCTGCGAGTAAGCAAAACACCCCGTCCCCTCGACCTTGGCGTAGGGTTAGTAGTGTTGGAAGTACCCTCTCCAGCAGGGTGCAAAAGTTTGGTTGATGACAGATGCTTCCCAGACCCTGTCTGGCGTGAAAAACAAGATCGTAAATAATTTGGAATCCCCGCAAGGCAACGGAAAAATTTTCGAAAGAATATGGTATTAGTTATTCATTTTAAACACAAATTAACTTCAATGCTGAAAGTACTTCAATTAAAATATAATAATTACATAGATAATTTTCTTGGGTTTATTACAACACCAAACACGACCACCATAGTAAGGAAATAAAAATTACTTCAGTTAAAATATAATAATTAAGTATGAAAAAATTTTTATGTTCTCCACAACACCAAAACGACCACCATAGTCAGAAAATATGGATCCCAAATTTAGCAGAAAAGGGGGCACATTAAAACTTACCGTATTTTTCGCCGTATAAGGCGCACTTTTTCTCCCCAAAATCGGGGGGGGGAAAGTGCCTGCGTCTTATATGGCAAATACAAAAGCCCACCATGGCGCCGCTCTGCCTTGGCGCTGTCTGAGACCAGGAAGCCCCGCTCTGCCTCGCACTGTATCTGGACGGTCTCTGCCTCGCTGTATTTGGACGGTCTCTTTGTGCACTTTTTAGAGTCTCGTAAGCCAGCGCGGGAGCGGGTGAAGGCACGCGCCTCTGCGCTCAGCTAACAGCAGTGCGGGAGCAAGCGGATAGCTGTGAGCTTTGATATATGTAGTATGGTATATCTGAATGAAATATATCATATTTCATACCACCCCATCAAGATGTCGAAGCAGAAGAGACTGGCATATAAAGTTGCTTTCAAGCTGGAAGTAATAAAATTTGCTAAGGAGCATGGAAACAGAGCAGCGGAGAGACACTTTGGGCCACCTCCAACTGAGAAAATGATAAGAGAGTGGAGGAAACAGGAGGATCAGCTCCAAAAGTTGGATAAAAGCAAGCACACCTTGCGTGGACCAACTGCAAGGTGGCCAGAGTTAGAGGTAGAAGTAAAGGAGTGGATCACACGTCACGGGCAAAATGGACTTTCTGTCTCAACAAAAATGATAATTTATGAGGCCAAACGCATTGCTGTGGAGAAAGGCATTCAGGATTTCACCGGATCACCATCGTGGTGCTATAGATTTATGAAGAGATCTGGCCTTTCTATGCGCACCAAAACCAGAATTGCACAAAAAATGCCAAAGGAATACGAATCAAAGATTCTGCCTTTTCATAAGTTTGTTATTGATGCGAGGAAGAAGAATAACTTTGAAATGAGCCAGATTGGGAACATGGATAACTTAACCTGCTGTTAACTTTATACAGTTGATATAAAATATTTTACTACAGAATTTGGTTCATAATCTTTTTTTTCTAGATTTGCCTCCTTTAAAATTGGGTGCGTCTTATATGCCGGTGCGTCTTATACGGCGAAAAATACGGTAATTAAAACTTTAAACACCAACTTGTGTAAACAAAACTTTAGAAGAACTTTAAAAAAAAATGACCTTAAGGGTCAACTTAACAAGAAATTAACATTAACAACCAAGTTAAGAAAAAATATTAACTAAGCAAAAATTTAAATAGTTAACCAACCAAAAGAAAAGAAGAAAAAAAAATTACTCAAGCAACTTAAAAATCAGCGTTAACCAAAACTGTCAAGAAAACAAATTAAATGACAACAATTACTTTTCAACAAGCCAAAGAAACTTAAGTTCAACTACAAAAATAAAAACAAATTAATCTTTAAGTCTGAAGCAAAATAAGTTAAATCATTACCTTTAAAACAATTTAAATCACAACTGAAATATGTAATACATAACATAGCTATGGAGCTTTTACTGTGACCAATCTATGCACATAAATACATTTTTCTTATGCATCTAAAATAATGAAAAGTGTAGTAAGCAACCTAAGTGCGAAGGATCTTTTCTATTGTAGGATAAATACATGCCAATAATTTTCTTTGGAAAGGTACATGGGCAATCTTGATACTTCTTACAAGAATTCAATAAATAGAGAATTATAATAGAATGATGCACTTTTAAATTCTGTTATTGAAAATACTTACTAAGGAAACAAGAGTAGTATTTTAAGAGATCAGAACAACTTGTTTAATTTAAAAGTGGCTAATAGATGACATTGTTGGCTGAAGTAAATTTCTGCATATCTTATTCAATTTCCTTTTATGTGAATTCAGTTGTAGGTGTGGTAAGGAAAACAAAAACACAATTGGACAGATCTTGGTCCTCTTTAAATGAAATATCTTAGCTCTTTCAAATAAAATAGTATTCTTATATTTTATAACAGTGTTTCTGTTTTCAAAGTAAATGTCGTCATTAAAATGTTTTTAAAATGGGTCATTTTGTTTTATTCTTTGTTTATTGAAAAGTATCTTCAAAAGACATATTTTTTAAGTTTAGAAAAATTTTACAATTATGTGGTTTTATAGCAAAATCCACTGCAACAACAAAAGACTTGAAGCATAAAAATATCCAAAAGTGAATACTAAGTTTTTGAGTTGTATAAATTTGCATAATTTAGATAGTTCAGACATGTCATAACTTTTGTCCATTTTTCAAATATGTGACATTATGTGGTTTCACATCCCAAATCTGAATCTTTAAATTTTGATTCATTAATCAAAATTTAAAGATTTATTGGTATTGAATTTAATGTTCTCTTTTTCCTAAAATACTAGTTAAAAAAAGAGTGAAATAAACATTACTTTGTATCATTTACAAAACATAAGTAGAATTTTACAAACTAGAGAATATTCTTTATGCTAGAAGTCAATAAAAGATTAAATTCTTTCAGTCCCTTCATATTAGGAATTTTCTCAATGTTATTAAGTATGTATGGATAAAATCATGTTATATATATCAGATTTTTCTTCTAATGTACATTTATTTTTCAGATCTTCATTGATAATGAGTGGCATGATTCTGTAAGTGGTAAAACTTTTCCAGCCATCAACCCTTATAATGAAGAAAAAATTTGTGATGTCCAAGAAGCTGATAAAGTAAGTTTCTATTTTTGAATTTGCGTGTTGAAATGCTGCTTCACTTTAACTAAAAGTTGGGAGTTCCTCTACAAACAGTATAAGCTTGTCTCTAATAGCTTATTTCCTTATCTGCATTGATTCATTTAGGTCTGTCATCTTTATCTGTATAAATTAGACACATGATTTCTGGACATAAAACTTCTTGAGGTATTTCTTTTAACTAAGCAATTTTTCTAGCAGTGCCTGCTTACAGCAGACATAGAATTTCGAAAGTTGTCTCTAAACATTTAATTAAATCATTTATGTCATATAATCATGAATTAAGCTCATCAAATTATCTCAAATGCTATGGAAAATATGACTGAAATAGAATGCTAAAAGCTGTCTTTAACTAATGATGAGAAACTTAATACTCTTTGGCAGGTGCTGCCATCAACAACCTACCGTGCAGGATTGCAATCAGATGCAATCTCTATTGCATCTAAAGTCTGCCTCCCAGTACCTTCTTAAATTTTAAAATTTTCTCTCACCTGAATTATGCCATAAAGTGCTTTTGCACTGGTTGCATTGGTTCTGCTGTCATGTAACTAAACATTAAAAGCAATGAAATATATTTTCTTACATTTTTACAAAATTATGCATAAGAAATTTCATTGAAAATAAAACATTGTAAAAAATGGAAAGCAGAAATTTTAATTTTACAAAGCTGTTCGAGTAAAATTTTTATTTAAAGCTAGGTAGTAGCTGTAGAAGTCTTGAAAGAAGCCTTTTAAATTTAAATATGCCATAGAATCTATTGCAGTGACTCTTTATTGGATAACAGTCTTTGAAAGTGACAAGTATTCCTGAGGATCATGAATAAAGATCAATACTTGTATTCTCTAAAGAAAATCAATATCATCTGGAGCTTTGTACGGTCCTTATAGAGAAGCTTAATTCAATTTAATTTTTATTATTAAAGGAAAAGTTCCAAACCTGTATAATTACTGTCTTTCTCACTTCAGTGAGTGGAAGCTGCAACATAATCTTGTCAGGTGTGCATTTTTGTCTTTTAAAAAATTATAGTGAAACTCTATGTAAATCCAGGCAGGATTGTAGTACGGCATTAGTTCATAATAAATTTACACAAAGAATTGAAAAGATATATAAGCATAATCGTTCTTGCTTATTTTTAATTAAGAATAAATTGAGAATATGCAAGAGTCAAGTGAAAGCCCAAAAGCTAACATATTTCTTTGATGCAATTCAAGCAGGAAAATTATGAGATTTCTGAAATTTGGCTTTGTAAAAGGCCAGGCCAGTTGCTGTGTTTAATCAACACCTATGTATTTATTTGCTACTGATTCATTTTTATATCTGATTACTGCCATAATTGCTCTAAACTTTATTCAACCATACATGTTATTTCTTATTGCTACAAATGTCTAAATGGTAGCTTGAAGTTTTCATATCTTTCCACATGCATAATACTTATGTAAATACAAGCTTAAAGGGACCTTTAAAATGTCTTACACGAAGGAATTCTTTTGTTTAAACAAACAGTTATCATTTGCTTTGCCTTGATGGATTAACTAACCATTTCTATTTGTAGAAGATTCCAGAAATAATCATTTATAAAAGTCTCCTGCCATTTACAAGCAGCTTATCAGCTTAGTTTTAAGAAAAGTATTTCAACAAACATGTTTAAGTAGACAAAATTGCTGTGTTCTTAAGCCAGTTTTTTGAATGTGGTACAAAGATAATTAAAATTTACAGATACCAGTTGATCACCTTCGTTATGGTAGATGTGGCCAAAATTTTCGATTGCGTCTGACCTATCCAGTCTACTTACAAGCTTATAAATTTGAACTTATATTAATAATTCCTTCCTTTCTTTCTAGATGACATGATTTAAAACATGGACAATAACCTACTCTGTGACTATCTTAGGCCATGCTGAGCCTATACTATGACTACTGCAATCAATGCACAGATCCTGAAGAATTTACATTTGAATAAACTGATTGGTTGCCTGCTGTGCAAGTTATGTTGCATGAGCATTAAAATATTTAAGCTCTTAACTGTCCTTGCAAGACTACAAGACAATCTAACTAAAGTGGAACATTGAGGTTTTAAGTGGTAAACTTCTTGAATTTTATTGTAGGTTTATATTTCATTAGAATATTTATCTGTTGGAAAAGGTCATCACATATTCTTACATGTCTTAAGGACTCCTATTTGTAGCAATTTTTAAAGAATATTAAAACATTTTGAAAATCTAAAATGCTGTGTCTTCTGATTAATGTAATAGCTTATTTAAGTAGTAAATTTTTCTTTCATAATTAAAACATTAATGATATAATCTAATGATTTTAATTCTCTAGGCTGATGTGGACGTAGCTGTCAAAGCTGCAAAAAAGGCCTTTAAATTGGGTTCACCATGGAGGACCATGGATGCTTCAGAAAGGGGGCGACTTCTTTTCAAATTTGCGGACCTCATTGAAAGGGACATCGATTATATTGCAGTTGGTATCTTCATACACTTTTCTCAGATTCATAAATTCAATAATCAATATACATTAGTTGAAATTAAGTTTTATAGCTCAGTGTTAGTAGGAATAAAAACATTAATTTTTAATTATCATGCTAAGTAGTGGCATGCACCATGCAAGCAAAACAAAGTAATATTAAAAAAGGAGTGATGACAAAAGAAAACAACAAAATAAGTCCAAGAAAACTATATAACTTGTTGCCATTGAATAAAATATAATAAAATCTGGTATCATTTTATAACATTGCTCCTGATTTCAATGTTAATATAATTTCATGCTTTTCATTAAAAAAAATTTCTTATGGAAGTGATTTAGAGAATCAGTTATAATTATCATTGTTGAAATCTTTTTCATGTGTATTCTTTTAGCTTTAATAGCATGTTGAGTTACAGGTTGCACGTTTAACAACAGCTTGATTTACATATAGCATGCATAGACTATTATAATCGGATACTTATCTGCAGTTTTCAGATTTCTTGAAAAAATATCTTGGTTCAGAGATAGGAATCTGTTAAGATTATTGGCATCATATAGATTTGACAGTCGATGGCATATGGAATTTTCTGTTTCATAATTTAAAAAAAAATCTTGGATCATATTACTGCGCATTCCAATCACAGTGACTGACCTCCCATGCCAGTCCTTAATGGCATGGGAAGCTATTAAGCCTTTCGAAAGCGTACATCTGAAATATACTATCTCCAAGTTGATTTCTGAGAATAAACTTCCACTCATTGTAATCAATTTGTCTGCGAAGTTTGCCCAATTTTGTCTGAACAGTAATGGCCGTAATGGTCGTTTCCATGAGTTGCATTTGCAATACTGGAGTACAACGGGTGAAAATGAAAAGTAATTTCCAATCTGTTTGTTGTTGCTGAAGACTTTCAAAAAATTAGTAGGCAAACTGGCCTCATAATTAATTTTAATTAAACTTTAGTAAAACAAGTTCAAGCAGGAATAAAACTAGTAATTAATTTTAGTCATTATGCTGAGAAATGGCATGCACTGTGCAAACAAATTAAAACAGCAACTTAATAGGTGATGTCAAAACATAACAGAATAAGGTCTTGAAAACTATCCCATATTCCTATTTACAAAACTGTAAAATATGAAATCATATTCTAACATTGGTAAAATTTCACTCTTTCTAGGAGATCAAGTTGTATAAAAAATAGAAATTAAAAGGTCAATTGATTGTTAATACAAGAAAAATTTCCTAAGCTGTTTGAGCAAATCATTACAAATAATAAAAAAAAAAAGTCACAGCAAAAATAATGTAGTGAGAAAATTTCATACAAAATATTGCTGTAGGGGAAAAAACAAATATTAAACATCTGTTAAAATATTGCTATAAAAACGTGAAAAAGGATGCTGTTTTGAAACATTGTGATTTAAAACAAATCAGCTACTTAACCATGCTTTTATAGGTCTTTTTAAAAACCTTTTAGATATTAACACATTTGTCTAAAAAAGGAAATCAGGATTTTACAGCAATTGCATTTTTTATTATTATGTTTTCTGTGACAATATTTTGAAATAGTATCATTTTATTGACATTTTTCTTTTTCTGCAACAATGAATTTGCTTAACCATATTTGTTTACTGTTATTTATTTATTTTTGTAATGATACATATGATGTGATGCTTTCTTCGTGCATGCTTCAATGTTTTCATTGAGTACCATTTCATATACCAAAGTTCTTCCAAGATGTTTTCATGGAGTACCATTTCATGTACCAAAGTTGACATCATGTTGTAGAAAATTATTTGCATCCAAATACTACATACATCTGAAATATGTAATCAATTTGAGTTTGAAACTTTTTAAAGTTTATCGTTAAAAAAAGATGAGAGAATAATGCTTTTTCATATTAGATATTTTATTTTAAAATTGCATAAAAATAACTGGAAATGGCATGTTTCAGTTTTGCTGAATTTATATTGTTAAATCAATTCCTCTTTGAAGAAGTTGCTGTTGTGTAATTTCACTAAATATAATTAGTCAAACAATTGTACTTTTTCCAAATTCTTATAATTTATAATGTTTTTTTTTTTTTTAGAGTTTGGAAGTTTTAGACAATGGTAAACCTTTCTCTGAAGCCATGTTTGATATAGAATACTCTATAGCAACATTGCGTTATTATGCTGGGTATGCTGATAAATTCCATGGAAAAACCATTCCATCTGGTACGATATCCAATGCCTTATCTATATGTAATGTTGTCTTAAATTTCCATTTGTGAATATGCACTGAATGGTGCATATGTTCTTGTCTTTATTTTTAAGCATTGAAAATACACAACCTTTTATTTGGTGCAACATAACCCCTATGAGTTTTGTGCCAAAAAATCCCAACCAAACAACCAATGTCTTATCTTGTTGTATTTCATTTAAACTTATTTCCTTGAATTTCATTACAGATACATTTCTCATTCAATTAATTCAGTTCTCACTTTGTGGCAAAAGAAGAATATATAAAACTTAAAGTATCTTCATTAAAAATTGTCAAATATAGAAAAACATAAAACATCAAATACAATTAAAAACAGTTTTATAAAAACAATTTTACAATTAAAATTAGAGTTTCTGTGCCAAAACAAGCAATTCAGCAAATGTCAGGAAAATTTTCAGTGCACAAAATTGAAAATTAACTTTCTGTTCCACTGGGCAAAATTACACAGAAGTTGATTGTGGCCTTGTTAGACTTAACAAAAACTTTTAAATTGTCAATAATTCTACATTTATTACATGCAAATTAACTAAAGGCATAAAAATCCTAACTGGAACATAAGACCAACATAATTCAATCACTTTTAAAGCAAAAAAAAAAATAAAAAATAAAAAAAATGTGCAATTTGTGATCATATAAGAATAAAACAAACTGAGCTCATCATGCCGGGAAACAGAGTGCGTGTATTATATATATTTATATACGTTTAGTGTGATTGCAACTAAAAATGAGATGCACAACTACATGTTACAGTAATCCCTAATACAAAATTTTAATGTTCTAAGGCTCCTCATTTTTGAGTTGAGCTATATACGTACATAGGTACAAATGTCTCGAAAAAATCTCTTATGAATCCATTTTACAATCCATTTTGGAAAAAAGAGTCCTTTATTCGGTCCATACATACAGATGTCGTGCAAAAACATCAATCAAATGGATTCAAAAGTGTCAAAATGGATAGTTTCATTGAAACATGATATCTGGAATTTTTTGCGATTACAATACCTCCTTTACTTCATACAAGGCATTAAAAAATAAGTGTTTTCCTGACTGGAAGTGTAACATATCTTGTTTTTTAAAATGAGAAAAATTTCTTTGACTAATTCTTAAATGTAAAAAAATATAAATTTCTTTTTTAAATGGCTGAGTGCTTTATTTAATAGCTATTAGCCTTGCACCATTGCACCATTACAAGGGATGGAAGTGGTGGCCATTTCATTATGGAAGCACCTAACAGGTGTCCACCATTGCCTCCTATGAAGGGATTTGGGGATTCGAACCCAGGCCCATCGCTATGGCAATCAGAGTCACTAATCACTATACCAGCTGGGCGGTGAAAAATGTAAAATAACATTCTTATATTAAGAAATAAGATAGTAGACTCTTCTTTGTTTCAAGCTGACTAATGGCTAAGTGATCTTTAAACCTGAAAGTCTCTAAAGTTCTTTTAAACCTTCATTTTTTCTCTCTGTTACTTTATAAACAATGTACAATACTCTTACCTTAGACAGTGTTGTGCCATTTTCGTATTGTCCTCCGCCCAAATAATGAATACAGGCAAAATGTTTTCAAAGTCTAAAGTATTACCACTATCAAAACACATAGAACTTTGCACATGCTGAATAATTTTGATCTTGAGCTTATGAAATATTTCATTCAATGAAATTACACTAGATATGCTTACAAATTAGTATTTACGTTAGCGCGGTTAATGCATTGCGAATTTCAGTTTAGGTGAAGCGTGACCCATGTTCTCCCTTAAAATAAATCAGGTCTCTTTATTACAATGTTTGACTGAAAGAATTGTTTTCTCGGATTTCTTAAAATGTTAATTGACGGCATTTTCAGCATTTGTTTCTCTAAACACCTTATTAGTGAACTGATTTTAAAGTTTTTTTAACACTTCAAAAAGGAAGTAATCTTTCCTGTATTATAATCATTAATATTTAGTAAATCTTTATGAATGTGCTATGGTTTCAAACACATAAGTTTTGAAAGATCGGTATTTTGCAGATGCTAATTCAGATTTCAATATTACATTCGCACATGTATTAGTAAGATGTAAGCACATGCATTAGTAAGACTTTGAATCTGTGATATATAAATTCAGTTTCCAAGATAACAAGAGCATAGTGAAAAGTTTTAAGATTGGCTTTAATTTTTAAGTTTTAAAATACTAGAAGATATGAAGGGAGTATTAGAATTAGGTGAAAAGTTATATAGTATAGGCAAAGAAATTAAAGTAAATAAGCTAATAGCAATTTTACTTTGCTCTACCAACTATATAACTATCTAATAGCTGCAATAGAGGGTAAATTAGAAGCTCAACTGTTGCTAGAATATGTTAAAAATAAATGCATTGATGATTACTGTAGATGTGCGGAAACTAAGCAAATTCAGAAATGTGATTCAGTTGCTTTAAAAGGTAAAAGCAAAGAGAAATCAAAATATAATATTGCACGATATTGTACTTATTGTAAAAGAAATAATCATGAGATTTGACTGTTTCCATTTAAAATGCAATGCAAGGATTTTACCTCAAAACAAATGGAGATGACAGCAGAATGAGAAAATGTTCTAAAAATTTTAAAAGTAATACATGTCAGATGGCAAACATTCAGAATGTAGAAAATGTAAATATAAAACAAGGTAACGAAAATAAATCTATTAAAAAAGTATTGGCACTGAAAATTCACAAGTTCAGTTTAATCAAGTTCTAAAGGTGGAACATGAACATAAATCAGAAACACAATGGGTTATCTTGACTCTGGAGCCTCAACTCATATGATAAGTGAGTGATAGATAACTTTTTTTCTTTAGTTAAATTACTCCAAAAAAAAAAAAAAAGAAAAGAAAAACAATAACAACTGCAACAAATGGTGCTAAATTAAATTTGTGTGGTGTTGGTGAAGGGGATTTTAAAATTCAAAATTTAAATGGTCAGATAACACATATAAAATTAGAAAATGTATTTCATGTTACTAGATTACCAGATTTAAATAGTAACTTACTTTCTGTTCAATCATGTATGAACAAAAGTTGCTATAATAAGTGTACTATTAAATGAATAATGTACTTATAGATCATGGCAATGCACAAGAAGCCTTATATAAATTGACCACATGCCCAATTGACGAAAAAACTTATTTAGCATGTCCTAGTACAAACTACATACTACAATGACATTAAAAGTTAGGCCACAGAAATATAGATGCAATAAAAACACCTGAGAGAAATAATCTAGCAGGTGCATTAAACTTAGCAAATGGACTCACACCTGAATCTTCACATGTATAAAAGCAAAACTAACAGAGAAATCTTATCCAAAAGCTAGTTTTAGATGTAAGAATCCAGTAGATTTAGTGCACACAGATGTGTATGGGCCAATGGAAGTTAATAGTGTAGGAGAGAAAAGATATTTCCTAACTTTCATTAATGACTATTCACGTTGTACACAAATTTATTTTATTGCTTCAAAAGGTAAAGTATTAGATAAACTTAAATAGTATGTTGTATTGATAACAAGTAAATTTAGGGAAAAAAATAAAGGTTCTCAGATCTGACAATGTTACGGAATATTTTTATGAAACTATTGAAAATTATTGAAAGAAACTTGGTATTTTTCATCAAACTTTGATTTCCTAGCACAGAATGGTGTCGCAGGAAGAAAAAAACATTTTTTTAATATAAATGACAAAAGCTATTCTATTAAATTCAAAGTTACCAGTTCTGTAGGCTGAAGCAGCAGCTACTGCCACGTATCTTCAAAATAGGTGACCAATTAAATCCATGGATAAAACACCATATGAATTATGGTGCTCTTAAATGCTCTGTTCTGAATAATATTTAAGACTTACTGAAATAAATAAAGAAAAGAAAGCACGTTGTAAGTTATATATGATATTAACAAAAGTTACTTAAATTCTTTGAAAGGTTATATGAATTCCTTGAAAGGAATAAATTTATTCTGCTTTTTATTTTTTTTGGGGGGAGGGGCAGCCATTAAATGTGTTATATGTCACTTAATTATAGAAATTTATGTGTTAAAAAGCTGAATATTCTTTTCTAGATGGAAATGTTTTCTCTTACACTCGTCTTGAACCTAAAGGAGTTTGTGGGCAGATAATACCTGTGAGTCATTCTTATTACTTATATTTTGTTTTCAAATATAAACTTAAAAAGTTAAATTAACAACTTTTCTGAGCATAGACGTAGCTGACTAAAATATTTTTATGGTGTCTTAATGGTATGATAAGGCCAGGTCATAATATTTAAAGCATTTAAATCACGTGTAAAATGAAGTGAACATGTTTTCCTAGTGCTTGTTGTAGGCACTAATAGAGTTAAAAAAATTTATGAATCTTGATGGAAGTAATAATCATTAAAAGTCGTGAATACTCATAACCTAGTTTAATTGTAAGCGTTGAAAATTCAAGAATATTGAAAAGTAATTTAATCACATGAATTTCCAGTAATTTGTTTTGTATGTATTGAAAGCTCTTTTGTAGATTATTTTAATGCAAGGTGACAGTTTCCTGTTTTAATTATTGAACCTGAATTATTTGAACTTCATGTTTTTTTTTAAAAAAATAATAATACTGTTAACAAAGAAAATGTATAACAGCAGAAGAAGTGAATAGCTTACTGTTTTTCATATTTTCTAAATTTAACTTACTACTGTGGTTACATAGCATGTGGCTGTTATAGAAGTTGTATTACTAAGATTGAAATTTAAGATCTGTGTTTTGTAAGCTTTTGTTGAAATCAGCATGAAATTTTCTAAATACCATTTTGATAATTTGGGAATAAAATACGTTTTCTAGTGGAATTATCCTGTTGTGATGTTGAGCTGGAAGCTGGGACCTGCACTTGCTACTGGAAATACAGTAATTGTAAAGCCAGCTGAACAGACTCCTTTAACTGCTCTATACTGTGCAAGCCTAATTAAAGAGGCAGGATTTCCTCCTGGTGTTGTAAATATTCTGCCAGGATTTGGACCTACTGCTGGTGCAGCAATTGCTGCTCACCCAGAGATTGACAAAGTTGCTTTTACTGGATCAACTGAGGTAAATCTATCTGCCATCAATGTATTTGTATTAAAAATTTCTAATTTGTTTTAAAAAAAAGTATGAAAGCTAATTTGTTTTTCTTCACTTGAAATTCAGCTGTTAAAGAAATTGGCACTTTGTTGAAATTTTTCTAGAAAGAAGTAAAATGATTTTAAAGTTCATATCTCATTTAAATAACTCATTTGCTTTGATAAAATTAAAGTACCACTATATAGGAAACAGTACCACTACCATTTTAAATACTATGTCCAGCATAGCCATTGTAAATTTGGTTTTATACTCAAAACTGTTAACCTTAATTTGGTGAGATGCATTATCTGAGAGAGAACAGCAGATATATTTTTGATTGCATAGAAATTTCAGTATCTTCCATTAACTCTTGAAGTGGCCTACAGTTTGCTGTCAGAACCTTAAACTTCCTAAAAGGGCCATGAACATAAATGGGATTTTCTTGATATAATTCCAAAATGACCCTCCACCTTGATATTTTTCAAATACTTACACCAGCCTTATTGTGTGGACACATTTCAATATGTGCATACGTGTGTCCATTTAGAGATTATGATAAATATTTTTGAAGGTATAAGACTTGACAACTTGGAGGGTTAAAGCCAAATCATTTGGTGCTTTGACATATTTTCTCAGTGCAATGTATTGACAGATTGGATTCATGTCTTTTCTAGTGATAATTGTCAACATCCCTCACAAAACCACATTTCTCATACAAATAAATTTCTCCCTGTTTTGTTACTACATTGGATTTCACTTTTTGGCATTTGTCAAGAGGTGAACATGGTTATCCTGTTTTTGCAAAAGATATTTTTCTCAAAGGAAGGATGTGTTTGAATAAAAATCTAATATATTAATAAAACTAAAATATGTTTAAGCCAAAATATCCTTGTAGCTTTGTTCATGCTGGAAAGAAAATGTCTGAATACAAATATAGTTTTTAAGATCATGCGTGCCCTTAGTTACTCGTCTGTGATTTATTTACGTATGGTGACAGGAATTAATGTCTATTGAGCTTTGTGAACTAAAGCTTGCTTTGAATGAATCACAGCTCAAGATTGATTGGAATAATTGCATGAGCTAGGTAGGGCTGTACAAATGTAGGCCAATTCCTTGTTATGTTCTCCTATTGTTATAGTCAGTGGATGTCACAAAGTTATGCGTAGCGTATTCGGAAACTAAGTACCATTTCATTCTAGCTCTGTAGTAGGTGTCCCGCGCATGCGCACTAGTCTTTCTTGTTCACTGACTTTCAATTGTCGCCATTTTGGTTGCTCTATGTTGTGTTTTCAGTTTGCTGTGCACATTCAAAATGTTTAAGACAATTAGTTCTCCCACTGACTGTGAGACTTGTGCCGTGATTAAATATTTGAACACGAGGAATGTTAAACCGGCCGAAATTTATCGTCAAGTGATGGAATGGTGAGAAAGTGGGTAAGAATGTTTAATGCAGGTCGAACAAATGTCCACGCCGAGGCTCGGAGTGGTCGGCCTTCTGTTGTCACCGATGATTTGGTAAGGAAAGTTGATGAAGCAATTCATGAGAACAGACACTTCACAATGACAACTCTTTCAGAGTCATTTCCATAAATTTCACGTACTGTTTTGTTTGAAATTGTGTCTGACCGCTTGAATTAACGTAAACTGTGTTCCTGATGGGTTCCAAAAATGCTCACTGATGTTCACAAAAGAAAGCGACTTGGTAGTGCCCTGACATTTCTCATGCGGTACAGTGATGAGGGAGAAAACTTTTTAAACCAAATTGTGACAAGTGATGAAACTTGGGTGTGTCATTTCATACCAGAATCGAAACAACAATCAATGGAGTGGAGACACACTCATTTTCCGAAAAAACAAAAGTTCAAAGTGACAATGTCATCACAAAAAATCATGTGCACTGTCTTCTGGGATAGGAAAGGCATTTTGCTTACTGAATTTCTTCCCAGAGGTGAAACCATTAATGCGGCACAATATTGTGAGTCTTTAAAAAAACTAAGGCATGCCATTCAAAACAAACGAAGAGGAATGCTAAGTAAAGGAATTGTGTTGCTCCATGACAATGCTCGGCCCCATACTGCTGGTGTCACTCAATCGTTAATTCGACAGTTTCATTGGGAGCAGTTCAATCACCCGCCGTACAGCCCGGACTTGGCGCCGTCTGACTATCACTTGTTCCTGCACATGAAGCAGGAGCTTGGTGGCAAGCACTTTGGATCTGACGATGACACGAAAAATGCTGTGGAGTTGTGGTTATCGATGGCGGGGAG
>KK120565.1:383833-400044 GCA_000611955.2 Stegodyphus mimosarum | reverse complement strand
TTTTTCTTTTTTTTTTTTTTTTTTCAAAACGGTACTTATTTTCCGAATACGCCTCGTAGAAATTAAGGGAAGCTTATTTGCAAAAAGAATGTGTATATACATGTCTTGTTTTCCCTTTCACAATCGGTTTTTGGAGGATTTTGCTGAAACTAGAAAATGTGTTCTTGTTGTTGTTCCTGGTCAATCTTTTTTTTTTTTTATTTTCAAATCGAAGGAATAAAGATAGAAATTTAAATTAATTGATATAATATCAAAAATTCATGATATGGTTGTGATGGAAAAGTATCAAAATTTCATATTGCCACTTAAGGGTTAGTTAAAAAAGATTTGGTATTAACTAGTGAAAATGTGTAAATTACTTGATATAATGTCAAAAATTCATGGTATGGTTGTGATGGAAAAGTATCAAAATTTCATATTGCCACTCAAGGGTTAGTTAAAAAAGATTTGGTATTAACTAGTGAAAATGTGTAAATTACTTAATATAATGTCAAAAATTCATGATATGGTTGTGATGGAAAAGTATCAAAATTTCATATTGCCACTTAAGGGTTAGTTAAAAAAGATTTTGGATTAATTAGTCAAAGGGTATGGTTTTTTCACTTATTTTAGACAATTTTTTTATTTAAAGAACAGATGTATGTTTTATAATTCTAAGAAGTTTTTTATTTTTATTTTATGTCCTAATTATTATATTATAGTTGTTAATTTTATGATTCTAAATGTATGCATTTATCTTGGAATATTATCATGCCCAAAGCTGAACTGAAGATCTGTAGCATTTGTTAAATTTTCTATTCAGAATTTCTTAGTGTATTACTTAAGTAATACACTAATCTACTGAGTTACTTGCAGTTTGATTCCGATACTATAAAATTGTTAAATTAATTTGTTAGATTTTCTACTAAGAATTTGACTTAAGTAATTTGAAACTAATCCTCTAAGTGACTAACAGTTTGATCCTGAAACCTTAAAGTTCTTAAATGGGCCACCAGAAAATGCAGTTTTCTTCACTATAACTGCAAAATGACTCTGTCACTGTTCATCTTAATTCTCTTCTTTCTGGTGTACTGTCTTAATTAATTGTTTAGACACACTTCTTTTGCATATATACATATTTAAAGGTATCGTTACATAATGTCTTTCAACTTAAGAAGCTGAAAAAAATATCCCCTACAGAGATGCAAGCATCTGAAAAATAGTTGTTTGCAGCATGAAAAATGAAACTGGAAATCCACATTTACATCACCACAGCAATGCACTAAATGGCATGCTATTGTCTGTGAAGAAAATTTTAGCTACAAAAATATTTACAGGTTTTCTGTTTTGGGGTTTTCTGTGCATTGTATAATTCTGAATTGGTTCCATTTAATTTATTTCTAATGCTGAAACTCACCTCAGAGTGCATAATTTTTGAATAGCTAATAATATCCAGGTAATTGTACTCAAGCAGCTTGATTAATATTTCAGTGCTGTGAAGAGTGGTAGCAATGCTAGAATTATTGTATTCAATCACAAAGCATCTATTTTATAGGTATTAGGCTCTAACTGCATGCATGTTCAATGAATATTTTTAATAGTTTTTACTGCGTTTGAAATAATTCATTTATAATACGAAATAATAATGAAGGTCCATCATTTTAGAAATTTAAGCAAGGATTAAAATGATGTTCATATAATTTTTATGTTTATAAAGATAATATTATGTATTAAGCTCATAGTAGCAGATGAAGTTGCCATTCATCTTGTGCCCATGATCTTGAAAATATTCTTCATTACATTAGTTAAAACACTGTTTTGCATGATTTAGATTATAAAATGATATCTGTTATAAAAAATATTATCAAAATAGCATTATATCGTGATTTTTTATTCAATCAATGTATAATAAATAATATTTGATAAATTTTCAAACATATGTTCTTAAAAGACATAAAAAGGTTTCTCATGATAATTTGTTATTTCTAATGGTTCTATTTTTGATAAGTTTTAAAAATTGCACTGATGCATTCTGTGTTGTCAAACCAATTATTTATCATATATCATTTAATGCTAACATTGAATGTGACATCACATAATTTTTTTTGAAATTCACAATAATAGATCTTAATACAATAATAAAAAATAAGCATTTAAATTTTTGAATTAATTTTAAAATATTCACAATTTACTTTGACTGTCAATAGGTCGGAAAGTTAATACTTGAAGCTGCTGGAGTGTCTAACTGCAAGAGAGTTACTTTAGAAATGGGTGGTAAAAGTCCTCTTGTTGTCTTTGATGATGCAGATGGTAAGAATTTTATGTATCTAAAAATTGTATAGGAAATTAGAAATTTTCCCTGAAAATTTATTCTTTGCAAAAGTAATGATTTTGTATTATGATTAAATATAAAGCAGATTATTGCATATAAATAATTTTATCCCAAATTTTAGTAAAGCAAAATGAGTTAAATGTGGAACAACTTAGTTATGTAAATTTCATATGTCAAATTTTATTGAGACAACATGAATTATCTTGCAAGTTTCTTTTAATTTTATTAAGCATTTGTAAAATATGCTTAAAAATGTTAGATTATGTGGAAAAGGAATGATTCAGTTTTATCATTTTGTAAATTTAAATAATGACAAAATAGGACACATTTAAATGTTTTTTTTTCTAAACTTTATATCTGTTATAAGAAGCAGTAATCTAAACCTGTTTCCTGAGATGCTTTCTATTAATATTGTTATGGAACATCATGGTTTTTCATAATTGAACATTGTTAGCCAGTCCTGAAGCAATCAGTCATCTTTATTCTCTTCATAAATTTAATTCCTGTAGCTATTAAAAGTTTAAGAAATTTAGAAGTAATTACCACACATGCTTTGAATAAAAAAATACTATTTTGTATTCTGCAGTTGATGAAGCAGTTGAAATTGCGTATGCTGCTGTTTTTTCTAACATGGGTCAGTGCTGCTGTGCAGGCACACGAACATTTGTCCAAGAAGGTATTTATGATGAATTTGTGGCAAAAAGTGCAGAACGTGCACAGAAGAGAGTCCTTGGAGATCCTTTTGATGAAGCCACAGATCATGGACCACAGGTAAATCGATCTTGAACATTTAGTCTTTATGCTATAAGCATAAATTATGAGTGAAAAATACATTTTTTGGCAATAATTTGGACATTTGATGAAACAGATATTTAATAAAAATTTCTGTTATTTCATATTATTACTTTATCTTATTTTCACTTTAGTCTGACTTTGAAGTTGTTTTAATTTACCTATAACTGTTCTTGTGTATATATAAAAGGACCAAATCCAACTAACTCATTTTTTTATATTTTTTATAATTATGTCAGCTATGTGTATTAGAAATGATATTTTACAGAAATGTATGAAAATCTCACCAAGCTTTCTTGAATATCTTTTTGCAATAAAAGATTTTAATTTGCATTATCAAGCTGAACTGCTGCTATTCATATAATAGTTCATGTTGTATAGATTTCTTTGTGAAAGGCGTTGACTCAAATCTTTTTCTTTTTTCTTTTTTTCTTTCTGAAAGCTGTATCAATACATTCGACCAAATATTGTACCTCACATCATTTCTATGAAAAGTAATTTGCTAATGATGTATTATTCAGTTACTTAGCTTAATTTAACATTTATTTATATTAACATCAAACAAATATTATATACTGAAGCACATTTCCTATCATTTATATAGCATCAGATACATTTTTGCTTATCTGCATGGTACTGAACTAAGTCCAGTAAATTTAGAAAATGACAATTCATGGAAGATCTTTCATCATCTAGCTAGATCCAGAAAGTAACTTGAATGTATTCTCAATTTCTTTCTGAATTTGCACTGTATTTATCTGTAACTTAAATAAGTTATATATATATATATATTTGCTGACAAAACTATGAAAGGAAAGGTTTAATAAACTATGTCTATGCACAAGTAAAAATTATTCTCTTGAAATGCTCATATGTCATTGAATGAATATTCATGGTTTTCATTTCAAATTTCAGTATGATGTTTCTGTTGAAGGTTATGTATTTTCTGTAAATTTCATAAAATATATTTGAAAATTCTGCATATTTTAAATAAAAACATATCCTCTACTAATTAAAAAATTGGTTTTATTAATATACATGTTATATTTATGAAATGATAATGAATATTATGCATGGTGTGTAAAATATTTTGTAAAAGTTGTAGGCCATTTCCTGGTTTTAAGATGGTAATCAAAAATATTTTTTTCATTAATTCTTTTGTTGTTGCCTTTTAAATGCATGCATGACTAAATTTTCATTGGAAAGTGCAATTTTGAACATGCTGTTTACATTGCTGTTAATAGAATGCTTTACCAAGCATTTCCTGTTGAAATTTGAAGAATGTTTAAAGTGTCCAATGTCTTTGGCTATGCAGTATAATTATTTGAATAGAATCCTTAAATTTCAGTTTTTTTTTAACCTCAAAGAAGTCATTCTGCAATTCCTCTGATTTATTATTGCCATAACTGTAAAATTAAGATATGTTATTTAATTGGAATGCATTTTTGTTTATAGACAGAGCTGTGCCTACACATTTTATCTCCTGAGGTGCAAAAGGTAAATGCACAGCCCAGTATGCAATGAACACAATGTTTAATACTGAGTATTGGTCTCTGATTAAATTTTCGACTAAAGAATGGCTTAGTCCTAAAGAAGTGAGACAATACGTTGATCATTGTATAGTGATTCATATCCTTCCTGCCATACAATGAAAGAATGGATAAAAGTCTCATATGAGCTGAGATTCCGTAGAAGATGATTCTCATGAAGATTGAACATTGGAGGTGAAAGCATTGCTCCTGTCTAGGAAGATTTGTTGAATGATCAAAAATTAAAAATCAACCAGATAGTGACAAGATTGTATCTATCTAAAACAACGGTTTTGCACATTTTTCAATAACATTTCACATGAGTAAAGTCTCTGCAACTTGGGCATTCCAACTTCTTTTAGCACTTTAAAACAAGGAACATGTCAGTGCAAATAAAAAACAGCATTGTAGGTTTAAGGAGAGTTTTTGGGTATTGATATGACCCATGACACCAGTAAAGTGACAATGTCACATATCAATTTAGAAGCATTTTAAGACTTAGATAACAGTAAATGACATTGGACAAATTTTGAAATGGAGCCAACCGAGTCTTGGTCAAGTGGCATTTAAGGGCAAAGAAAAGATAAAAGATGTCCCTGCAGAATGTTATCTGATGTTTTTATAGAAAGGAGTTTCACTTCCAAATAATATCTTCCTCATTTATGCCATCATCTCTGCACCCACAGGAGGGCAAGCAGTAAAATCATTGAATACTATTAGTTCTAGCTTGGGTTTGATTCTAACTGGTAGTTCTAACCTGGCTGCATGGGCATTTTCATGATTTTCCCCATATGTAATGCTTATACAAGCCATTTTCCCTCAAAAATCCTCCACAAAGGCATTCATCCCCTTAGGCAAATAGCCCTAGTGTTCTTTGCCATACTCTATCAAACCAAACTATCCACTGTGCTTTGTACTCTGCAATAATAAAGTTTTGGTCTATTTTATCAATTCAATATTGTGTTTTATCATTTTATTTTATAGTTATTGATTTCCATTGATTTGGGGTTATGAACATGTGCACAAAGCATTGTTGTAAAATTTTAAAGAAGCAATCGCAGGGAAATTGTTTCAAGGTACGTATATATTAATGCAACCACCGTAGTGCAGTTTGGCAATTTTTTACAGATGAAATGGCAAGGTTATTTATTGGGTACATGTTAAATAAGCCGGTATAAAATCAAGAAACAAGTCGAAGAATTGAGAAACGTACCTTTTCACATTTTTTATTGAAACTTAACAACACGTGCACACCATTACACACACATTCAAAGCTCGCATGCAGAGGAACTTGGTGTTGCCAATATGGTAAAGATAAATGTAACACTAACACGCCTCCTTACATTTATGTTTACTAATTACAGATAAACATAGATATAGGTGACCTTTTCATCTTTACCGATTACAATTAAGCATAGATATAAACAATAACATTCAACACTTAACACAAATTATTTCAAAATGTTTCTTTCATTAATTTAAATGCTAAAATCAAAGTTAAATACAATTTAGTTCACATAAAGACATTACCAAAATCTATTTCATCTCAAGCAAAAAAATATTTAAATAAACATCACTTATATAAATAGTATACAGAATTTACTTCAGTTTCAAACCCTCTCTGAATTTCATAAATTTAATCTTTCCTAAAGACTTGGTAAAGATATCTGCAATATTTGATTCTGAATTAATCTTTACAATTTCAATTACTCCATTTTGAACATTCTCATGTACATAATGATACTGAACTTCTATATGTTTTGAATTTTTAGTGAAGTTCCCATAATTAGCAATGGCCAAAGCTCCTGAATTATCTTCATAAATTTTAATGGGGTCATTTATATCAGCAAAAACATATTCACCACATTTTTTAAGAAATTAATTTCTGTCACAGCCTCAGATAGAGCAATATATTCAGCAAAAGTAGAAGATTTTGTCACACAATTTTGCTTTTTGGATTTCCAATAAATTGGATTACCAAATAATTCAATAACAAACCCAGTAGTTGACTTTCTGTCAACAATATCACCTGCCCAATCAGCATCAACATAACAATTCATAATATCAGTTGTAAGATTTTTACTATAGGTTAATTTCAGATGTTTTGTTAAGTACAAATACTTTAAACTCTCAAAGCATATTTGAAATGTGTCTCATCATACCAATTTTGAAATCTACTTAAATAGTTTACACTGAAAGATATGTCTGGTCTAGTACCATGACTAATATACAAGAGTGCTCCTATTAGATTTCTATATTTAACATTTTCATTTAAATTAGATTGGCTTAGTTTAAGATTAGTCTCCATTGGTGTATCATAAAGCTTTGAATTTTCAATACCATACAGCTTAGCTAAAGATTCAATATAATTTTCCTGACTCAATGTTAAGATATTACTTTTCTTGTTATCATATTCAATATCAATTCCAATGTAACTTTTTACTTTATTTAAATCCTTCATTTTAAATTTATTATGTAGTTGTTCCTTAATATCATTAATTACCTGAGTATCTTTGCAACATATCAACAAATCATCAACAAATAAAAGAATATATACAAATACATCATTTTCAGATTTTACATAAAGACAATAATCATATTTACTCCTACGAAATCCTAGACTCGTAATATACTCATTAAAACACTCATACCAAGCACGAGGGCTTTCTTTCAACCCATACAGTGCTTTCTTCAATTTATACACTCTATTCGAATTATCATTATAGCCTTGTGGTTGTTTAACATAAACCTCAGATACAACATAACCATTTAAAAAAGCAGTCTCAACATCCATTTGATGAATATTTAAATTATACTGACAAGAATAGGAAAGTAACAATTTTAAGGTTTGCATCTTAATGACAGGAGAGTAAGTATCCTCAATACTATCTTTTTGCTGGAAACCTCGAACTACTAATCTAGCTTTAAAAACATTACCTGGTTTTCTTTTGAATACCCACTTCACATCTAGAATTGCTTTATCCTCTGGTTTAGTCACTAGTGTCCAAGTGTCATTTTTAACAAGACTGTTCATTTCACAGTCCATTGCCTCTTTCCAATGTCCAGCCTCACTGCATGTTATCGCCTCCTCAAAGTTACCTGGAACTGTAGCATCACAAAAATTTGCACTAACACAGTAGTACCCGAATTCCTCATGAAATCGAACTGGTGGTTTGATTTGCCTTCTTGGTCTCGTTCCACCTTTTGTTTCATCCTCATTTATCACACTGTCCTTGGAGTTATCATTACTCGATTCATATGACACTTCTTGAGGTTCATTCTTCTTATCTGTAATATTTTTCTCATCTTCATCATCACAACCTACACACATTATGTCTTCTTCAATGATGTCAACATGTCTGGCAACTACAATTTTGTTATTCATCAAAACTCGATATCCAACTTCTGTATATCCAAGTAAGATTCCAAATTCAGCCTTTTTATCCCACTTAGAATTTCTCTTTTCTTCTGGTATTCTTACATACACTTTACTTCCATATAATTTCAATTCATTTGCAGGTGGTTTCCTGTTAAAAAATATTTCATATGGTGTCTTCTTTACAATAGTATTTGTTAATGTCCTATTTTTCAAATAAGCAGCAGCTTTAATCACTTCAGGCCAGTAACGTCTGTCAACTTTTGCTTCAGCTAAAAGACATCTTGCCATATCCATTATAGTTCTGTTGTAACGTTCAGCAATACCATTTAATTCATGTACATATGGTGGGCATGATTTTATCTTGATACCTTTTTCTCTTGCAAATTTGTATATCTTGCTATTCATATATTCACTACCATTATCACATCTTAGTTCTTTGATCATCTTCTCTGTTATTTGAATTTCATTTACATATTCAATTAAGCAATCAGAGACTTTATCCTTAGATTTGATATAATAAATTTTTGCCAGCTTGCTATAATCATCAATAAAACTCACAAAGTATTTCTCACCACTTGTTCTGTGAGGTCCATTTACATCTGTATGTATAATCTCCAGAATATCTTCTGCTTTTCTTCTATTATTCTTGAATGGTAAATTGTGCATTTTATTTTCAATACATATGGCACACTTCATATATTCAGTTTCTATTTCTTTAGGGATTCCATCTAATAGTTGATCTCTGCACATAATATCCAGATATTTAAAATTTATATGTCCAAGTGAACGGTGCAATTTTTCTTTTAACGTTAACTGAGTTTTCTTCAAATTTGCAAACATTTTACTATTTTTAACATAACTCTTTACTTTATATAATCTTTCTTTGCTATTGCTACTAACTTAACTCTTTACTTTATATAATCTTTCTTCTTTCTTTGCTATTGCTACTAATGAACCATTGATATTATAAATTTTAGAGAACTTTTCTTTTGAAACTATTTTATGATTATCAGTAATCTTTGAATAACTTAATAAATTTGCTTTCATTTCTTTTACATAAAATACATTCTTCAATGTTATGATAGATTCAGAGTTATATACAGGAAAAGAAACTATTATATTGCCAACCTTTGTAGCTTTCAAAATCCTTCCATCACCGACTTTCACTTGAATAGGATCCTTCAAAGTGACTTGCTCTTTGAAATATTCATCACTGTTTATAATGTGGTCTGTGCATCCACTATCCAGTAACCAAATGATTTCATTTTTATTCGTCACAATATTTGCACTGGAACTTGACATGTTACTTTCGATAACAGTGGTATGAAAACTATTTTCTTGATGACTGTTTATTCTGTGGTTAGAGTATGCTCCGCGTCCATGATGTCTACGAAAACCATGACTACGTTCTTGATTGTTTGAAGCACTTCGACCACGATAATTAGTGGAGCCATTACCACGATAGTTCCCTTGATGGACATGCCAACAATTCTTCTTAATGTGACCAGCTGGTGTGAAAACTATTTTCTTGATGACTGTTTATTCTGTGGTTAGAGTATGCTCTGCGTCCACGATAACCATGACTACGTTCTTGATTGTTTGAAGCACTTCGAACACGATAATTAGTGGAGCCATTACCACGATAGTTCCCTTGATGGACATGCCAACAATTCTTTTTAATATGACCAGGTTTTCCACAATTATAACAGCCATTCCCTTGTGGAGCTGATTTGCTTCTTTCAATTTTGAAGGCACTTGATTTTTCTGCTGGTGCACAATCTTCATGATCATTATTCTCTTCAAGTAATTTTGATTTGATTTTGCTTTTTAGGTAATCAATTGTTCTGTCCTTCTCTGGTAATACATCAATTAAGTCACCAATGTGACTGTAACTTGAAGGTAATGCTCTTAGCACATAGTTCAATTTTTCTTGTTCCATCGCGGTAGCGCCGGCATGTTTCAGCTCGTTCACATACTTTTCAAAATCATCAAAAAATATATTTACATCAGGATAATTTTTCAGTTTCACACATTCTAAATTATTTCGACAAACAATTTGGAGAGAAGTTGAAGTTTTTAAATACATTGCATCAAATTTGGTGATTGTATCAAATGCTGTCTCACACTCATGAATATATTCCAACTGCTTGTTTGTTATGTCGCCATAGATGTAATTTGTAGCTTGGATATCCTTTTCTTCCCATTTTTCCACATCATCATTTTCATTGATATTTCGCTGAACAACACCTTTACATTTTTTAAACTGGAGAAATTTCATCATACGTACTTTCCAATTAAAATAGTCCGAGCTATCAAATAGCGATATACCAATATCACTGCTTCTAGCACATGCCATTTTTACGCTAGTGCCGGTAACTTTTAAAACAAATTATAAATCCTAAATTCTCCCACATCATCATTTTCATTGATATTTCGCTGAACAACATCTTTACATTTTTTAAACTGGAGAAATTTCATCATACGTTCTTTCCAATTAAAATAGTCCGAGCCATCAAATAGCGGTATACCAATATCACTGCTTCTAGCACATGCCATTTTTACGCTAGTGCATGTAACTTTTAAAACAAATTATAAATCCTAAATTCTCCATTCATGTTCACAAACCACGAGAACTGCTACATGTTAAATAAGTCAGTATTAAATCAAGAAACAAGTCGAAGAATTGAGAATCGTACCTTTTCACATTTTTTATTGAAACTTAACAACACGTGCACACCATTACACACACATTCAAAGCTCGCACGCAGAGGAACTTGGTGTTGCCAATATGGTAAAGATAAATGTATAAACTAACAGTACAAATTTGTGGTTTTGTGACTTTTTTCAGAATCCCAAACTATGAATATTTACTGTAAATTGACAAACATCATCAACATGTGAAAAGAATAGCAGGTTAAAATACAAATTTCAATTATTTAATCAGGATTACAGGACACATTAAAAAAACGAAACACTTGTATTCTTTACCAGTCTTTCCTTAATTTTTTTTGCACTCTTCTCTCCAAGTACACAGTGATTTGTTTTCACTTAAAAAAAAAAAAGACAGAGAATTGTAGAAAGTTTGCATTGCACAAGCCTTGCCAATACCAGCTATCTACATAAATGCATCTCCTCATTGTTCCATTTAGGGCCCGTTAGTGGCTGAGCGATAAAATCGCTGAACACTGGTAGTTCCGACCTGGGTTCGATTCCAAGTGAATGGGCTGGCAGCATAGGCATTTTCATGGTTTTCCCCATGTGTAATATGTATACAATCAAGTTTGCCTTAGAAAGTCCTCCATGAAGTTATCCTTTCACTTAAGAAGATAGCCCTAGTGCTTTGCCATAACCAACCAATCCATTATTTCCTTTAGAGACTTTATGGTAAATTTCTATATTCCAGTTGAAATTTTACCACAATTTCTTCTGCTGTTAGAAGATTCCACAAGTGTGTATATTTTAAAATTAAGTTTTTTAAAAATCGTGATATGTGTATAAAAACTCTCAGAACTTGCAATATAACAAAATGCATATGAAAATGCTGATGTTAATTGATTAAAGGATTATCATGCACATGGTTGCTTGAAGAATGTTTGCCAGAGTTTGGCACATTCTGAAAATGGGGAGACTTCTATTAAGGTGGTTGTGAAAACACGTAAGTACCTTTTTCAGAACATTTCAGTTCATGATCAGCCTTCAAGAATGAATGAGCAATGTGACCCAAGGTTCATTATATGTATTTATATATAAGTAAAAAATGAAAACATGTGTTATGAAATAGAAATAATCATAGAATAAAGTAGAAGATACTTAATAAATTGTGATAATTAACTATATTTTTTTCTTTTTTAGATTGATAATGAACAACTGAAAAAAATCCTCAGTTTAATTGAATCTGGTGTAAAACAAGGAGCGAAATTAGTTTGTGGTGGCAAACAGATAGGAAACAAAGGATATTTTGTAGCACCTACTGTGTTTGCTGATGTAAAAGACAACATGTCAATAGCAAGAGAAGAAATTTTTGGACCTGTGCAACAAATATTGAAGTTTAAAACTCTTGAGGAAGTCATTGAAAGAGCCAATGATACAATGTATGGCCTTGGCTCTGGTGTAATCACAAAGAATATCAACACAGCTATAACATTTGCACAGGCTGTTCAAGCAGGATCCGTTTGGTTAGTTTATTATAATGAATTTAGATACATTTTCCCCAGAATTCTACTGAGATTGCATTATATTAGTTTTCTGTTTTATATTAACTATTGAAATGCATTGCATTATTTGTTCTATAAGTCTTAGTGTGTCTTCTAGTTAAGGTAATAAATTAATCGTGGCATGAGTTTCAAGGATTATTTTCTGAAATTAAAAAAAAAAAAAATCTGTTTTTGCAGATATTGGGTAAATGAATGAATTACAAAATTTTCTTATTCTTTAATTTTTAGGTGATTTTAATTTAGCCTTCATAGGAGTTTACATGGGAAAATATAATACTTGATCAGTCCAAACCAGAAATGTGAATCATTTTTCAAGATACAGTGAAAATTGTTAGTGTTTTTTAAATGCCAAAAAAGTCATTTTCCTAACCAATATGAAGGTTATTGTGTATTATCTTCAGTACTCACAAGCATCATAACACTCTAGTCTTAAGATTTTCTTTTTCTTTAATTTGTTTTTGTTTATTTATTTTTTATAACTAAGATTTTATTGAACAGTTGACATTATATTAGAGGGAAGTATCTGTGTGTGTGTACACTATAATACACTGGTCGACATTGAAAATACAACATCAAGAAAGAGTTGTCAGAAATTTATGAAAATTTTAGAGTAGATGCACGTCACCGAGTTATACGAATGATGTGAAATGCACAACCCTCCGACGCATGTGAAGTAACATATAAGGGAAGGAACGTGCAGAATGGGCAATATTCGTGTCGTTATTTCTGCCAGACGAATTATCGAAGAAAGTTTTTTTTTTGTCCTGGAGCATACGTGTAATAGGAGAGAATGCCAGGCCGCCGTCAACGAAGGCACTTCCAGCAAATAGACGATTTTACGAGGGGTATGGTGATCGGACTGAGAAGGGCGGGCTGGTCCTTACGTCAAATCGCAGTTAATACCCACATGGATGCGAGCATGGTGCATGGGCTATGGCGAACATGGTTGGAACAAGGGAATGTGGGAAGAAGGAGGGGTGCAGCCAGAGTGACCTCAGCATGCATGGATCGACGCATCCTCCGACAAGCTGTGGCGGTCCCGCAAGCCATTTGTACCACGATTCTGCAGCATGTGCAAGATACCCTATATGTTTCTGTTTCATTCAAAACCATTTCCCGTTGATTGGTTGAACGTGGCCTGTACTCACGGCATCCGTTAAGAAGACTGCCATTGACCCCACAGCACAGAATTTAACCGCATTAAAAGTTATCAGTCTAAAATATGATGTTTAATTGTCTAAAATATGATGTAGTCTAAAATATGAGGTTACATAATAGTTATGTATAATACTGCCAAGTATTTATTGTCAGAATTTAACCGTTTTGTAAATAGTCTAGAAATATAATGTTTAATGTTACATAATAGTTATTTATAGTACTGCCAAGTATTTGATGGACCTTTTAATTTTATTTTGTAATACTTTATTTTATTTTGAAAATGTTAAGTCTTTGATTATGAAATTACTAATTTAAGTCCTAGGCTAAGAAAATTTTCATGAAGGACTGCAATTTTCACTACAAGTTGACTTGCACGTTTTGCACTTTTCTCCCAGTGATAAAATTATCAACCTACTTAAAATGAACTAACTTTCTGTTAATGAACTGTTAAGTAAAGATTATGTAACAAAATGCTTATTTTTTTTTATTTTCAATGGCTAGGCGAAAAGTTACAAAGAACTAAAATCTTATAAGCAAAGGTTACAAACAATAGAACTTAGAACCAAAAAACTGAAGTCACTGCCTGATTGAATCTTCTGTAAGACCACGAAAAGCCCCATATGAAGCAGGTGGTCCCTGTCTATTTCTTCTCCAGATTCACAGAGTGGTCAAATAGGTTTGGTTAAAATGACTATGCAGTGCAGGTGGGCGGCAAGGAAGTTATGTCCTGTTGATGGATGGAAAGCCGCAACTGCATTACATCCTTGGATTATCAGGAATAAAAGAAGGACTGAACCTCCTCCAATTTTTTAAGGCTGTATGAGTCTGAAGATCTTGTAAGATATTAGATGTAAATAATTTTTTAAAAACAGCTTAATATTCCAAATAAGAAATGGCTCTGTTAGAATATTGTAGTAAGCTGGCAGCTCTTTTTTGCAAGAAAGTCCACTTGTTCATTGTCCCAAAGGCCACAGTGGCCAGGCATCCACTGGAGAACAGTTTGTTTCCCTTTTAAAGTGAGGGTTCTCATTTCAAACTACCAGTATTCAGTGGCCTTAATCACTATTTAGCTAAGTAAAGCATTATTGATTAAGTTAAAACATGATACTTTAAATTTAATGTCATGCATCACAGATGCACACATAAAAAAGAAAACTGCTATTTAGAAAAATAATAATTGGATCCGGTGTCCCATATTTTGTAACTGAATTGCAATACCAGCAGGATATTCTGTGAATATTTTTTTAACAGTTGGTGAAACCAGTATTGAAATGATTTATGTAATTGATGTTGATATTAAAGTAATCATATAATATGTGATCTCTCACTTTTAGCTATTTACTTCTAGATGGTGCCATAAAGCGTTTTATTTTTAAATTTATGGGTGAGATAAAATGTGGGAAAAGGAAATAATTAAAACAATAACCAATTATAGTGCCACCATCTAAAAAATAGGTAACTAAAAGTGGTAAGTCGCATACTACATGATTACTTAATTAAACTGGTATTAATACTAGTTGTCTTTTTCATTTTCTTGGGAAGAGCAAAATGTGCCAGTAACATTGAACAGCATGGAGGGAAATGCTCCATATTAAGGCTTCAGGAAGTATAATATTTGTGGTCTTCATCCATACAATCAAAAATGCTTTATGGCAGTAGAAATCAAAATGAGCACTTTCATCTGATTTTGGGGGAAAATACTTATTTTCGTTTATCATATTTGATATAACTGGAATGTTTCAAGAAAGTTTAACTTGCCAATTAATATTCTTTGAATAAGTATTTGAAATGTAAAAATTAAATATAGAATGTTAAGATATTGACAATGATTAAAAACATTTTAATTTCTTCTTTTTTGGATCACTTTATACAGTTTCTTAATCAAGCTGGTGTAAGTGTTATAATCAATATGTAGTGAGATATTGAAATTTTGCAGCAGTTTGAGTTCGGAATGAAACTTTTTTAAACGTAGAAGTATGAATTTTTGGTAGTTAAGAAAGAAATTCTTAAGTTAAATGCATGGATTATTTTTACAGTATAGTTCATTTACAGTATAGTGTATTTTACAAGTAGAAGCAAAAAGAATGTAAATAACAACTAAGTTTTTATTATTTTTTTAAAGGAAAGATGCAATTTGTTATGAAAATAAAAATGAATAAATTTTTAAATATAATAAATTTAAAATTTCTGTCTGTAACTATGTTCTTAAGATCAAGAACATAATATTAATGTCTTCCCTCTTTTTTAAGTATTATTATTGTACTTAATACAACAATCTGCTATTTTTTTTGTACTAATAATGTAACATTTATTTCCTTTTACAGGGTTAATTGTTATGATGCTACAACCCCTCAGACTCCATTTGGTGGCTTCAAGATGTCAGGACAAGGAAGAGAGCTGTAAGATCTTTTATTTAATAAATATTTAGGAAGTTATAAGGAATTTAAGTTCATTTGATTCTTATGCAAGAACTACTTAATTCAGATTTAAAGTCATGTTTAATTTGGAAGTAATATTCGTCCAAGCTATAGTTAAATATAGATTTTCATGATATATATTTTTTTGCTAAGAATATTAGATAGTTGTTGCATATTAAAGACAAATTAGGTGAATGCATTGTAAATGAAGCAATTCTCAATCTTGACTTTGGATTAAAGTAAAATTTAAATAAATATATCATTTATGATTAAATCCAGTTATTCTCAAACATGTTTGCTTCAAAGTGTTCTGAATGGTCATGGATTTGCCCATAGTTAGAACTTAGCTGGGTACTCTTCTGTTATCAGGACCAGATTCAAAAATGTGTATATATATATATATATATATAT
>KK120565.1:340104-382274 GCA_000611955.2 Stegodyphus mimosarum | reverse complement strand
GTTCTTTTATTTTACAGAAAACTTTAACCATGTCCTTGCATCCTCAAGTAATAAATTCTGTGACTGTAAGTGAACTTCAAGAGCTTTCGTTTTCATGCGCTTGCAATGCTTTCAATATAGAAAAATTTCCTCAGTTGTCATCCAGAGATCAAGGAGAAAATTATTGATCTCTTCGCGCAAATTAAAACAAGAAGAATGGATTTCATTTTTGAATGAATAGGTAAAGTTTGAACTGTAACAATTTAAGTTAAAGTAATTAAGAAATGTTTAATTTTTCTTTTGTAAAATTTCATGGAAGTTTCAAAATAAATTTTCTTTTTATACATGTTTGTTTCCCTTTACACAGGTTTAAAATAAAGGTTAAATTTTTTTGGAACAGCACCCCCACTAATTTTCGCTACGAGCCGCCACTGCATGCAACCTCATAATGGTAGTAAAATATTGACTGCCACAGACTAATTGCGCTTGAGAAAAAATATCTTAGTTGTTTCATTATTTTAATTTTCTGCTAAGATAATGATGTTTGATAATTAGTTTCAAAATGGCCTTTACATGTACCTTTGGTTCTAAGCTTTCATACACAGTGCACACTCTAATACCTCCTCATCATTGATGTGCTAATTATAAAGGCAAAATCCAAATGACTGTCATTATGTGTCAGAATCAATGTTTAGAAATTTTTTCAACATAGCATCTTTCATTGGGATCAATCTTCAATCAGCCAAGGAAATAAAGATGTGCTTATGTACAAACTTCAAGTATCAAACAAATTCCATTTATAATTGGAATAACCTAGTCACTGTATTCACACTGATGTGTTGAATAAAACTTATGTTTATTTATGCTGCAGCTATAACTAGGACTAAGAAACAGCTATAACTATAACTAAGAAACAGCTATAACTAGGACAGTATGGAGTTTAAACTTTAGCATAGAGGGTCATCTAATATTACTGTTGAAAGTAAAATTACTATAAAAAAGCAAAACAGTGGTTTGTACAGTATTTCTTAGATGTCCTTCTGTCATCATATCAGCACAGCTGTAATCTTGTTGAAAAAACAACATGCACTTATAATTTCAGTGAAAATAGTAGAATATTTTGATACTTCACAGACTTGGGATATTGTAGATGTTAATGTCATTTTTATAATGAGTGTAATGTAATATATAGATAGATTTTATGAAGAAATATGCATTTAGCCCCTTAAAACAAGATTTTTTTCAGAAAGACTGGTTGGTAAAAATGATAGTTTTTTTCAATAGAAAATGAATGTATAGGTATGGTGTAAGTTATTTTTTGCAATTTCAGTTGTTGGGGGTTGACTAGGAAGCAGGGGATGGAGTATGAAAGTTACAAAAAAATTATTATACAAACAAAGTGTAAATGATTAGAGTACATGTTTATTTTGAATTTCAAAATATTAAAATCAAATTAAATCAAATTACCATACTTAAAAGCATAAGAATAGCTAAAAATGCAGTTTTATATACCATGAAGCATCACTTTCATTGCTGCAACTTTCTGATAAATTGGTATTGAAAATAGTCAGAGTCGATCATTATCATATGAGTTTTTCTAAACAAGTTACGAAAATACTTAATAAAAATTAGTATATGGTTAACTGTTACTTTTATGAAAATGAACACAATAAAAATGGATAAATTAAAATTTCCTCACTGAACAACTGCTTTATAAGAAAGAATGCCTGACCAACTTATAGCTAATCAAAATCTACCATATGGTTTATAAAGAAAAATGCTGTATAGTGGTGCCATCTATGGTAAATATGTTTAATTATAATCTAGCCTATCTATTTTTACTAGAAGGGATCTCAAATGGGCATTAGAAGTAAAACAATGCAAGATACAAAATCATCTGTGAGAGACACGGGCATGTGTAAATTGGCCAATAACTTTCACGGTATCACCATGTGAAAACACATGTTATGGTTTATATAAAAAAGTGCTGTATAGTGGTGCCATCTATGTTAAATAAGTTTAATTATAATCTAGCGTATCAATTTTTATTAGAATGTTTCTTAGACGGGGCATTGGAAATAAAATAATGTGAGATACAAGATCGGCCATGTGAGTAAAAATTGCACAACATAAGTTATACATCATAAGAGTCACATTCTGCCGAACAAAAACAGTGTTTGTTTGACAAAATAAGGTTAGGAGTGAATCTCTCATTATTACATGTATATAATGTCATTTGTTTTATTAATGAATTCCATTGTATATACCTGTGTGATAGTTTGGAGTTATAAATAATATTTAATCATTAGAAGGGATTTTACTGAAAACTTTCTTCTAAATGCCAGTGTGATAGAACTTTCCAAAATATAATGTTAATATCTGCCCTCTCATTTAGGTATCCATATTTGCATTATACATTCTCTTTGAAGAAACTATTTACATATCTTGGAAACTTTCCATGTTCTCTTACAACCTGAAACAAATAAAGTCTGACCGAAAATGAAATTCTGATACTTATGTTAATATGTTCTGGACTTTCTTTTAGTTTTATGTTTCACTGATTAATCAACATACATTAGTTTTAACAGACCCATTAATAATAGCCCTATGTATAAGATTCTGAATATTGGCAATTTATGCTAGGTTCTGTTTTGAGTGATTTAATAGGTTGGGTGCAAGGGATTTTTATGGATTTTCTCATGCGTGATGTTGACTGTAAGTGGTAGTATTCAACCAGCTTGCAGAATTTTTTCTTAAAACACTTTAAATTTTGTTAACCTGTTGTGAAATTGAACTGTTGTATTTAATTAGCAGTGTATTGTTATTTAATTAGAGTAGTTAATTAAACTTATATCGATAGTAAATTAGTTGTTAAACTATTTGAATTTCACCATTGGTGAATATAAATTGATATACCTGACAGAATCCTCCATAAAGTAACTCATCTAAGGCAAATAGCAATTACTAATCAGTTATCATTTTAAGAATCTGCTCCTGTCTCTTCAATATATTGCTTTTAATGTATTGAAAATAAAGAAATACATGATCTGTTTAGTTAAAGTGTCGTACTTCTATGACCTCTTTAACAAAGTGTTATACATGTTAGTTACTTTTATATAAATTTTCTGTGAAGTTAATTTTATGTAAAAATTCTGTGTGGTTACTTTAAAATTTCTGTGGAGTTATTTAAAAATTTTTCTCAAAATGTTACTTTGAAAACTTTGAAATTTTCCAGTTTTCAATATATTACCTTTTATAGTGGATGGTTACCATTATGCATTAATAACTATGAAAACTTTCAGCCTTAATGCCAGTTTTAAAAAGACTAGTTGTATATATTATTAGAGTGGTTTAGAAAAAATTTTCCTTCTTCTTCCCTTTTTTTTTTTCAAGAAATGCATTTTTTTTAATCAATTTAAAATTTTATTTTCCAGAGGTGAAGATGGATTACATGAATATCTTGAAGTAAAAACGGTAAGTATATTTTTAAGTTAGGATTTGGAGACTAACAAGAAGATGAATTCAAAATTAATTAAAAATGTGTGGTAACATGATTCAAAAAACATAATTGCCTGGTGCTATTTAACCACTGAAAGTGGCCCAAAACAATCCATGTTTTAAATATCAGACCTGGCTTATGGAAGGAGCTGATGCTGTTCATGTGATGTAGCTTACCTAGCTAAATTTTTAAATTTGTCTTTGAATTTCCAATAGCACATTGCGGATTAGCCTCACAAAATGAAGCAGATAAAAATAAAATGTATCTCTTAATTCTCTGATAGTTTCTAATCGCAATAACTGATGTCCACATTAATCTCATTAATTTAATTAATATCTACAGTGAATGTTTTATTATATACATTAACTTCAGATTTTCGTTTTTATTCTCCTACTTATGCATCATATTGTATGCTCCAAATATTGAAAATCTAATGGCTGTGATGTTCTGTAGTACAGTACATGTGAGTGTTAAGTGAGCTGTTAATTTGCCAAACAGCTTAGTTTTGATTTTAGTCAACCATTTAAAATTAGGGGTGGAAATGGGTCCTTAGTTTTATGTAGATTTTAAATGACATCAGTTTTGAGGGCTATCATACATAAGTCTTTCTTCTTCAGGAGAGGGGGGAAGACTGCAATCTGAAAACATCTACAACAAACCAAGGTTGCTTTTTGGCTTAATTTAATGTTTCACTTTAGCATGTTCTTTTCCAGTGAGGGAAGAATGCCTTCCAAATATTAAGATTACGGTTGCAGCATCAGTCGAATAATTTTCAGAAGGATAAATAGCTCAGAAATTAACTTTTGCATTGAAGGCATTATGAACAATTCATAGAGTTTTGCTTTTTCCTAATTCAAATGCTGTGACCTTACCTTTTGTACCTTTTTATATGTACCATGATATTTTTGTTTTAAATTAAATTCTGCTGTTATTTTGAAGAATATATTTTTTATCCATTAATGTTATCAAAATAGCCATGGACAAATGTGATCACGTTAAGTGGCAACCTACTTAGATATATATCATGTTTGTTTCTTTTCTAATTTTGTTTAAATGATGATGAATTTTGAATTTTTTTATTCAGGTAAAAGTAGCTGTTTATTTTTATTTATTTTTTTAAATTAAGCAAAATAGTTATATGATTTTATGAGTCATGTATATTTTAGCAAAATTTTGGCATATGAAACTCATAATCTTGATAATTTCTATTTATTTTCTAGAAATATTTCCAAGTATTAAAAGAGGGTAGGTTTTTCAAATAAAATTAAATTTTGAATTAAAACAGTTGTATTAACTTGATTTATTTTAGAAAAGAGTTACATAAAAAAGTAAAATATAACTCATTTCTTAATTTTTATGAAAAATGAAGCTAAAATTTGTAAATTTTAAAAAATGTTTTTTGAATTTTACTGTGCAAATTTTAAAACTGGAATTGTACTGATGAGATGTCTATTCATTGGTAAAAGAGAGAAAATACTTCATAATAAAAGCAGTTGTCCTTACTTAACAAATGGATCCAGACATGCCATTTTTTAGGGATAAGTGATACATTCTAATGAATAGGATTTTAAAATATTCTGAGTTAATATATAGCTCTATATCCTTAACTTCAGTTAACTCCATAACAGAAAAATTACTGTATTTCAGAGCCAGAGATCTGGATGATTGCTTTTAGCTGGATGTATGAATGTAAAAATTATTTACAGCCAAGAAATCTGAAGTGATTAACTTGCATTAACTGTCATAAAATCCAGCCCATGTTTTCACTCTAAGTTAGGAAAGTTTTATTTCATACCAGGTTTATTTGCTGATGTGATGTTGACCTGTGATAATAATGGTTAATTGTTAAGATATTCAAACTACAATGCCATGTAGGAGACTTTATTGCAATTAATATTTAAACAACAAAATATTTAAAGAAAGTAAATTACTTTCATTTATAGCATAACCATTTGTTGTAACATCTGTGGCATATAAGCCTTCTGAATATTTACCTAACTCCTGTATAAGCGTGTATGTACAAATTTTATTAAATAAAATATGTAAAATAATATTGAATAGTTTTATTATTACTATAAATAAATGAATATAGTTAATAGCATAATTATTAGTAATAATTGATAGTTCTATTAATTACTATTTTTGAAGCGATTTGAATACTGAGATTGTATAATGGTACAATTTATCATTGCCTTTGAATGAAGTAGATATGGCTCAAGTTTCAAAAAGTTTTCTTTCTGCCATATTTGAAATATCTTATGCATATAATGCATATTCTGGAAATTCATATGTGCATATATGTTGTGTAGTTCAATGTCTAATTTTATTAATAAGAATTATTATCTTCTAGGTTACCATCAAAATCCCACAGAAAAATTCTTAAATATTTTGGAATCCAGATATGTAAAGGATGTTAATTCAGATTATGTATTTTTCTACGAATCAGTTATCTGCTGATTATATATATATTCATAATGAATTTAGAAATTTTCAGTCAAAACTTGTATTAATTTATATAAACTCTACATTATCTCGCAACTGGCAACAGATTTTAGGAGCCAATATTGAGGCCATTATTTATTTAAAAAATTACCATTTTCAATGTTTTTTGATTGACAGCACATTTAAATAGCCATGTAGTGTGCATGTTTATGTAAATTTTAAGTATTCTTTTATTATTAAAACATTTATTTTTAATTATTGTTATTCTATTGTGTAGATTTTTGATTCCTGTTGTATTAATATTCATGTATTAATTTATTTTCCACCATGGAGTATATGAAATCATGATCATCTGGTTAATAGAACAATATACAAATAAGATTAATGTTCACCAGTTTGTTTCACTGCTTAGATTTCATTATTTTTACTCTTGCTGCAGCCAAAGCTGTTATAATTAAGTTTGATTTTGCAGTTGTAATAAATTGTTGTTTGGTACAAAATGAGATAAGAACATAGATATTTTTGTCATTTTATTTGTAACATAAATATAAGCTAGTTTCTTTTAGAAAAGACTTCAAAAATCATTTCTTTCTGGACAATCTTCACATAGTTTTCTGTAATTGGCTAATTAAAATTCTGCCATTTCTTCATGGAAAATGCATGCATTTTAATGTATACATTACGTACACAAATACATTTCTTCATGCTTAGTTTTTATTTAAAATCAAGAAGGAAGTTCTAACACAATTATGATTTTCAAGAACAAATTTTGAATATTTTCATTAAAATTCTGAAACTTCGATAATTTTAGTTAGATTGCTAAAACATTTCTCAGTAGTTTTGAAAACTCAGACTGCAGCCTTACCTTTCCAGTTCATATAAAGGCAAAATTAGCAGTGAGAAGCGATAATGAGAAAATGATCATTGTCTCATAAGCTACTAAAGAGATATCCAGGATAAATTTATAAAATTCCAGTTGCTTTTAGTTTTTTCAGCAATACTTGTTGCTTATTTTGCCTTCTTTTTTCCCTATAGCATAACTTTCTTTAAAGATATTTCACTCATAAGTTTTGTTTAGTTTTTAATTATTTAATTTTATATTTAATTATAAATTTAATAACATTTTTATCAACCATGAATATGAATATTATTTCATAATATTTGTGTTTAAAGTTTCTCATACAAATTCATATTCTACCTGAACTACCTACATTTTCTCAGAACCAATCATAGTAGTATGGAGAATAAAAATATTAATCGAAAATTTTTTTATTTGAAATGGAAATGAAGTATTACATTTACATCCCATAGTTATAGAAAAAAATTTGCATTTTCTAAATGTAATAAATTCACATATGTCATGTATTAAATGAGCATTTTATTTACAAAGGCGAGATTCATCGGTGATCTAATTTGGCTGAAGCTGAGAAACACTATTAGCTGCTCCCTGGGATCACTTTCCATGGGTAAAATGGGCTATAACCGCATTTCCTTACTGTAAGTCCATTTAGCTGTCCAGATGGGATAGTAGTTAGAGGTGCTGCGTGCAGAGGACCCAGATTTGAATCCTGGAAAAGGCATAGATGTTGTGAGTGTGTAGTGTCTGTGTGGCAGAGGGGCATTCAAAAGATTTAGTGAGTCGGAGTCCTCTAGTGGGGTTTAGTGGTGGGAAAGGAGGGGGTGGGAATCCTTCAGACTGACCTCCCCTCAGAAATTTCTCTCTTAGAATTCCATTTGGAGCAAAAGCTTAGCTGTTAGCAAGGCCCGGTGATCCAAATATGCATTGATAGATGGGTGCCACCCTTACTTCAGCCTGTATCTGCAAGTCCATTTAAGAAGTATTTTGCATTAAAAATTTTTTTATGCAGGCAGAAATGCTTGATAATCCTTTGCTGTTATCTGCCTGAAGCGGAGAATAATATAAGGGAAATCAAGAATGAAAAATCATCTTTTAATAAAATAAATTAAGTGAGGAATAATCTTCAGTATGTGTAGATATGTAATGGAAAACTAGTGAAACAGTTCAATAAAAGGTGAAAAAAAGTGCTTGTGTATGAATTGAAATTTTAAGTTAAAAGTTTAAGTTTATTTAAATTTTAAGTTAATTTAAAGTTTCATTCTGCAGGGGAAGTTGGCTGTTGCATGATATGTAGAGATAAAAATGATGGTGAAAACATTTATTTAAGTCATGTTTCCCAGATAATTTGAATTTTAATAAAACACATAATTATGTATGATGTAATAGAGGTTGTTTGTAGTGCAATAATGATCAAGAATTTTTCTATGAAAAGTATATAACATAGTTCTTAATATACATTAGGCATTATACTGTCATCTGTAAAATTGCAGATGTTTCTCAAAGGAGATTCCAATACTAATTTGCTTTATTCACCGATTCCATTCTCTTGGTACCTTCTTTCTATGCAAGGGATGTCTTCACGGGAATATTTACCATGCTCATATTTGATAGATCTGAATTTGCTGAGGAAAAAGTCCTTGTGCTAATTCAGAAATTGTATTTTTAATTACACATTGCAATCATTCATGATAGCATATGTTTCACTATTTCTTAATAATCTGCAGCTTTATGCTTTCCAAGAAAATTATATGTTTCTATCATGATAGCTTTTCCTTTTAGTGCTATGTACCATATTTCATTATGCATTTCCCCACCAGTTTTATCTAAAAATAGAAAGGATTTTTCCCCCAGATATTAATAAAGAATGATATTCAACCTTTAAAGCTGCGATACATATTTATGCATCATTAAAATTGAAAAAGTAGTTAATTAAAAATAATAGTAATAAATTATTCAATTATGTGAATAATATAATTTTCAAAGGATGCGGTTACAGTAAGAATGTAACAAATGCAAAACAGTCATAAAGTACTGGTAACTGTCATAATATTATTTCTTTAAAAGAAGCCTAGATTCTAATAACAATACATAGCAATATTAACATTGCAATATCTAATGAGATGTCTTCATTTCTGCTTTCTCGTAACTTGAATCTAGCTCGTTCTTCTTGTATGTGCTATGTTAGACCCCAAATCACTCATAAATAATTAAAAAAGAAAAGAAGATGAATTCTTTGTAATTTCTTTTAAGTGTTATGGTGCATTAATTATCTAAATTTGAATGCATATTTTTCATGTCATTACAATTTTTTTACAAAGCTACATACAGTGGAGCATTCTTTGTCTTTCAAGAGGCCATTTGTGAACAATGTATGAATGAGAAAGACGTATAAACAAAATTCTGATTTATGATGCAAAACATATATATATATATATATCAGCTGCACAGAAGAAGTGAATCTGCAGCTGATGGGGCGAAATCGTAGACTGAATGTCAGTTAGTGTTTGCTTCACTGTGATTTGTCAGTTCTTGTGTTAAACTGGTATAAAGTGACTATTAGGAGAGAAAGGTTTGGCATGACCTTTACAGTAGTTTGTTAGGGTGTGTCTTTGTTAGTAAGATGAAAATAGTCACTACATTGACACATCTATTTTAAAATTTAAGGGAGCTCATTCTTTGAATGCTTTGGGGAAGAGAAAAATCACGAAATATTTTTAAAATTTTCTGAACCTGGCACTAAAAAGCTAGGGGGAAAATATGCAAGGAGATACAGTAAGAACCTCTTGACCTACAAATATGCCTTATCTTAAATGTGAAAATTTATCTTTTGAGATAAAGAAGTTTTGTACTAATGTGGAATGCAAAGATAGTAATAAGATTATAACTGCAGCTATACCAATGGTATTCTATAATCCAAGTTGTAATGATATTATAGGTAGTTTGACCCAGCTCATATCCTGACAAATACAATGAATGCATGAATTTTCCTGTAGTTTCTACCATGTGTAGCATAAATAGTCCCAGATTCCCTTAGAAAGTCCTTCACAAATGCATCCTTTCCTTCAGGTGCATAATGCTTGCATTCTTAGTAAATTAAATTAACAAGCTAGTCACTGATATCCTGCTAGTCCTTACCAGTCCATTACCAGTTGAAACAACATACCTATATAATGTAGATGAAATTTAAGCACTACGGTTACAAAGAACAGGTGATGTAGCCATTTTGCCGCAAAATTAATAAATAAGAAAAATTGTAATCTCAGGTAAAAGAAAAGGCTAATAATAAAAATGCTGCATTATCAGTAGAGGCAGCATATTCACTTTGGAAACTAGAACCAAATGACAATTTTTATCATAAACTGCTATGGGGGGAGGAGGAAAAGCAAGAACAAAATGTAACATTTCTAAAACATTTTGGTAGAAGACTAAGCTTTGTTTCTTTAAAACATTGTTTTTACTATGGCAAATAAAAACAGATGTGAAGCATTTCATGGAAAAATAAAAAATGCAGACATGGATTTTATATGCCTTTCAAAACAAATACTAAGTAAACTTTTGTAGCTTCTTCAGAATGAATTCTGAAGAAGAATGAATTCAGAGTCATCAAATTCATTTAGAATGAATGAAAAACTGATTGTCAGTTGAAGCTTCGTACTTCAAAATTTGGGAAGTTTTGCAGAGCAAAATTTGTGTTCAATTAAATTTAACTCCTAAACATTGTCAGTTTGAGTGTGGTTTCTCTTCTGCTGTAACTGTGCTAGCTTTTATTTCTTTGGGCTCACCAGTGACTTAGTTTGGAACACTTGTAGTTTGACCTAAGCTTGAACATTGGTGGTAAGGCTGATAGCATACATATTTTCTTAGTTTTCTATGTGTTGCAATGTGAATACGAGCCAGTATCGCTCAGAAAAATTTACATGAAAGTATATAGCTATTAGTGTCTTCTTGTATTCAGTTAAATGAACCCATTTTTCCAAACTGCAAAATATGACCAGCAGTAATCTAATTGTGCGTCAACTGCCCTAGATTTTCCATTTGCCATCTTAATGTCAAGATGACATTTGGAAAACGAACAGAAAGAGATGTAATCGCGTGATCCACCCCAACCTTTGCATTATTTCATCATTAAACCACTATTTCTTTATTATTAGTGTCTTTACTGAACTGGTTGTCAGAATTTTAAAGGATATTGATAAAAAAAACATTAAAAAATGGTTAAAAACAATTTAAACAAAATCAATGTTTAACATAAATTATCATGTTTGCTATATGATTAATTTTAAAATATTAAATTAAAAGTTAAAACATCTAAAAAATAATGAAAAATTGTTTTTCCAGTTTGCAGCACATTTTCTGTAATATTTCAGATCCTGGAGGGTCTGTAGAGTGAATTCAATAGTCTAAAGCATCCCATACATGCTTAGTCAGGTTCAAGTATGGCAAGAAAGTTAGACAATCCATTTGAGTGACATCTTCTTTTTCTAAGCATTTCCTGATAATCGAGATATACTTAATGCGAATGAACATTGTCATCCATTGTCAACAATATGCATCAATATCAGACTTAAACAACCTTGCACAGGATTTCAAGACCTTGTATATGTATCTCTGAGTGGTTATTAACTGCCACTTTTGCTATTCACTTAATAGCCAAGAGTCAGAACTAATGGATACTGATTCCCATCAGGAACCATAAGAACTAAAAACAATACTGCACACCCAAATTCCAACATGTCTCCATTGTATAACTCATGGTTAGTCGCATAGCTTGCATATTTCATGTGCTAATCTATGCATAGAAATCCAATTTTGAGTTCAGTCTCAGGTAGTTAACAAATAATTACAGTCGTGGACATTAGTCAGAAACTTTAATCACAAAGTGTAATCCTTCAAATGATTCTTTAATTTTGATGAACAGTCTAAATGCCTAATGAACTTGCTCATTTTGTTACTCTGTCTGCTCATAGAGAACAATATCATCACATAGAAGAGCATGCATATTTTGATTGTTGATTTCTGAATTCGACTCACAGATTCAGTTGAAAAGCAGTTGTTTTGAATTGTAAAAAGTTGGTGATGCCTTTATGTTAGGCACTGTTGTAAGAGTTCTTCCTTTGGCTGGGATATTTGCATTCATTCTGCACCTATTAAGTCATATGGAATGTAGTATACAACCACAAGGCATGTGTGGTAATGAAATTTCAAGGATGAATGTCGTTGCCGTTGATGTATGTCATGATTTTACTGCGTAAAAGAAAACACTGGAACTCTTAACAGCTTTCAGTATCTGTCATGGCTGTGGTTAAAGCATACAGATGAAGATAACGACTTGAATTTCGATAAATCACTAATTTTTATTCTCACATATATCCAATTAAGTTGGCAGACACTTATTCAATCATAATTAAATATGATAAATTTCTGTCTACACTGAAGAAAAAAAAAAAAAAAAGGCGTGGAACAGTTAGTTCTATATCTCCCGTTCAACTGAGCCGACTGACGAAATTCAAATTGTGTTTTCCATGTCTCAAAAGGGCGACCTCAGTCAGTCAGTCAGTGATTTTATAGCCGAATTATTGCAAATAATGCAACTTTACCGGCTCAATGACAAAATTTGCCTAAAAAGGCCACAAGACGTTGAAAGTCCGGACAAATAAAAAATAAAAGAGTAAAGGTCAAAAGGGAAGCCACAAGTGGCAAATACAAGACGACTGAAAAGATATACAATGCATAATAAATATAAAATATACAAGTTTAAATACGATACAGTATCATGAGTTACAAAACAGTTAATGTAAATTGAAAAGTATAAGTAAGGTAGGCACCAAACATGTACAGGATATTAAACATTGTGTGAACGGAAACCAGTCATGAATTTTTATTACGTGGGGAAGTTAGCACTCCGCGTGAGGAATGCTGCAAGTGCACGAAGGTCAACGTCCTCTTCAAGGATGATGTAATCAAACGTGTTGAAGTGCTTCAGTCGGTCACAATTTATGGCTTTATCGAAGAAATTTTTGTTCAATTTGTGCAGATATTTTTCCATAGTTTCAATTTGTAGATCCTTATGTAGCATATCGTTAGAAACATAAAAGTGAACTCCGGTAATTAATCTTAAGAATCTATTTTGAATAATTTGAAGAATTTTAATATCCTTTGCCTTATAGGCTGCCCATGCGGGTGAAGCGTATGTCATAATTGGACGAATAATAGCAGTGTATATGTGACGTTTTTTATAAAGGTCTAGTCTTGAATATTTTCCAAGTAAGGGAGTGAGGCTGTTAATTACTCCTATGGTCTTCTGTTTAATTTTTGCAATATGATCATTCCACTTAAAGGAGGTGTTCAGCACGATACCAAGGTACTTGGCTTTGGTGACAAGTGGTATTTTTTCATTAAATAATTTCAATTCACCATAGAATCCTTTGCGTGCATATCTTCTCCGGATGAGTAAAAGTTGAGACTTTGATGCATTAATAGCAATACGCCACTTGGTGCACCACGATTCAATGGAAGGCATAAATTTTTGAAGTTTTAATACTGCATGTTCAGCCCTAATGGATCTGACAGCCACTGCAGTATCGTCCGCATAGCAGCCGATAAAGCAGCCGCTAATCAGATCCAGGGGCGGAAAATCTGACACATAAAAGAGATAAAGAAGGGGTCCTAAAATAGAACCTTGTGGAACAGAAGCTTTAATATTCCTGAGACTTGAGTGTTCATTTTCTATGGAAACAAAAAATTTTCTATTTGTAAGAAAGGAGTATAGTAACTTGATCATTTCCGGTTCAATGTTTAAGGAGATAAGCTTGTAGATGAGCCCCTCATGCCAGACGCGGTCGAAGGCTTTCGCCACGTCTAGCATGAGTAAGGCTACACAAGATTTGTTATGCAGAGCATTTCCAATAAATTCAGTTAGCCGAACGAGCTGTTTAACAGTTGAAAGGTTTTTCTGAAATCCAAATTGTTCCTTGGGTAAAAGATCGAAATAAGTTTGAAGTCTGTTCATAATAATTCGCTCGTAAATTTTGCCTAGACCAGGCAAAAGGCTGATAGGTCGGTAACCTTCTGGCTTCATATGATCTTTGCCAGGTTTAGGAATCAGGATAATTTTGGCTTTTTTCCAGCAAACGGGAAAATATAAATTTGTAAGGCATGCGTTTATGATATTTACAAATCTGCATAGAACATTAGTAGGGAGATGTTTGATTGCAATGTTTGTAAGCTTGTCGTGCCCTGGGGCTTTTTGATTCTTGAGCTTCTTGATAATATAAATAACTTCTTGAGGTGTTGCAAATTTAGGGCATCTATGTACTGCAGGTGCATTAATCCAGTCAGAGATATAATGGTTGACATAATTAGTGAATTCTGGGTCATTTGGTGACTCATTAGGCGAAAACTGAATTTCGAGATGATCAGCATGGACCTCAGCTTTTTCTAAGTTAGTGAGAGCAATTCTTTGTTCCCCATAAATGGGTTTATTTATCGTAGGTTTATTTTTCAGGCGCTTAGTAAAATTCCAGAAGGAGTTGTCAGGCGCGTTGAAATTAAGTATTTTTTCATCCCAGATTTCCTTGCGATGATCTGCAATTTCCTTTTTAATTTCACAAGGGCCGACTTAAGATATAGAGGGATATATATAGGATTTTTAGGATAAATTGCTTAGGATATAGGATAAAGCGCTACTTAGGTATTAGATTTATATATAGCATTGTTCTAATGTATGTATTTTGTACACAAAATCGGACTTTTTCTGAAATGACATGCCAATTTTTTTTCCATATTTCGATTCTACGACTCAAATTACGCCAAACTGCCAAGATTTGTAAAAGTCGCACGAATAGTTTTTAAAAAATTAGCTCTCAAAATTTTAGCTCCTCAATGTTAATTCAGTTTGGTATGTATTTATTAATATCCCTTTTTTTTAATTACTTACTTGATTTCTTCTTTCGCAGTTCGAAATTTAGGTTCACTCCAAATAAAATTCACCCGTTTTTTATGATTTATTTTTAAAATTTGTATTTTTAAATAATTTTTATAAATTTTTGGAAAAAAATTTTGAATTATAACTTATAAAATTTTACCATCAACTTAAAGTAAATGTATTTCTAAATATACCTGCAAAAAATTAGAGCTTTTTATTCAGAATTTTTGGAGACATACATGAATTTATATGTTGGCGCCTTTTGAAATTTGGCGTATTTGTTGAAAGCGATAATTACGAAAATGTGGTTTACGCACTTTATTAAAATTATTTGAGAGAAGGAACGATGTGACTTTTTTCCCCTGCTTATGCAGAATGTGAAAAGGTCGGAACGATGTGACTTTTTTTTTCTTCTCCTGTAGAATGGAAGGGATAGAAAAATAGGTTGCCATGTATTAAGAAATTCGCCAAGTGAATTATTCTTGGAGCAACTTGAAAAAAAATTCGCCAAGTTAAATTTTTGAATTTCTCCGTAAATTTCGCACCAAATTTTACAAAATTTAATATTTAGGTATAATTTGAGTCGTAGAATCGAAACATGGAAAGAAATTGGCATGTCATTTCAGAAAAAGTCCGATTTTATGTCAAAATACCTATGTTAGAACAATGCTATATATAAATCTAATATATATCCTAAATCGTGCATTACACACATGGAAAGCGCAAATTTGAATTTCGTCAATCGGCCCAGTAGAACTGGAGATGTAGAATTTTTTTTCGCAGTGTGCATTTTTTTTCTAAACAAGATATAGGCAGTTGAGAAGGAAAGCGGCGCGAGGATGACAGAGCAGCAGTTAGGGAATTGTAGAGGTAAGCTGATTGGTTAATATTAGTTTTAGTTGCTCTTTTCACGTACCGTTACATAACATAGAACGATCTCGAATTTGGGAGAATAGATGAACTTAGGTGAAGAGCGCCAAATCTAGAATGTTAATTTTGAGGTCCTCAATTATTTTTTTAAAGCAGTTATCGTATTTTGTTATATCTCTCTCTCACACACACACATTAATTATTTATGTTGTTTTAATCATATTTGTCATTATACAGCTTGTATCTTCTCGAAGATACAATGACAAAATTAATAACATGAAAAATGTGATCTAAGAAAAGTCTATGTGTGGTGGGGGGGACGAGATACATGTCTAGGTTACGTGTAAGCAGTGATTTGAGGATATGCTATTGGAATTAATTAATGCAACATAACACTTAATAGAATTTTAAATTTAGTTACTTCACTTCATGCTGTTATTTATCTTCCCTGTTACTAAAATTTTTTAGACTGCATTTTTCATGAAAATTTATCAGCAAAAATTTATAAAAAAAAGATTAATTTATTAACGATATTTCTTAATTAACTATGTAAATTAAAAATTTTATTAAGTGCTAGAAGTTACATTAGTTTTCTACTCATTTTCAATTTTTAAATTTTTAAGTTTCCATCTTATTTTTCAACAAAATTCTATAATTTCATTCAAAAATATGAAATATAGAAGTAGAAATGTCCCTCTTTCCTTCTTGCGCTCCCAAATCATTATGCGAATATACAATTACAGCTTTTAAAATCTGAAAACTCATTTGTGCGATGTTATCGTCATGAGATGATTTGTAGGTACTTTATTTTTTATAACGATGTTTTCAATGACGATGTTTTTAAACTGCGAAGTTTTTGAACCGCTTTATTTTCGATTAAGATATTTTGTACTACGATGTTTTAGAATTGCGATGTTTTCTCTTTGCTTTCTTTTCTCCCACGGTTTTTCGTACCACGACGTTTTTGCCTTGCGTTGTTTTCTCTGCGACGTTTTCGTCCGCTATGTTTTTGCAGCGATGTTTTCGGCTGTAACCATACACTTCTAAAAATAAAAATAAGTAATCCGTTTTCATAAATAATCCGCTTTTATTCTCACAAATATTCTTTTAGCCGTAGACATAACAAAGTTTCTCATGAATGATGTTTTAAAAGAAGTAATAGAAATGGATGTTGTATTTAATAGGAAATAATAATAAGTTCCTATAAAAGGTAAAAGTATTTCATTAATTCTTTTAGAGTTGATCGATTTATTAGCCTGTTTACACTTTATGTCTCTACCAACCATTTCCAGGCTCATATAGTTCTATTTTCATTGAGAATAATTTTTTACGTCGATTTGCTGGTTCTAAAAGCAAATATTTTTTCTAGTTGTTGCTTTGAATTCCTTAATTTTCTACGGAATTTGAAAATATCATAGTTTATTTTTGAAGAACTCTTATTATATTGCGCATTTAAATATTTGTGAGAAAATAATAAAACAAATCTAGAATTTTAAAATGGAAAAATGGAAAAATGGCTAGCATTGACTAAGCGGAAGGTTAATGATTCACAGGTGTATGATCCATAATAATCTACTTGCACTAAGAATACTAAGAATACGAAAGAAAAATCGTTTGTATTGGGCAGGCTCACACTATTGGAGAAAACCTTATATTACCAACAGCTAAAGCTATCGTTTTAAAATTATTCAACGAAAAAGTGGCTAATGAACTTGATTATCAAATGATACAGTAAGTCGACGAATCATAAAAAAGACACTATTCAAAAAATAAAACACAGTGAGTATTTCGCATTGCCATCGAAAGAAAGTACTGACATAAAAAGTTTGCTGAATTATTAATTCAGATACATTTCGAAGAAGATAAACGAATTACTGAAGAGTATTTATTTTGTGAATCTCTTCATGATAGAGCAACGGCAAATGAAATTTTTAAAGTAATTGACTATGATGTTTGAGAATGATATTCCTTGGCTCGAGGTTTAACAGGAAAACATTTCGATGTTATTTCTAAGGAAAAAAAAAGTCGCTCTTGAAACTAAATTTACTTACAGCTCCGTTAATAGTGAAGCTTTAATAGCTAAAACTATCCCCGAAAATCTGAAAATCGTTTTGGATTAAGCTGTGAAAATCATTAATTTTATTAAAAGCCGAGCTTTAAATTCAAGAATATTTACGATTTTATGCCAACAGATGGGTAGCGGACATAAAACGCTTTTGTTACAGTTTGAAGTAAGGTTGTTATCCAGAGGCAAAGTTTTAAACCATCTTTCGGAACTTCAATCAGAAATTCAAATTTTTCTCTGTGATTCAAAATTTGAATTGTAAAAATGTTTATGTAGAAAATAACGGTTGGCGAGTTTAGCATATTTAGCTGATATTTTTGGAAGTTAAATGTTAAATGAATTAAATTTAGGATTACAAAGTTAAATTAATTAAATTTAGGATTACAAGGGCAAAGTGTTCATTTCTTCACCATTAGAGATAAAGTAAATGCAACGATAGAACCTCGGGCTAATAATCAAAGAATTAGATAATAATGTTTTAAGTTTTTACCACTTTTAGGAAGTTTTCTAACCGAAAATAATTTGAAAATAGAACAAGAATTAGCATCCGACATTAAAAATCATTGCTTTTCATCGATAAATAATTTCAACAGGTATTTTCCCGAGGATTATGAAACAGAAAGTTGAATTAGAAATCCATTTTCTTCAAACGTGTCTGAAATTTTTTCTCGGGAAGAAAAAGAACAATTGACAGAAATTTCCTGTGATTGAAACCTAATTGAAGATTTCAAAAATGACACATTCGTTAACTTTTGGCTGAACTAAAAAAAATAAATTAAAGGCATTGTAAATAGCAGGAAAATGGAATATTATAGAGATGGGCTGCAGGATTTATTAGCTTTTTTCTGAAGTGCCTTTTTCTGTGTAATACCAGAATTAGGCCCTGACACATTTCCTAACAAGATTCTTATTAATGAGATTTGATTCATATGGACCATATGGAACTGTGGTGGTGGAATGAAAGCCCAATCATTTTGCCGTTTGATTAAAGCATTATTTTTTCAAAGCATGCACCTTCAGCCAGTTGGGTGGCATAGGCACTGAACTTTATTCATAATAAAAATGTCCCAATGAAAATAGAGAGTCCTTGTTCTACTGGTAATAATTAACTTTCAAAATATTTTTGACCGTATTGTACACAAACTTCATTTAGATAATTTATATTTAATCTTTATTTCAAATTGTAAGAGTACTGTACAGGACAATTTTAAAATTGCAGTTGTATTAGTAACTGCTTGCATTAAATCATTTTCTTAAGTTATTGCTATAACTTGAATAGTCTTGGAAAGATAATAATTTGATTTTACATATAGTTATTTTTTATAGTAAAATAGAAATAAAAGTTTCGTAATAATTGCTAGTAATTATAAATGCACTATGACGGTTTTAATTTACTAGTTATAAAATACTCGACGTTGCATCCGAGTGCATTTGTAAACATTGAATTTGGTTTAAAATTCACTTTTTATATGTTTTTTTCCCTAATATGTTTTCTTTCTTTTCGTATTATGGAAAGCCCGTAGCTGTATGAAGAGAATTTAATTTATAAATTTTCTGTCTCTGATGTCTTTAGTCAGTTTTGTAATCATACAAATATAAAATAAGAGTTAAAATATGTCTGGCTCGTTTATAATTTTGTAAGCTGTTTTCAATGGTATTCAAGAACTAAGAACTTGCAATTTGTTTTTAATTTTGAATATTAAATAGCACATGCATACACTACTTCTTTAGTCGATTACAATGCATGACTGGTAAATTTTGTTTTTAATAGCTTTCCATATCGTTTCATTGTGAATTAACACATCACCTTAATGTTACTGTGTAACAATTGTGGGAAGCCAATTTATTATTCTGAAATATTCAGAATGCTACTTGAGTAAATCCTAAATGGTTAATGTATATCTCCGGTATAGTAAAAACTGCTTTTCCCCTCCGTTCAGTCTTGTATTCGTTTTATTCGCCTCAAGGTAATGTATTTGATTTTATCATTAATGCTTCTTTGAGTTGCCACTTTGGTAGATATTTATTTCTTCCTGCTGGGCAAACAATAATAACTGTGCTTTGATTAACTATTTTGATGTTATAGACATCTTTAGCGAAGTCTTTCTCAAATTCTTGGACTGTCGTAGAATAGAAGTTAACTTAAAAGTTGTACTACAATGAATATATCATCTCTTGAAATTTCGAACACGTAAAACTAGACCATCCTCTCTAATTGCTCGAAAAAACGTAATTCGTAACAACGGTATATTCGTAACAATAAAATGCATAAAGAATTAAATGATTTGCAACTTAGGATTTTATACTATAAGCTAACTAATAAATTTTTTGAGAAACCATCCTTAATTAATAATGAATGTATTAACAATTATGATCGTAATATTAAACCCCTCAGGGCGATCTTTAATGTAAATATGACCCAAGGGCAGCAATTATTAGTCGTTTTGCTTGCTTTTATTGCTTATACCTACTATCAAAATGAAACGTGTAAGACTTCTAATTTCTTGGACTCGAGAACTTACCATAACAGACATTCTTTGGACTGACGTGATTCAAAAAACTTATTCGACAGGGAGAGTGCCTCGGGCACAGCCTGCAGCACTCCAGTCCTTTTCTTTTAAGTATCCTTTTCTTTTTTTATTCCCCCAAATGTTTGATAGTATGCCAAAATCAATATGAATTTCATCATAAAAACTTATATCTCTAAAATTTAGTTCGTAAAGCCTCACTTATAAACGCCGAAAAATGTCTAAGTCGTAACATTCCTTTAAAAATTCTTCATGAAATAGAAATTTATGGCAGCAGATTGATTACAGAGCATTAAAAACCCATTTATTTTAACTTAAACCATTTAAAACAACTTCGTTTTGTTAAGGTATTAAGTGTCTCCATAAATGTTTTTCAATTACATTTTTTAAATGCTTTTAATTCAGTTATTTTTTCAAACTCTTTTAATGGATATTTGAGCATTATGATATCCATTATATGATGCTAGTTATTCTTTTTTCAGGCTTTCTGATTTAAAAAATTTTTATATTATCAGCAAAACAAATATTTTTTCTATCATAATTAAAAAAATAAATCATGTTTTAATGCTTTTGTCTGTGATTGTATTGAAACATCTAGCCGGTATTTATTTTTAATCTTTTCTTGTAAAATAAATTGTCGTAAAGTTATGTTGAAATATCTCAGGGTGTTTCTTAAAATTATTTTAATGAATATTTTCGCACTGCAGAAAATTCTAATTATCTATAACAAGAACTGAACAACGAATTTATACTATTTTATTATATTAAGTGATAAAAATTTAAAATACACACGCATATATATATATATAATACACGCATATACATATATACACACACAAACGAACGAATGTTATGGTATGAATAGTGATGAACAATTTACGTTTTAGGGAATAAACTGGTGTTATAAGAAAACATATGGAGCAGAAGTAGTCGAATTTAAAATGCGATTTACTCTAGTGGATAAAGATAGTGTTCAGTTAGTTATTACAATTCGTCTGTTAAAAATAATGTGCAAATAAATACCTTTTCAGATTTCTCGATATGAGTTAAATTTATGTACTTACATTTTATTTATTCAATGTCACTATCATACAACGCATACAAATATATTGTAAAAATGCTTTGAAGTCCTTTATGCAAAGGATATGCTAGTAAATAGGTGCATGCCCAAGCATACCAAAGGAGGGAAAAAGAGAGAAAACAAAAAACGACTTGAAACGTTTCAGATTTTAAATGATCGCCTAAAAGAGTTTGTTAAGGTTTTCAGGCTCTCGCTAAGCTCACTGTCTACCACTCTGCTCTTGCACTCACTCCTGTTAGCCCATCTTTTTTTTAGCTTTGTTATTGAGCATCATTTTATTCACATTTAAAGCGCAAAGAAAATGTCACAAAATTTTTAAAAATTTAGAATTTCCATTGCAGTGTTAAGTATTGGCATACAGGTATATTAAAATGTTTTTCAGCCTTTTCCCAGTTCATCATATCAGTAACAAGTTTCTTTAGTAAGGCGGCAAAAAATACTTTTTTTGTCTTTTTATTATTAACTTTTTCTGTGTGAACTTTGTATATTAAATATCACGGCCTTAGTGTTAACACTAAATAAAATTCAATTCAGTAGCAAATTTAAAAAATATTTAAAAACAGCCTTTCTTTAGAATTCCCGATAGAGTTTTAGAGTAGCAATACATATTTTTATATTAACTATATTATTTCTTTAAAAATTAGTCGCTCAAAGCGGCCAGCCATCTAAAATATTTATCATAAAAAAGAAAAAGCATATTATTATTTTGATGAGTCTAACTAAGGTAATTTCATAAAAATATTGAATATTTCTAATTAAACATCGCGTGACTTACATGCTTTATTTAAATCAACTACATTAAAAAGTAGAAAACAATATTCTTAAGAACTGTGCCTATTGCTTTAAATCGCTTAGTTTATTACGCAGTGACATTACAGATTAAATTTGAAAGTATTAGGGTTTATTCAACGGCAACACACTTGTGTGGGGAAGATAAACTTATTTTATTTCCGGCTTCGGCAACATGTTGCTTTAAAACAGCTGAGTTTGTGAATTAAAACTGAACATAAATATCTTACGTTTTTCCGAATGGCAGCAGTCTCGCACTCTGAAGATAAAAATATTTTATTTCGAAGAGTGTTGCCACTGCTCGTTTTGAAATCTTTAAGTCTGTTAATCAAACATTCATTAAAGTTTTACAAGTATGAAATAAATAATAAAACAAATTCGAAATTACAAAATTAGGACTTCTAAGTGTACATTTTCGACAGGAAGACTATATGAATTAAAAATTCGATGGTCTAGGTGCTGTCGATGTTTCCCAGTGTGAAGAAACATACATACAAATTCTTTGTCATTTAATTTTTTTTTAAATAATACATTGCGATAACATTTGGTGGGAACAATCTGAAAAGTGATTCGGACAAAAAGTGAATTTCGAGACTAATTAGGACCTATGGTGTTAAAAAACATTAAATATTTGTCCACACGCATGCTAATTGAATAAAGAGGAAATAATTGAGCATTGGAACATTCAAAATAAATGCCTTATTTTAGTAAATCGGTAGGTAATTAGTTCGCATAAACATTAATCTTCTAAAAGCAAGAAAATGAATCTGAAATCATTATTAACTGAATTATTCAGTGCCTATCCTTGGATTTTGTCTCGAATCGTCAGCTGTTTAGAAATTTCTCTTGAAAACTTCAGAGTTTGCTTCAGGGCAGAATAAATTTTATTCCATCTATCATCGCAGAATAATAGTCCATCAGCGAAGTTTCAGAGATTGGCTGATGGGCTATTACTTGGGATTACTATAAATATTCTGGGAAAAAAAGGCATATTTTCTTGCTGATTAGATCCAAATTCATAGCTAGTTCTATAATTTGGTAAATATTTATCAGAAAAGTTGTTATTTGCAGAGCCTGTTCTACATATCATATTGCCGCTTCAGTTACAGAGTGGAAATAGCTTTACAATGGTATCAGAGTCATTATGAACTGAGAAGAATGTTGAAAAAAGTAAGCTTTTAATTACATATCGATTTTCACTTACACTTGATCGCTTGTAAACAAAAAAAAAAAAAAAAAAAAAAAAAGAAAATAAAGAAAGAAAGCATAAAAAAATCGAAGAATTCTATTCATATTGTTGCGTGCCTACGCGTTCGTAATACATCGAATGCACACAGAACCGATGGTAGCTTGATAAAATTTATTTTTACCAAAAGAAACACTTTAGAGTTATGGAACTTTCTACAAAAGCACTCGTAGAGCTCTTCTCAGAATCAGAGTAAAATCAGCAGTTACACTTCAAACTACTCAGAACGTTAAAGCGCGTCTAAAAGGCGAATCTCTCACGGATATCTCAATACTCCGAAATCGCTCTGAACTAACAACTCAGAAAAACTGAGAGCTGATACTTTCCCCATAGTTTTTCCCTCGGCCACTGAGAAATCTCGAGTACTTTCCACTTCTCGAAACAACTGGAAGGCATACGAGGGCTGAATACGGTTACTGTTACATATCGAGATTATTTACAGTTATTCATTTACAATACCAATTAAATTAACTGCAATTCCAGTACCAATAATGCCAATTAATTACAGTTATACAGGGATTGGACCAAAAAGTCGCCAAATGATCGCCAAGTTTGGTGACTTTGGCGATTTCTCGATAAAATTTACGACAAAAATTAGCCGCCAAAACCATCACCAGTTTGGTGATATCTCGCAAATTTAACGAAATAGCCATTAACTCAGTGTTAAATAAGCTTGCCCCTGTGTTCTTAACTTTCCGACACAGCTTCGTCTTTTTCAAGTATTTCATGTTACGTTAGAGAAAAATACAATTTCACATATAATTTCATAAAAATTAGTTATGTACATACAAAATTCGTATAGCAGTATAACATTAGTTTGGGACTATATAATGACCACGCTTTTGTGTTCGTATTGTTGCGAGCTACGGGTTCTTGATATCTCTTTATAATCACTCTAGGTAAGCAGGAAGAAATTGACAATTTATTATAAAATTCAAGATACACAGCACAATAAATAACTGGAAATAATTCAAGAAGTCCAGATTAAGCAATTTTTCCTTTAGCGTACGAGAAATATAGTTAGTTCCCCAAATCACTTACAGAATGAACCCTTAATTGGCAATTCAGCTAGCCGCTAACTCTCACATTGATTCAGAGCTGAATGCCATATCGATATCGGTATCCGTAGCTCTCGGAGTCGTATTTATACAGAGTAGCACGGCCTTCTGGGAGCTTCGGAAAGAATCTATCGTAGTGGTTTCAAAACTGTATTTTGCCGAAAGTTCCAGTAGTAACCAAGTTTGTGAAAAATCTCTAAAGGATTCTATAAACGCTCCAAACGAGTCTTGGCGACTTGTATCTCGCGTTCTACTTGAGCTATTTCTTCGATTTAAACGTTGCTGCGCTCAAAATCGAAAGATCTACAATAATGCATCAGAAATAAATAGAAAACACGCGGCTACAAATTCAATTAAACATAAAATAAACCATAAAGTTATCAGTATAATAGCAACAAATTATTAAATAAATAAGTAAAACGATGCATAATATTAGAACAATATAGAAAAAAGAAACGCAGTAAAAGTACTTCAAATATTTACAGATATTTCAAGAATATTACATATTATTCACGCTTCGATTTTATGAAAATAATAAACAAGGTTTGGTTTCTTTTTCTTCAGACTAAATCTACAGCTTCGAAAGTTGAAAGGATGGAAAAAAAAAAGAAAGGATCTATTTAGCTTGTCACCGAGTGAAACATATGATCTTTCATTTATATTCCATGTGACTTTGCACACAGGGGATTCTCAGAGTGTTGCCTTTGAGCAAAGCATGATATCTTTAATTTATCTTTCAAATTCGACCAATTTGTTACTAATTAACAAGCCTAGTCACTTAAAAGCAATACATTCCTTAATAATTTGGATCTTTATTCTACATTTTAATTTACTTTTTAAATTTATATTATGGCCAGCTGATATTTTTTATGAGTATTTGCAGATTTGTTGTAATTAATAAAACATGTTTCTAACACCATGTATTTCCTAAATGGTAAAGAATATTTTTTTTTCAGTTTTATAATTTTTTAAAATTCGTTTAAAATGTATCTTTTATTCTTTGCAGTTTTTAATAACAACACCCTTCGTTTTTAGATTTCAGACTCTAATCTTGACTTCGTTATTAAACTGTTCATAAACTGGCCATATTTAACTTCTGTGGATTAAACTTTCTGATCTACTTAAATTAATTTGTTATTTTATAACTTAAATTATTAGCCGCATTCATTCGTGGAAAGTTTTAAACTTATCGTCTTCAGGAAGAAAATGTTTATACTTATCAGTAATAGCCGTCTCATTTAAAGCCCTGAAGGGCTCTATGAGCATGGTTGTGTCAGAAGAGACCAAATTTTTTATTGACTATGGTTATGATATTTGCATCACATATGAGTAAAGATACAGTATAGATTTTTAAAATGTCAACATCACATACCTTTATAATGAATTCACCTCATGGTAGAATCACGTTGAAAATTGATATTAGAGGAGTGAACCACTAATTATTGCAGAAGCAATTTCTGCTTGAATAGTCTGCTTTAAAAGAACTGCCCTAGTGATACTGAAAGAGTTTTTTTTCCCATTAAGGTTTCATCCTCTTATTTTAATGATGTTGGAAGCTTTGGCACTTTGTTAAGAAACCGAAAAAATCGTTATCTACATTAGAAAGACATTGTAAACTTAACACATAATCTCTGAATTATAAATCTGAAGTTTTCGCTGGGAAAGTGTGTCAGGACTGTGTGTTCGGTGCATAGTCTTGGCAAACATCTTCGGGAAAATAGCTATGTTCTGTGGTAGAAAACTGTGGTTAAGTGGTGGAAGAATTGCACTTGAGAAGGATTTAAAATCCTCTTTTATTAAATCACAATTATATAAGCCACTTCCCAACTCGGGAGGGATACAGAAAATAATGACCGCACTTGGGTCTGAACTGAACAATCAAATAATTTGAACTAAAGTTAAATATAAATTAAATAGTCTTTGCTCACAGAGCTATAACGCGAGGTTGGCCTCTATGCTAAAGGGTGCGTAGCAAGATTTAACTAATACTGACGCACTTAGAATTACATCAATAAATAATAGCGTAACAGCACTACGGCTTAGAATTTAAATACTAGCTGGTCAGGCGAACGTCGAATAGAGTAGCAGTGGTTTGAGACTAAAAGCTCTCTCACACTGAGAGGTTCCTACCTCTCGTTTAAATAGAACTTGGCTCCACTTCAAATTAGCATAAAGCTGAAACGCGAGCTTATTCTAACGGGAAGTTGAAATAAGAACAGATAGAAAAAGTCAAATTAAAATAAAACTTTGTTAGTTTAAACTAAAACCTTACAAGTGTTCTGATTATCAAAGTGCATAGCATACATTTATTCAGCGAATAGTATAATACGCATTGAATAATTTGAAGCTTAGAAATTAAATTACAGTTTTTGTAGTATTTATGATCGCAAACACTGTAGTTTATATTCTAAGCATTTATGCTTTATTGCTGTAAATGTTTTAAACTTAGAATATAAAGTCTACAGTTTGTACTCTAAATCAAGAAATTCTAGAAAACTAAAACATGAATTCTTTTTTTCTTTGTATCAGAAATTTTCAGGTTAATTATGTTAAACTTATGTAATGTATTAATTAAAGTTTCGCTGCGGTCGGGTAATGTCTATGTTCGGACTTTCATCCTCAGAAAAATATTCGTCTGCACCTTGATATTCAGTAAGGAACAAAAGGAAAAAAAAAACGTGATTTGTGACCACCCGCACCAGAACTTTTGCAAAAGAAAGTTTACCACATATGATTATTATGCGAATGCACGAAAAAGATAGATGGAAGCCATATATTACTGTGAACTGGATATAATCTGTAGGAATTGTCAGCACAGAGAAATGTAACCCAGAGTGCTACTTGAATTGTTTTAAAGAAAAGGAAATCTCAAATACAATGGAAGGGATTTAAAATAATTTAATTTTGCAGGGACTACAGTTTAGAATCACAGTATAGAAAATAAATGAAACTGACAACTTTTCAGAAAATGAATAATCAGAAAATAAGAGGTACTGTCTTAGAGTAAACAGTTACTGTAACAATTAACAGTACTATCTTAAATAGAGTATTATTTCTCAATTTTTTGAAAATTTTGTATTGCATAAATGAGACTAAAAGATATACGTATCGCTATGACAGCAATTTCCGATTAAATTTCAGAGCATTTTAAGTGGAATGTTTAAAATCAAAGAAAAAATATTTTAAATTTATAACTTTACATTATAATCTTATATTAGAAAAGGGGAGGAGAAAAAAAGAGTGTGGCGTTGGCGCACTCAGCTGACTCAGAATGCTAATTAATATTTAGCAATGTTTTTACCCGAAATATTGTGTACAGCGAAGTTTTCATGTTTTATTTTGCTAACTTTAATAATCATTGTTGCGCGAAGTTTGAGTTTCGCTGTAAAATAAACAATAAAATAATGGATCTATCTCGTTTAATCGTTATCTAATACTGCTTATCATTTAGTTTCCGTTTAATCTTACCACCACCAAGTCTCAAAATACATATATAACTTCAAAGTTGGATTTATTCTGTACTTCTTCACTGTACTTCTTCACTCTTCCATTCTCCATTCTCATTCCCATGGAATTCATATCATAGCGAGTTTTATGCGTTCACTTATTCGATTTGTTAAAGAACCGGGGACTTGCTAGTAAAATATCAAAATATTATTTACTGTAGTAAATAGTGGAGAATGATACCAAATGCTTATGCACTGCCGCAAGTGTTACTGTGCGATGTTTGCTAGCAGCTAGTTTCCCAACAGAGGACCCAACATTTAATGAGCAAAATATTAGTACAACATATACAATTATGTAACTACAGTAAACTTCTACGGTGTAACAATCATAAACACGTGATTTGGCTGTTCTAGTTACTGTGTACAGAATGATAGTGGTATTGCTCTAGTGTTTCTAGAACTACAGTAGAACTCCAGTTATCCGAATCAACTGGGATTGAACCACATTCGGATAATCAACATTTCGAATAATTGGATTTTTTTCGAAGAAGGGGTATACATACACTTTAACTAATTACTATATGTACTGTATGTTCAAAATGGGAGAAAAAAAACTATTCTTAAAGAAAAAGAGGTTTTAACTAATTAAAATGAAAAGGCAACACTTTTACATACTTGTTATATAACGTACTCTATATTTACTTACAAGTCCGCGAAGTCATTTCTTGCTGAACATCTTCGTCAAAGTAAGCTGTTTGAGTGTCTTCATCCGCTTTCGTGCAGCCAAGTCGCGCATCCGCTTGACAATGAAAAGTTGCATGTAGTCAGTCACACTCGGGCTGACGCTCCATCCAATTCAAAGCAGTTTTAAAGCCGGCAAATGCTTCACCAGCTCACGGTCCTGTGTCTGCTTCAACTTTGACTTTAAGGTCATTTTCTTCCTCGACACTTTCAGTAAGCTCCTCATCTAGAATTTGAAACTTAGGGTATGGCGAATCACATACCATCACACACTATTTGGTCCTTTTAAGTCTGAAATCGTTAATTGTCCGACACCGTTACATCTCAGCCAACTGTTTACCATAAATTCTTTCATCTGATTGCTCTATAATTTTTAATTTATCCGCTAGCAATAACACAGCACGTTTTCTTTTAGAAGCAGTGGAGAATGACCAAATGGACTCGCAAACAAAACAACGTATCGATTCGCTGTAACCGAAACAGGACTGTAGTACCGAAACAGAACTGTAGCAGGTCAACGACACACTAACTGACTAGTAATCAAAATGAACAATAACAGGTAGGTTGGGCCGGCCACCTGGCGATGGACGACAATACTGTAGCGAATAATCCATTATAAGACGGTGACTCATCATCCCAATAATGTTAACGCTGCACCTACACTAGCTTCGCGGAGAGAAGGATGCTAGCGCGCGTAAGACAGAATTATTATTTTTCGAATCTCAGTACGTTTCCGTATTAATTTTCTTTTTAAATTCTGAAAGCGATTCGGATAGTTGGAGTTTGAATAATTAAAGTTGTTTGCCGCAACTTTGGTTATAAATGCATATTTGATAAGCGTCTGTCAAACATACATTTGTATCAAATATGGTATGTTTGCAATATGTACTGAGCAAGGCATTTCAACCTTGTTAATAACAAATATCGACAACAGTAAATAATAATGCCTACTTGTATTTCCACTGGTTTCAAGCGTATGTTTTTCATTATTAATTGGCAACAAATTTGATTATTCACTTGTAACAGTTCTAAATTTATATATAGTACCAATTATTTCCTCACGGACTGGAGGAAACAGCGTTCGCCAAAGTCCCCATCTCCTTTCTTCTTGCTTAAAAGCAAGATTGCTACAGATTGCTACAGTACCAATTAGTATTTATCATTTATCTGCATAATAACGTGTTTTATTTATTTGCCTGTAACAGTCCTAAATCTATGTATTGTATCAGGTAGTCTTTATCAGTTATCTGGGAAATAATATGTTTTGTTCATTTGCCTGTAACAGTATTAAATCTATGTATCGTTTCAGTTAATCTTTATCATTTTTCTGCATAATAATATGCATAGTTTATTTGCTTATGCTTGAATTGGGTTCTTAGGAGTTTTGATATGCATGCCCAGTAAAGTGTAAATATTATTTAGTATCTATATACATGTATCGAGGAGGCATTTCAATTTCGTTACTAATCATAAATATTGTACAGTACTTCTAGTAACATTTATTTTGTCAACTTGCATTTCAACTGTGTTACACACACAGGAATTTACTCGTGGACTGTAATAATATTTAACACATTTATTTTCATTAATTTTGCACAGCTCATGGCCACTCGAAGCCATGAATTCTCTCAGAGACTCTTAACTCACATTCTCACGTAACAAACTCCAAGAGCTCAAGACGCGTGCGCAGACGCAAGCATTGAGATGGGCGCACAGACTAAACAAACTGGTTTCAAACTTTATTCCTATTGCTAATTGAAAACCAGTCCTTCTTAATCAGATGCAATAGTCCTAAATTCATGTATTGTATCAGCTGGTCTTCCTTTACCCATATGTATCCAGAAATTACAAAACCTGGGTGTGTGCAGTAATATGTTGTTTTGGATCAGGAGTTTTCTTTCACAACGTTTCTGCGCCACTCATTTTTGGTGATTCTATGTCCAACCTTAAACAAAGTAAAACTGGCTTACCACAGGGCACGGAGATCAACCCTATTTTATTTAATACTTTTGTTGCTGACCTACCGATTATCTTGACTTCTGATGGATTGACTAACGTTGCCCTTTTTATAGACTATCTCGCTATTTAGTTTTATACAACTAAAGATGATCAGTCCAAGCTAAACACTGTCCTGAATAAGTATCTCGAGAGGCTGGAGAGCTGGATTTTGGAAAATAATATGACTATAAACTTGGGGAAGACTACTAGACAGTATTTTACTTTAAATAGACAGCCTTTCACTTATGATCTTGTTTCTAGAAGTTCTTCCTTGCAGCATAATTATGTTTCAATTTATCTGGATTGCATCTTTGATACCAAATTGAAATGGACTCTCAAAAGTTGAATACTCTCAAAAGCCAGGAATAGACTCCCAATTCTTAAGGGACTAGCTAGTGCTAAATGGAGATGTGGCAGATCTACCCTTAACACTACTTATAAGACTTATGTCCAGAAGTTTTAAATTATTGCAATGCAGTGCTGGTCTCTGCCTTGGATATGTTTGATATTTTCCAAAACCAGCCTTTACGTTTGATCACTGGAGGTGTTAAAACTACTCTCGTACTTACTATGCATTTTCTTTGTGACCTACAGCCAATGACTAACCTGGTTCGAAGGAATGCAGCTATCCTTTCTAATAGGTTTACTAGACTACCAAATATCTCTTTTTGGCGTGAATACGATTGTAACAAAGTACCTAATGTAAAGACTCAGAAGAGTTTCATTCAATGCATCCAGGAGAACTCTCAATATAATGCCATTAACGACAAGGCCTGTGAATTGTTAACTCGTATAGATCCACTGGAGTTTATGATTCTCAATGTCAGATTAGACTTGACTTTGAATGTGATGAAAAATGACTAATGCACAACTGCTCTTCGTGCCATCGTATTGGAAACCATTAATACTCACTATCCTCCGGGTGAGTGGCTTCATATTTACACTGATGGTTCCCTTTTGAATTTCACCCAGGGCGCTGGTGCTGGCGTCTTCTCTAATCTGTTTTCCTTTTACCTACATGCTTTTACTCTCACACAACCCATTTTCCCGGTGAAGTCGAAACCGTCCATTTAGCCCATCAACAGCTTTGTGCCCGTCTCTGTCCTCTTGATAAGACTGTAATTTTATCGGAGTCAAGTTCTGCCCTTCAGGCCTTAGGAAATAACCAAGGAAAACAAAGTGCTCGTGTCCAGAGCTGTAGAGAGCTGTTGAGCAGAATTCAGACAAAGGTTGCTTCCATGCTTGGTGCCCATTTAGTGTCCTCTACACTAAGAGTTTGGACTGTATTGTAAAGAAGTGTTAGGGATCTCGTTGCCTAATGACCTGATGGTCAATGGCCAGGCATTTGATAGACAAAAAAAATAAAAATCATTTTACATATAATAATATATTTTATTGATTTATTTGAAATAGTGGTAATGCATGTATTGAAAAAGTTAGCCTTTTTCATTCATCTGCATAACAATAAGTTTATTTGCTTGTATATTGCTTGTACAAGAATACAATAATTCTACTATATATATATATATATAGTAGGATTATAGTTTTAGGATTATATATATATATATATATATATATATATGTATGTAGTGCCGATCATTTGGAGCCTTGATGAAATCCAGATGCTGTGACGTCATTTTCTCTACTACTACGAGCTGCGTAGGCGCCAAGCGAAAATGAGGGGAATTACCTTTTTTTCTTTGGAGATGTAGACGAATGGACGTGTTAGCAGAGACGCTGCTTCTGTTTAAAACTTTGACGAATCACTTTTTAATTCTCGTAAATGTTAAATATATGTAATAATCGTTTGTCTAATTAAAATGTCTTTCGTTAGCTAATTTGTTCATCGTTTTATCCCCACAAAATTTTCTCAGAAGTGGGATTTAGCACTCGAAGGAACTGTAATTTTAGCTGATTTCCTGAATTACTACCGGTTTTGAAGATTTACTGTTGCTGTGCTGGACTATTTTACGATGTATAATGAGCGGTGTTCCGAACAGAAACCTCGTCAAACTCATAGGAATGTATGCCGATTTACCTGAACCGAAACTGCGTAGTAGTGATTAAATAGTGTGCAGCTCTATTAAAAACTGTGGAATAATTTTTAATAATACTCGATGTCAAGTGTCAAGACTTGAATTGTGGCCAAAAATACATCGGACATAATCTGTTTGTACTCACACCATTTGTCATCTATTGGATGGTATGGAAGCACTTTGTTTTGTCTCTGCTTCTGGAACATCGTGGATTACCATTATATGAAGTGAGTGATTTTCTCAATTTTATTAATTATGTTTCTAATTGATGTGCCGGGAATGGAAGATGTCCTGAAAAAGGAAAAAACATGTAATATAAAATTATTACACAAAATAATATTTAACGATGTAGGCGACAGAAATAATCGAAAAAGATTAAGACAATTTAGTGGTTTCTCTTTAGCAGAGAATAGTAAAGAATTTAATAAAAAACTAGAAAACGTCAAACAAGATTTTCAGGCTTATGAATTAATTTCCATTGCCAATGTTTTATGCATTGATAGCTCTGGCACACAAGATGACTTAGCAACCCGAATTGTTTCTTATCTGAATAATTTAGAATTGCTTAAAAATAACGTAATTTTAGAAGAAAGTGAAAATGAAAGTGACTTAGAGGGTGAGGACGGTGGGGATAAAAATGAAATAAATGATAATGTTCAAGATGAAACGAAACTAAGAAACAATTCTGGTGCCACAGTGAGACAACTTCCTTCCCAATGTGCTAATGATAATACTCTTAGTACAATTGAAAACAAGTCGAATGTATTTCATAATTGTAATATAAATGTTACTATTGAAGACATCAAATCTTTTGTTGCTCAATTCGATGGCCAAAGCCACGAAAATGTCAGTAGTTGGGTCGAAAGTTTTGAAGATGCAGCTTCTGTTCTTCAATTAAATGATTTGCAGAAATTGATTTTTGCTAAACGTCTGATGACAGGCAAAGCAAAATTATTTGTTCTTAGTGAACCAAAGTTGAACTCATGGCAGTTATTTAAGAATGCTATTCTTGATGAATTCAGTTCCAGCTGCAATTCGGCCGAACTGCATGAGTTATTATCAAAACAAAAAATGAAGAGCAATGAAACGTTTGATGAGTTTTTTTTAAATATGAAGAGAATTGCTAAAAATGGTCAAATTGAAGATGTTGCTTTAATACGATATGTTATAGATGGTATACCAGGCTCCGCGTTTAAAAAATCTTGCTTGTATGGGTCACAAACATTAACTGATTTTAAGAATAAATTGAAGCTTTATCAACAGATATGTGATGATGAGGAAAAGTTGCGAACGTCAAAAACAAAATTTGAAAGTAAACAAAAATATGAATCTAGAAATAAATATGACTCAAAAAATTCTGCTAACCAAACAAAGCGTAACGTAACCGATAGTCGAGGAACAATTCCTGAGATTAAACGTAATACAACCTGTTTCAACTGCGGTGAAAGCGGTCATATTTCTAAACAATGTGTTCATAAAGATAAGGGCGTCAAGTGTTTTAAATGTAAAGAATTTGGGCACCGAAGTTTCGAATGCTCAAATACGAACTCGAAACCAGAAGTAGCAAACGTGAATATTGAAGTAGTCTCGAAGTTGACTAAAGAAGTAAAAATTAATGATGTATATGTAACAGCGTTAATAGACACAGGAAGTCAAACTACTTTGTTACGTAGATCTATTTTTGATAAGCTGAATATCGAAGGGCTAGTGCCCGTAAGCTCAACGCTGAGTGGGTTCGGTAAATGTCAAGTAAAACCTCTAGGCTTCTTTAAAGGTAATATTAAAATTAATGATTTCCAGTGTACTGCAGATATTTATGTTGTAGACAACAATGTGATGACACATGAGGCCATTTTAGGCTTAAACGTAATATTGAAAGGTGAAATACTAATAAACGAAAATGGGGTTACCATAAAAAATAAGTCACAGGATGTGGAGGAAGTAAATATTGTGTCTGTTTTACCTGTTGACCTAGCCAGTAACGAAAACGAAATAAACATTGCACCTAGTGTTCCAAACTGCTTTAAAAAGACTGTTCAACAGTTAGTTTCGAACTATATGCCACGTAAGACCAAATCTACGGACATACAATTAAAAATTTGTGTTAAAAATGACGAGCCAGTATCGCATCAACCGCGTAGATTACCGTTTTCGGAAAAGAAAATTGTTGAAACCCAAATATCTGAATGGCTAAAGTCAGGAATTATAGAACAAAGTTCTTCGGAATATTCCAGCCCATTGGTCATCGTTAAAAAAAAAGACGGGACACCAAGGGTTTGCGTTGATTATCGTCGTTTAAACAAAGTTGTCGTAAAGGATAGATTTCCTCTTCCCCTGATTGAGGATATCCTAGACCGCCTTCAAGAAGCACGTGTTTTCAGCACTATTGATCTCAAAAATGGCTTTTTTCACGTGGACGTCGAAAAGGAAAGTCGGAAGTACACATCATTTGTTACGCATGAAGGGCAGTACCAGTTTTTGAAAGTGCCGTTTGGACTCTGTAACTCACCAGCTGTATTCCAGAGATTCATAAATACCATTTTTCGACCGTTAGTTAACGATGGAATCGTTTTGCCGTACATGGACGATATCATCATTTTGTCCGCTTCATACGAAGAAGGAATCGAGAGGCTGAGTCAAGTTTTAAATCTAGCAAGGGAATACGGGTTGGAAATAAATTTTAAAAAATCCCAGTTCTTAAAGAAACGAATTGACTTTTTAGGCCATGTCATAGAAGAGGGTAAAATTTTCCCATCCACCTTGAAGACGCAAGCCGTTATGAATTTCCCGAAACCATCTAATTTAAAACAGATTCAGAGTTTTCTTGGATTGACAGGGTATTTCAGAAAATTTATTCCTAAGTACTCTATAATTGCCAAGCCACTTAGCGACCTGCTAAAAAAGGGTAATAAGTTCGAATTCGGTGAAGAACAAAGGATTGCATTCAATCGTTTGAAATCAGCGCTAGCTGAGAAGCCTGTACTTGCAATTTATAACCCTCATTATGAAACTGAACTACACACAGATGCCAGCATAGAAGGATACGGGGCGATTCTAATGCAGAAACCCCCAAATGACAGCAGTTTTCACCCCACTTATTTTATGAGCAGGAAAACATCTGATGCAGAGAAAAAATATTCAAGTTACGAGTTGGAGGTCCTCGCGATCGTAGAAGCACTGAAAAAGTTCCGTGTTTACCTTTTGGGAATTTCATTTAAGATAGTGACGGACTGTTCAGCATTTCAAAGGACGATGGAGAAAAGAGATTTAGCGACGCGTGTTGCTCGTTGGGCTTTGTTGTTACAGGAATTCGATTATGTTATAGAACATCGTAAAGGTGTTAGAATGCCACATGTAGATGCTCTAAGTAGAGCTCCTCTAAACGTTTTATGTGTTTCTGTTGAGAATATCCTACCTAAATTAAAACTTGCCCAAGAAAATGACACTGAAGTAAAAGCCATTAAAGAATTATTGAAAACCTCAAGTTATGAAAATTACTGTAATAGAAATGGCATACTATACAAGTTTATTGACGGCAAAGAATTAATAGTTGTACCGGAAAGTATGCAGACTGAAATTATAAAAGATGCTCACGAGAAAGGGCACACCGGTATCAAGCATACAGAGAAACACCTGAATGAATATTATTTCATTCCCAAACTTCGGCAGAAGATAGAAAACGTTATCTCCAGTTGCGTTCATTGTATCTTAATAAATCGCAAAACAGGGAAAAAAGAAGGATTTTTACATCCGCGATTCAAGGAGGACATTCCTTTGCATACCTATCACATAGATCACTTGGGTCCTCTGGAAAGTACCCATAAAAACTACAAGCACATATTAGTAGTGGTCGACGCGTTTACCAAATTTACTTGGATTTATCCAACAAAATCTACGACCTCAGCCGAGGTGATAGCGAAATTAGAGAATCAGAAGGCCATTTTTGGAAGCCCTTGTCAGATCATTTCTGATAGAGGAACAGCTTTCACTTCCAGTGAGTTTTCTGACTACTGTGCTAAAGAAGATATTAAACATCATCTAATCACTACAGGCCTCCCGAGAGCAAATGGACAAGTCGAACGGATCAACCAAGTCATTATATCAGTCTTAGCAAAATTGTCCTTAAATAAACCAACTGAATGGTATAAACATACACATGAAGTTCAGAGAACGCTTAACTCAACATATCAAAGAAGCATTAACACCACTCCGTTCGAATTACTCTTCGGTACCAAAATGAACAGTAAGGGCACCGATCAGCTCAAAGAACTGATAGAAAGTGAGTTTCAATCTCAATTCCAGTCCCAAAGAGAAGAATTACGAAAGCAAGCCAAGAGACAAATTTTCCAAGTCCAACAGGAAAATAAAAAGACATATAATGCCAAAAGAAGACAAGCACAGCCGTACAAAGTTGGTGATTTAGTGGCAATCAAAAGGACTCAATTCGGACCACACCTAAAATTAAGAGCAAAGTATTTCGGACCTTATAAGATCACGAAAGTTAAGGGTGGCAACACCTATGACGTAATAAAGGAAGGGTGCCATGAGGGACCCGTGTACACTACCACATGTGCCGAATTCCTCAAGAAATGGACAGCGCTTTAAAATTTTCATAAACACTTATTTCTGTTATTCTATATCCTTGCTTGTTGCTTTTTTTTTGTTTTGTTGTATTTTGCAGTGTCCTGGAGGGCCAGTCCACCCTAGGATGGCCGAGAATGTAGTGCCGATCATTTGGAGCCTTGATGAAATCCAGATGCCGTGACGTCATTTTCTCTACTACTACGAGCTGCGTAGGCGTCAAGCGAAAATGAGGGGAATTACCTTTTTTCTTTGGAGATGTAGACGAATGGACGTGTTAGCAGAGACGCTGCTTCTGTTTAAAACTTTGACGAATCATTTTTTAATTCTCGTAAATGTTAAATATATGTAATAATCGTTTGTCTAATTAAAATGTCTTTCGTTAGCTAATTTGTTCATCGTTATATCCCCACATGTATGTATACATTCTTAGACAAAAAAAAACGATGCACCGAGAAGATATAAAGCAAATTGGACGCAAATTGATATGCATACAGGTTTCGATGGGAAATGCAAAATTTTACATTTTGGCTGCCAATGAATGAACGGTTGTCGCTACAGCGCATCTGATCTGCCCAAATGGCAGGATATTTAAGAGGAGAAATTATGATTCCAGGTCATAAATTCTTCACGAATTTCATTCCGTGTACTCTGGTAGACAGTAGCTCGCATACAAGTGCGCGAACGATATGCGCAGATGTCAGAATTTGAGAGAGGTCGTGTAGTTGGGCTCAGAAGCCGGTTGGCCTTATCGGCGAATAGTTCGACATTTGAGCAGGAGCGATGCCACTATTAGACGATGTTGGCAGGAATGGGTGAACCATGATCGCATAGAACGTCAAGAAGGAAGAGGTAGGCTAGAGAAACGACAGAACGGGAAGACCGAGTAATCGTCAGAGCGGCACTCACAGCCCCAAGTGCATCATTATTATGGATTGTACGTGCAACTAGTGCTTCAGTGACCGCAAGGACCATTCATAGACGGCTCACAGAAAGGTAGCTGAGGTCACGGCGCCCTTTGCGCCGACTACCATTGACCTCTGTACAACATCAAGCCCGTTTGCAGTGGCGTCGGGCTCATTCGCACTGGAATGTCACGGACTGGAGTAGAATAGTCTTCAGTGATGAGTCCCGCTTTGAACTGAGTCCCGATGACCAGCGAAGGCGAGTGTGAAGACGCGCCGGACAGCAGTGTGATACCAACCTGAATGCCTTCCGGCAGACAGGTCGACAACCAGGAGTGATGGTTTGGGGTGCCATTTCATTTCATAATAGGACCGCTTTGGCTGTCATCCGTCGCAACCTTACAGCGCAGCGGTAGGTCGACGAAGTTCTAAGGCCCGTTGTGTTGCCCTTCATGTCATGTCACCATGGGCTTATATTTCAGCAAGATAATGCTCACCCCCACACTGCACCTTTTCTACTGCTTGCTAAACATTACCTTGGCCAGCAAGGTCGCCGGATAATTTTTTCCTAGACTTCAAAAACAACAATCTGTTTTCAGCGTTTGAGGGCATGACTATCGATCCTCAGAAAGGATCCTCTCCACGAAACGCCGAAGTGTTGTCTGAAAGACCCTGCTCAGAAAGCTGCCGAAATTATACTGCTCAGAAAGCTTACGAAATTATACTAGAGTTGAAGAGAAACCCAAGACTACCAGCAATTCTCCATCCCAGATGCTCATCGGTCGAGTTCTTCGTCTGCCTTGTGATTTCTTATTTGACAGACCTGCAGATACGCCTTCATCGCCTGAGGAATACATCCAAGATGTCAAGGCCCGGTGTGAAGTGAAGCACGGTTCTGCACAAAAGCGAGTCAACTTGGCGACGAAGAAGATGAAGACCCGCTACGACACGAGAGCTACTGGGCATCGTTTGAACGAAGGAGACAAGGTGTGGTTATGGAATCTGACTCGTCGAAAAGGAATTTCTCCGAAACTACAGTCACCTTGGGATGGTCCTTACACAGTCCTAAACAGACTGAACGACGTCGTGGTTCGGATCCGTAAGTCATCGAACTCTAAACCTAAAGTCGTTCATTACGCCAGGTTAGTTCATTATTATGGCCATAGTACGTAGTGTATATAATTGTAAATAGTAATGTACATAGTATAAGATCATGGTCCTTTTTGTATTCAGTATTTGATAGTATTTGATTTGTGTTTAGTATTTGATAGTATTTGAATTGTATTTAGCATTTGATAGTACTTGATTTGCTGAAGTTAATCATTACAATTATTGTTTATTTTGTTATTGTAATGTTTATTATTACATTGTTGCCTTAGTTTAAGTTTGACTTCCTGTCCAGGGATTGTACTGTCCGGGACGTGCAATCCTTGGGAAGGGAGCAATGTTACGGATTTAATATTTATTTGGCTATTTATTTAGAATTGTAACTAAAATTGCTTTATATTTCCAATGCAACGCAGACGATTTTAGAAAAGAAAGCTACGTCAAAAAAAAAATAAATAAAACAGCGCGTGCATTTAATGTTTAATAGATAAATATCTCGTAATTACTGTTGCCATCCAGAAAAATCTAGAAAAATCGAGATTGTTCTACTGATAATTAAAAAGCTTATAAAAGCCGAATTGAAACACATCATCTCAGTTGTTGTTGCAATTGTTGTAGTAGTTGTAGCTTTAAAATGCGAACTGCTGTTTGTTTACTGTAGCGCTTTCGCTGTAAGATAGTATTATTTTATCTGTTTAGAACTGAGTTTTTGCTAAACGTTTGAGATATTGTGGTATTGTGCGAATATCTCTGAAGAAATACTTTAACATTTTGATTTATTTCTTTTGGAAAGAATACATTTTTTTTAACTTTTCAACGACTTGTGCATTCAATATATAACGAACCCGTACGCACGCAACACTATGTTTACATTTAAAATTTAATAAGAAAACTCGGCAGTACAAAGAAATGTGTTGCCACTCAGCAAAACGCCACATGTTTGGTTTTCGAATTTAATAAATAAACTCAGCGATTTAGGAGAAAAATGTTGCAACTGCCTAAATTAAAATATTTTTAAGTGTTTTATCGTTCAGGAAAGCGTAGGGTATTTAATTTTTCTTTTAAATTTATTCAGTTCTTAATTAACAACTTAAGCTATTTAAAAGAAATAAACGCTAATTCATTTAAAGTGTTATTAATTACTAATTGGAAGCGTGAAATTACATTAGATGGTTTCATTAAAATCTTCTGCATGTATGTAACGAAAAGTATTCATTTTTTGTCTCTGAGTCATGCAAACCTACTATTGCGATTTTGAAGAAATTTTACACAATCGACGGTTAAAACAAGAGGGAGATCACTACTCACGTTATAGGATATTTCTCCCGGCTTCTTCGCATGCCTTCGTGGTGTAGTGGTCTGCACGCTCGACGCGAAACCGAGAGGTCCGTGGTTCGATTCCCGGCGAAGGCGTTGCTCATTTTTCATGTCTTCTGCTTCGAAATAACCTAATGTCTCTACACTGGCGCCCGAACTAAAATGGTGGTTGGTGATGATTCTCCGCCACCGGGATTTGGCGATTGGGTCCCCAAAACCCCAGTCGCCCTTTAAAAGGGGGAGTATATAGAGTATTTCTTCCTTCTTCGCATGCCTTCGTGGTGTAGTGGTCTGCATGCTCGACGCGTAACCGAGAGGTCCGTGGTTCGATTCCCGGCGAAGGCGTTGCTCATTTTTCATGTCTCCTGCTTCGAAATAACCTAATGGCTCTACAACGTAAGATTTCGGAAAACCAGGCCGCGGGATACACATTCGGGGTTTTTCAGAGTTACATTCATGTTAGAAAGTTGCATTCATGATACACATTTTGCGTACACATAATCCATCATAGGTTCACATCGCCGTTGTTGCCTTTCCGCTATCAGTGGAAGTCATACATGCCAATCAAGAATTTCGTAATTTCTTATTTCTAAAATAAATTGTTAATATTTCTACATCGTTTGAGTTTTGAAGTCAAGTCATCCATCTTAAGTTCCCGTCACCCTTGTTGCGTTCCCGTACTAAAACTGTTAGATGGCGCCATATTCATGTACTCTTGAGTAGAGTATAGAGCTTTTACAGCAGAATTTGAAGAATTCTCTCCATCAGGTTTTTGAGAATATTTCGATAACATGAAGTAATCGGGAATAGTGGATGTTGATTTTAAGGAAAGGGTCAAGATTTTAAGGAAAGGGTCACGAACGGATACCACAAAGTAAGTATCCGTTCTTACTAAAACTGTTAGATGGTGCCGTGTTAGTTATCTCTTTAGAACACTGTAGAACTTTCCAGAACAGTGCAGAATTTAAATGTGCTCTCTGCCAGTTTTCGCCACCACTTCGAAAATGGGATTTTGAAAATGTACCTGCATCCCGCTAGCTTCTTCACTCTGCGTAAAGCCCGGGCAGCGCTGGGTACTTCAACTAGTAATTAATTAAAATAAAATGTTAAAAAGAGCATCGTTTTTGCATTCATTTCGAATATTCATTATTTTTTTTTTTTTTGTAAATTTGTGCGACAAAAAATAATATAACAAAACATTAGTAGAATATGTAGTATAATTTGAAGGGCCTTGGTTTAGAGCCTCCAGTGGAGCAAGTCACATATCGAAGTAGCTTGTAACATTTTATACACTGAAGTGAGTAAATACTGTAAATAGCATGGGGATTTTAAATATAAAGATTTTGTGGACGGTTAGATATATGGGAAAAATATTTTAGCAAATGTAGGGGGAGGAATAACTATATTTGTATGGAACTGAATGGGCGAAGCTAAGACCAATATATGAAAATTTATCCTTTTTTAATTAATGACATTAATTTCAATTTAGTTTTTAAAAACGCTTTGAAAATTCTTAGCAACTTTACGTTTAATTACTATTTTCCTCAACAGATGACACTACATTCGTTTTCCACTTTGCTGGGCCTTATGAATATGGTTGCCGCTCCTTTTATTTTTGCCCCAAAAGTTTGTTTTAAACGAAAGCAAAAATTTTAAGAAGAGGCTATGTAATCGCATTCAAAATCAAAGCAGTTTTATT